>CM076574.1:1239679595-1240252761 GCA_034641835.2 Pinus albicaulis | reverse complement strand
TTTCTCATTCAAAAATTGAATTCCTTGGATAGATCTTTCTAACGAGCTATTGAGCGCGTCAAACGGAGATCGGGTGCCAAAGTTATGCCCCCGGGAAGTTGAACCACCAATTTACCCAAACGGGCGCCCACAGTTTTGGCGCCTCATCTCCTACGGTTAGGTTTTTGGACGTTTTAGATTCTACATTTTTTTTCAACAATAAATAGGCCCTCGAGCCTCATTGTAACATAGTTCAGAGGTCTGTAGCCATCACATCTCTTCTCAGAGATTCGCTACCAGCACCCTAGCTATTTTATTTCCATTATGCCTGTAAGCATATTTCTGTTATTTGATATTAATGAAATGAAGCATTATTTCCGTTGCATCTCTATGTTCATGGTTATTTCTATATTTTGTTGCGTTCCTGCATAAATCCGGATCAGTGGTATTAGAGGGGGTCTGCTCTTTCTTTGTTTTTCTTTGCATGTCCCCAACGCGGTCAGGGTATAAGGAGTTAGGGCTCGATCTGGTTGAACCCTTGCAAGATCAGCCTCGCAAACCCCGACGACTTCCCATGGCGGAAGAAAAGAAAGACGAGGGAGCAGGAGATCCTATCAAAATACTGCTCGAGGAGGCTCTCGAGAAACAAAGGAACGTGATGATGGATAACTTTGCTCAAATCCTTCAACGACTGCCCACATATGGCGCATCTGCATCCAACAGCCACTCTGGAGGCGCCACTCCCTTCAAGGTACATGTAAACTTTGACATTCCTATATTTGAAGGAAAAATAGATGCAGATGCTGTAGACAGATGGTTAAATTTGTTGGAAGGGTATTTCTCGGTCCATGACTTCTCTGACTGAGAAAAGATTATTTTTGCACTCCTCAAAGCCGCCCCCCATGTCAAAGACTGGTGGGAAACCTACCGTGAGCAAGAGGGCGAAGGGGAACCCTCTCTGTTCTCGACCACACCCACTTGGAATTCGTTCCGAGACGGCATCAAGGAACAATATTACCCCGTGGGGAGCTATGAGGACAAATACATTCAATGGACCACGCTGCGGCAACAAAAGGATCAAGATGTGCACGAACTGACGAATCTGTTCCATACCCTGCGCACAAAGTTGGGTATTAAAGATTCAGAGAGACATTTGGTGCTCAAGTACCGCGGCTGTCTGCACAAACACATTCAGGAGGAAATGGAGTTCCTCGACATTACATCGCTTGGCACGGCATATCGTTATGCCGCCAAGATCGAGCAGAAATTTAAGCAGAAGAAGTGAGACTTTGGATCTGCAAATCTGAAAGGTGCCCCCGAACCGAAGAACAAGGGGCAAGGCCAAAGCAATGCGACTCAAAAAAACACCACAAATCCAAAGAAGGACACAGGGAAGTGGTGTGAATTTCATAACAGCCCCACTCACAGCACAAACGAGTGTCGGGCCAAACAGTCTTTGGTGGCTGAACTAAAGGCACCCGAATCATATGCATTTTCTGATCCTGATTTAGAACCAGACAAAGGCAATGACAAAGGGAAGTAGATCATTGATGCGGATCCCAGTGCCATTGTTGCCACCACCAAGATCCAGAAAGAGGGTCCAGAGGATCCAGAGGAGGGGGAGCGCCTCTTCCAGTCGCAGATGTGGGTGAAGGGTTCTCCGCTGCAGTTTCTCGTCGATAGCGGAAGCCAAAAGAACCTCATTTCAGTAGACGTCGTGAAGCGGCTCGGCCTACCAACCATAGCACACCCGCAACCGTATACCATTGGGTGGCTCCACCCAGGGAGAGATCTCCGCATCCGCCAGCAGTGCCGACTTCCATACAGCATCAAGCCATTCACGGATGAGGTATTGTGTGATGTTGCTCCTCTTGATGTAGCTGATGTATTATTGGGCCAACCATACTTATGGAGACGACATGCTGTGTATGAGTCTAGGCCTCGTGCCGTTATTATTACTTTGGGAAATAACTTGTACAGGATACCGGAGGTAGTACCGCCTCCTGCCATCTCTTTGACTACTGCAAAACAACGCAGTAAGATTGTTTCCCAGACCAGGAAATTAATTTTCCTTACGACTCACTCACAGGGAAAGAAGAATATTGTGGCCACAACCTCGAAACAGGGCTCCCTTTCACGGCTGCAGCAGATGGACAAAGTCATGGAGGAATACGATGACAATTTCTCCTCACTCATAGAGGTTCCTCTACACTGTCAGGACAAGCACTCCATTGATCCGACTCCCAATGCACCACCACCTGATGTTGCCATACATCCTGCAACTACACATACAGAATCCAAACATGTACTGTATGAGGCTGATAAAGAAACCAAATTTATTAAACGCATCCAGCATGTCCACCCGCAGGTCCATGACATCTTCAACACATCTAATACTCAGTTCAACAGAATTTGCCTCATCTCATGGAGGATCTCAATGCAATGGGGACCATTGCTTCCTAAGGAGGGAGGAATGATCCAGGTGGATATCGGTGGCCACCCACCTATTCCATTTGGACCAGCACCATCAATTCTTGCAAATTTTCACATTCAGCACAACTTACTATTTTTAGCAGGTTTTCGGGTCCTCCACTCTCGGAGCCATTTTGGGGGCTTAATGATCCAGGTGGATATTGGTGGCCACCCACCTATTCCATTTGAACTCCCATCTTCAGTTCTTTCAATTTTCAAGTTGCAACAAAACTTACTATTTTTAGCAGTTTTTCGGGTCCTGAACTTCCGGAGCCGTTTTGAGGCCCTAAACGACATTTTTTGGGAAAACGGAGAGCAACATGGGTCCATGGACCGATGTTTCTCGTTCAAAAATTGAATTCCTCGGATAGATCTTTCTAACGAGCTATTGAGCGTGTCAAACGGAGATCGGGTGCCAAAGTTATGCCCCCGGGAAGTTGAACCACCAATTTACCCAAACGGGCGCCCACAGTTTTGGCGCCTCATCTCCTACGGTTAGGTTTTTGGACGTTTCAGATTCTACATTGTTTCTCAACAATAAATAGGCTCTCGAGCCTCATTGTAACACAGTTCATAGGTCTGTAGCTATCACATCTCTTCTCAGAGATTCGCTACCAGCACCCTAGCTATTTTATTTCCATTATGCCTGTAAGCATATTTCTGTTATTTGATATTAATGAAATGAAGCATTATTTCCGCTACATCTCTATGTTCATGGTTATTTCTATATTTTTTTGCGTTCCTGCTGAAGCATTATTTCCGCTACATCTCTATGTTCATGGTTATTTCTATATTTTGTTGCGTTCCTGCATAAATCCAGATCACTAATTGGATTCCATACCTACACTTACTAAAAGGGTTTAATATAGAGACAACAGTTGAATTCTTGCAAAACCTATGGGAAAGGCATGCCATAGTCAAAGGGAGAATCATACTAGTCTCCGAAGATATCATCGCTGAGATTTCTGGACTTCCAAAAGAAGGAGAAATATGGACTAAAAAAATTGTCCTTCTATAAGAAGTAATCTTAGTGTACTAGGACCCAGGTGAGCCACTAGAAAGAAAAGGGAAAGGTATTAATCTTGCGTCCTTGCAGCAACCTTGGCAAGAATTGGCAGTATTCATTCAAAGATATATCACATGTGACAGACGCCATGATGTGGTAAAGTCCTGTCAACTTAAACTATTAGTTGTTCTCAAGCGAAAAATTTCAGTTAATTTTCCCTTTTTCCTAAATTTTGTATTGCATAATACTGTTGTGCGAATTAGAAGAGCTAAAAACCCTCAAGCAGTTGTTAGTCACCATGCCTTGATTAAGATGATCATCACTCATGAGTTAAACAAACATCAGATAATGTGGGACAACTTTGTCAATCCTGCCCTACCTGACCCTGAAGAAAACCCTGACAGAGCAGAGATTGAACTCCCTAGAATTGCCATACCCAAGAGAGAAAGAGGGAAAAGAACCCATGTTTCAACCACAGAACCAAGAAAACAGGGACGGTCTGAAAGGTTACAACTATGGCAAAACACCTCTGTATTTCCAAATGAGGCAGGACCATCCCATACACCACCTTTGAGCCCTAAAAATATGTCCTTAAAAGACTACGAGGAAGAAATGACTCAATTACTAGAGAAAATGAGAACATATCGCGAAATTAGAAGCCCATCTGAACAATCCGAGGAACAGAGGGACCTTTTGAATGAGTCTACCTTTGCTAGCAGCTTTGGCCATACTGAAATCCTACCTCCCCATGATGAATTGCAGGCCTCGAGGGTTTTCTCACCCTTTGATAATGAATGGGTGAGTAGGGAAGACCAGACAGAGAGAATATTTGAATCTAGAAACCAGTCAGGGGATATTGTTCTATTAGAACATGACGCAAGTATTGAGACAGTTCCCATGATGCCTGAAGAAATTGTTATTCCACCTATTCAGGAAATTAATGCTGAAAGAACCTCCCTGATGCCTGAAGAAAACATCATTTCTTATAACCTTATAAATAGCACAATCGTTCCTGAAATCAAAGCCACTGCTACTCCTTCTCCTTCCAAAACCCTGCTAAAAGAAAAATCAATTGAGATTAAGTTATGAAAAATGAACAGGAAATGCAGGAATTGAGAAAAATGGTAAAGCAGCTAAGGAAATGGTTGGAAGAAGCAGACAAGACTTGGAAGCCTAGGAAGGAATTAACTACCATGGGAACCCAAATAGATATTGTTACCCAAACGGTAGATACTGCTGAAATTTCTGTACAGACTAATCTAATAGACAATGTTGAAGCCTCTGTATAGAATAATTTAATAGATACTATTGAAGTTCTTGTACAGACTGATTTAATAGATAATTTTGAAGCCTATGTAAAAACGGATTTTATTCACACCCCTGAAATCTCAATGCAGACTGATTTGATACTTACAAAAGATAAGGGGACTCAAACAGAGGTAACACCTGCCTACACTCCCCTGGTAGAAAGAGCTTCCAAACAGAAGCTTCACAATGAATTAATTCAATTTCAGCATGAATTGGCCTAGTATAAGAAGGAAGTAGTACCCTTACAGGAACATCAAACACTCCTAAAGCGATTCAAAGATCTTTATTCAATTGAAGACGAAACCGTTGCCCAAATTAGGGAAGAAAGGGCAAAAGTGAAGAAGGCACAGGATCAATTGGAATAGGCTAAGAAGTAGACCAGTATGGTTTGTTCTCTTTACTCAAATGTACTTACTTGCAGGGCACCAACCACTAATTATGCTTTATTCTTAGTAGAAAGATATTTATAGTTGAAAATCAAAGTTGTCAGGGCAGGGAAGCCCACTACTTTTTAAACCATTGAAGAATTTGTCCAATGTTGCAATGAGCAGGATGAGCAGGTCCAACATATTTTGTGTGAATTGTATTTGCACAATTTATTTCTAGAAGAGGATAGAGACAGTAACCCCATTCCCTTCATAGGGGACGTTCAATTCCAAAATTTTCTGTCCTTTGCCAAAAATCAGACTATTTGGGCTAAGGCCTACAATACCTTTCAGAAAATAGAACATGGCCTAGATCTATGGGTCAGAGGGGAACCACTAAACCCCTATACTTGTTTACTCAACATAATAAATTCATGCAGCGGAAAGGAGTGATAGCCAAATTTGGACCTATTCACAAGGATATTGTGCAGAATGAGTGGGCATAATTCTAGCACATTCAGGAAGAAGCATTATCAGTAGCCAAATAGAGATGGCTAGAATATACAAATAACGTTAAGAACATAGAACCATTTGGGTATAGGAACTTTAAAGCTGCTTCTTCCCATTTCCTTCTGTACAACAACCTAATTTTGAACATGGGTCCTACATGGATAGGGTGAAAATAAAGATGCCCCATCATATGGTACCCTCCTGAAGACTATCATCATGATTATGAGTTAGCATAGGGGCACACAAATTCAACATTTGCAAAGATAAAATAGAAACATGGTTTTAGACTATACAAGGAAGAAGTATATCCTGCATATTCTTTAACCCAGCTACACCTCAACCATTTGTTTGCATGGAGACTTGCAAAAAGGTAAGTAGAGGAGTATGTTGGGCTAAGGAGAAGGTACATTTTATCCCTATCTTTACCACGATTTGTCATTTACATTTATATATTTTTCCTTCATCTTCACAATAATGTAAAGGAAAATAATGCAAAAGTAAGGTAGAATGAATTACTGATAAAAGGTGTGTTAAATAGCATAAAAAATGATTTGTTGTTGTCTTTATTGATAGGGAAGCGAAACAGCCAAAATACTGACCAGGATGACCAAATATAGTAGACAAGGAAAGCGAATGGAACCATATTAGCTCCTATGAATCAACGGAAGATGTAGAGGCACGCCTACCCTTGGAATATTCAATCGATAGCCAGGAAGCGGTAGGATATCATAATGGGAAGGATCTGTTACTCTGTTTGATTTCACCTTTAAGCTATAAAATGCTAGAGGTAAAAGAAGGAACATGACAGTTCATGTATTATAATTTTCTTGTAATAAATGTATTCAGATAGAATCGTCAAGTTCGTCTTGATGTATTGCTCTATTTATTAATGAAGAAATTGGCGTTTTCAATTTAAAAAAATTCTAATTATTCCTTAGCAGAAGGCTTCTAGATGCTTCAGGCCCAGCCCTGGGGGTTCTCCTGCTATTCTGTGCTATATGTTTATTTACAGAACTTGTATTTTCAGTTATCCTTTTCATTTCATAGCATTATCATTTAATTGGTTAATCACATGTGTAATATGTTATAACTTCCTTTTCATCAGAGTATATTTATCATTCGTGTTATTTTATCAGGAGTTGACACTTTTAAATTCGTTAGACTAGTTTCAGCGAGGTTGTTGTTCAATTCTGCATATAGTTAATCCTTGAATCTTTTCATCATAATTGTGAAATTTTTGGTTCGATGTTTAATTCCCATGATGCTATTAGTGGATTAATAGAGAATTCCATTGCAAAATCTAGAATAATTGATTGTTGTTCAATTCATTAAGGTAGCAGTTCAATTCTTCAAAGCATGTTGTTCAATTGCAATTTATTATTTTCAGTCTTGAGTGGTTATTTTTCCATAAGCTCAGAATAGAATTTTCTCCTTTGATTGGTCTGAAGTATTTCATAGTTCACTTTCAAGTTGGTTTGATTAAACTTCGAGAATTAGACAATCTTTCTTACATCGATCTAGAGTAGTTAACCGCTAATGAAATAACAAGATTTACCCTGGGTTGATAATTAATGTAAAGCATTAAGGTTACCCTTAAAACAGTCACCTTTTTGAACCAACACAAACCATAAGTTTCTTATCAAATGTTGAAAACAACCACTGCCAATCCTCCCTTTTGTAGCATTTCGGTTTGAGTTTGAAACCCATATATGTAAAACCATCCTGCAAAAGTCCCGTGCCCATGCCAAACATGTCCGCAAAATATGTTATGTTAATGGGATTTCCATTTGAAATATATCTATATATATATATATATATATATATATATATATATGATTTTATACCATTGAGGAAAAGGCTCAAAGCCCATCCATATCTCTGGAAAATACGATGAAGGGTCACCCATTGATCCCGCAAAATCATGCCAAAAGTCAGGATATCATCAATAAATAAAATATGTGTGAAGATTACCTATGGAGTCATCATAAAACCATGGAATGTGCCCAAGTCCATGGCAGAATATATCTTCTTGCTAAAACCATCCATAACTAGAATGAAAAGTAAGGGAGATAAAGAACATACCTGACGAAGACCCCTGCGAGCTCGGAAAAAGTTAGAGTGATATCCATTGATAATGACGACTATCCAAATGTTTGTAACACACTCCATGTTCTACTCAATGTTCCAAATGTCCAAACCAATATTAGTAAGAATGATCTGGAGCAACCCCCAATCCACACAATCATATGCTCTTTTTAAATATATCCTCATCACAACATATTTTGTCTTCTTGGTATGAATGGAGTGAATACACTCCTAAGCGATTTATATAACATCATGAATGGATCTTCCACGTAGAAAGTCGAATTTCTTGTCTGATATAAAGGCATAAAGAGTGTCTTTAAGTATTTCAGCAATCACCTTCGAGACAATCTTATATATTACATTGCACAATGATATAGACCTGACTTTCCAAAATGACTAAGGAGCACTAACCTTTGAGATAAGGATGATGAAGGTGGATTTTATAAATCCCAATATGTGGCACTCCATCCAGTATTCTTCCAACACATCCAAAATAGCGACCTCCAAGAGATAAAATATATATATATATATATATATATATATATGAAGAGTTCTACAGTCTAGCCATAAGGGCCCGGGGCATTTACCTCACAAAGTATTTTAATACATTGATAATATCATCCAAAGTGATGGGCCGATATAGTTGTTCATTTGCATTATGATAAAAAATAACCGGGAATTATTCGACCTCCCACAACTATTCCTCAATAAGAGCATCATATATATCCATACAAAGTCTGCCAAATAATCCCACCACTTATTTTTTCATATCAAAATCAAAAATTAAATGTGTCATCCTGTCCGATGATCCCCCATATTGCATTTTTATTCCATCTCTAATTTGAAAATTTATGGAAGAAACTCGTATTGTGGTCATGAGCATGTATCTAGGTAGTGCGGCTCTTTAATCTCCACTATTGCTCCTGAATCATCAAGATATGTTTTTGCCTATTCTCTAGTTTCCGAAGTTGTTTAATGGAATCTAGTGAAGGTCGTCCTTTGAGAAAACAAGAACTTATGATTTGTATCTTCGTGGAAATGGCTTTCAGTTCGACATATAGATGATCCTTTTCCCACACTCCCAGATTCAGCACGAACACTTAAGATTGGAGAGTTGTATAGAAATGAATTCCACCCTCGATTGACCTAGAGTTTTACAGCCATAAAACCATGCCTCCCGTACCACATTAATGAAATATATATCCTCCAGCCATTTCCTATTAAACTTAAAAGGGATGCCCTGCCTCACCCCTTCTCGCCTGCACTGCAACGATATAGGGAAATGATAAGAGACAAAGGAATCCACCACCTATGACCGGAAATTACCCAATGACTCCACCAGGAATTGATACACCATGAAACGATCTAGTCATTTTTCCCCCCCCCCAAAACCATTGTAAATATTTGGTAGTTTATATTAGAGTTGATCTTTAAGAAAAATTATTAACTTCTAGTATTGGATTCATTATTCTCAATTATGCCCATCCTTGTTAATTTGTGGTGAATGTAAATTGAAGCTTGACCCATGATAGTTCTGACTCGTTATGAGTACAAACTGTGGTAATGAAAGTGAAGATAGACTGTGATGATTGTGAATGCAAAATTAAGAGGGCTCTTTCCTCTATGTCAGGTAATAAAAACACTTATTCCCATTAGCCCAACTTATATTTTTAACAAAAACCACTCAATTTTTTAGTGGGATTGGGATCCAAGATTTTCACAAAGAAATTTTCAGTAAAGTGCATACAAGAACATGTTGAGATCTAAAGCTTGAACAAGTATTATATTTCTTACTTTCCTTTCCACTATTTGAATTTGGATCATCCTCACAGTAACTATTTTAAATTATAAAGTCTCCTCGATGTGGTCTAATGGTTAGATAGTTAGATAGTGAATCACTAAACATTTTTAAACTATTAAATTCTGAATGTATGATATAATGGTTCGAGAATATGGTCTAATGGTTAGATAGGGAATGACTCAACATTTTTAAATTATCAATCCTCGAAGATATGATATAATTATTAGATAGGGAATCACTAAACAATTTTTTAATATGTTAATTTTCACAACACATCGTTTTCATATAAAGTTGTACACTATTTTCATATAAAGTTGTACATTTGAGTTGGTATTTTTTTTTTTTAATTATAGAATTTAGATTCTTCTTGCAGTCTAAGAAATACCCCTGTTTGACTTATTTTCTTTACATCAACTTTTCAAAATATTCTAAAATCTACAATAAAATTAGACTCCATGAATATGGTTTAATGGTTAGATAGTGAATCACTCAACATTTTTAAATGATCAATTCCCGAAGATATGATATAATTGTTAGATAGGGAATCACTAAATTGTTTTTTAATATGTTAATTTTCATAGCACATTGTTTTCATATAAAGTTGTACATTTGAGTTGGTCTTTTTTATTTTAATTATAGATTTTAGATTCTTCTTACAATTTAATAAATACTCATGTTTGACTTAGTTTATTTACATCAATTTTCCAAAATATTCTAAAATCTACAATAAAATTAGAGTCCATGAATATGGTCTAACTGTTAGATAGTGAATCACTCAACATTTTTAAATTATCAATTCCCTAATATATGATATAATTGTTAGATAGGAAATCACTATACATTTTTTTAATATGTTAATTTTTACAACACATTGTTTTCATATAAAGTTGTACATTTAAGTTGGTCTTTTTTATTTCAATTATAAATTCTAGATTCTTCTTGCAATCTAAGAAACACTCCTGTCTGACTTAGATTCTTTACATCAATTTTCCAAAATATTCTAAAATCTACAATAAAATTAGACTCCATGAATATGGTCTAATGGTTAGATAGTGTTGACACCTAATCCTAAGGGATTGGGTGAGATTGTATATTATTGTAAATTAGTAAATAAGGAAGGCCAAGAGACATTGGGAAGTGAATCCAAATAGTCTCACCTCCATGTATAAGTACACACACAATCTCCATCTAATGCATCTTCAGTTTTGTGGAGTTACCTCCTGGCCTGACATGGTTTCAGAGCCAATCCCTTTTTTGGCATTCCTTCCCTTGGTGTAACTCCCTCCTGTCTATGTTCTACATTTTTGTAGACTATCATTGTGCATTCATATTTTTACCACTCCTACTACATTAAGAATTTTTTCTTCATTCTAGCTTGTCCCAGCAGACCTGCCTCTCTGCCTCTGCTCCTTCTGCAATTCTGGATAAATTATGCATTCTTCCTTAACATCATATATTATTTTTTTTAGCAAATTTTGATATCATTTTTTGCACACAACTGTGCAAATTTTTCTCCAATTTTTTTATAGTCGCTCCCCTAGCAGCTCAATCCCCTCACACCATCTCTCACTCCTCACAATCACTCATTCCCTCGCCTCACTATTCCCCCTCATGCCCCCTCTCCCCCGCCCATTCCCTCCCATCGCTCACCGCTCTCCATTTCCTCGCACCTCGTCGATGCTCTCACCACCCCCCTCCCTCACACTCGTTCCTACTCTCACCACCCCCTCGCACCCTATCCCTGCTCTCACCACCCCATCTCACCCTGTCGCCCCTCTCCCCACCCCCTCCCTCACACCTGCACCCTGTCGCCCCTATCCTCACCCCTTCCCTCACACTCGCACCCCCTCGCGGCTCTCCCCACCCCCTCGCGACTCTCCCCACACCATCCCTCACACCCAGTCCCCATAGATAGTCCCCCATCCCTCCCCTCGCCCCTCCCCTCCCCTCCCCTCGGCTTGTCCTCCCTAGGCCATTGCTCCCTCCCCTTCTTCGGCCTCCTCCCTGCATCCTTTTTTTTTTCACAGAAAATACCTCCCCCCAAAAATGCCTCCCCAAAAAATTCCTCCCACCAAAAATGCCTCCTCCAGTAAATACCTTCCACAGTAAATACCTCCCCTAAATAAACCCTCCCTCAGATAATACCTCTATTTTTTTTTTCTCCCAAACCCTTTTTTATAGATTTTTTTTTATTGAAGTGCAGAATTTAAATCGGAATTGAGTTTTTTACCATGGCAGCAAAGTGAGTTTTTTTTTTCAAAATACTGCATTATCTCATATATATTTTGGGATTTTTTTCTCTCTGGTAAGGAGAAATATCCTGAATGCTCTCAAAAAATCAAGCACACTCTCATTTTTAATGAGCTGGAGAGGAATTTGTGAAGGAGAAGGAGACCATCCACCAGAAAAGCCCACTTCAGAAAAGGAGATCGCCATTTGGGAAAACAACAACTGCAAGGCCTACGCCTTGATTGCATCTTCCGTAAATGAAGAGGTGAGTCACCATATTACACCGTTTTCAAATTCCTATGAAGCCTTGAGAAAACTAAAAGAACTCTATGACTCACATTCAGAACTTGAAATTGTTCAATTAATGATTAAGTTGTTCAGCCTTGAATTAAAAAATGATGACCCTCTTGCTTTAGCTTCAAAAGTAAGATCTATCATGCATAACATTAAGAATACTGGTGTAGAAATTGACATACCTCTCATAGCATATGTTAAGGCATTGTATCCCAATTAATCACATTACCTTGAGTCATTGCAAGCAAGTGGAAACCTCATGAAAATCACCTTTGATTCCCTTGAGAAAAATTTTGCAAAAAGAGAGAAGGCTTTTGGAAAGATGACATCCCCTCTGTCTTCTGAAGAGGATATATGTTTTGCACATAGAAAAAATATTCATGCTCAAGATTCTTCCAGAGGAAGAGGTGGTCGAAGAGGAAGAGGAAGAAAAAATTTTAGAGGAAGGGGGGGCAGAAAAACTCAAACTGAAAAATTTTATCTTCATTGAATACACTACAATAAAGACTGGCAGGATGCATCTATATGTAAGCTGCCTTGGGATAAAATTGAGCAGGAAAGAAATCAAGAAAAAGGTAAAAATCATGATAGAGACAAAGGTAAAGCACCTAAAACCGCTCGTTATGTTGTAGCACATTGTAACAATGGAGTAATTGAAGACTTGTTTGATGTTTCATTTACTTCTTGGAGAAATGATTGGTTGCTAGATTAGGAGCAACATGTCACATGATGTTTAGAAAATATTTTTTTGAAGAATTTACTGACATAGTTGATGGAGCAGTATACTTTGCATAAAAATTCAAACTCAAGCCATCAAGGCTTGGTACAATCAGGCTTAAGCTGCCTGGTCTTCCAGATCATCTTCTACATGAGGTTTTATACCTCATGTAACTCTGCAAAACTGAATATTTGTTTGATGTTTCATTTACTTCTTGGAGAAATGATTGGTTGCTAGATTCAGGAGAAACATGTCACATGATGTTTAGAAAAGATTTTTTTGAAGAATTTACTGATAAAGTTGATGGAGTAGTATAATTCACAGATAAATCCAAACTCAAGCCATTAGGGCTTAGCAGAATCAGACTTAATCTGCCTGGTCTTCCAGATCATGTTCTACATGATGTTCTATACCTCCTCGAGTTGAGGAGAAACTTGCTATCCTTGGTCTAAATCCTCCAGAAAGGACACTCCATTCACATGTTTGATGGCAAGTTTGAGGTCAGAAAAGAATCAAATCACTCACTTGTCATGTAGGGAATAGAAGAAGGAAGACTCTTGAAGCTGCAAGGTTCCTCTGCTCATGCAAAAAACTTTGCATTCATTTCACATCATGATGAAGGTACATTCCCATAAATTCTTTTATGGCATGCTTTATTTGAACACTTAAACTATGAAAACCTTCAGTTGTTGAAGAAAAATGGTGTTACTCGACTGCCTACAATTCCTAGGAAACTTAAGCAATGTGACGCTTGTATTTTAGGAAAGCATAGCAAAAATCCATTTCATCGTTCACATTCCAGAGCACATAGAAAACTTGAGCTTATTCATTCAGATTTATGTGGCCCCATTCCTATTGCTTCTGCAAATGGAAATATATGATGACATTTATTGATGATTACACTAGAATGTGTTGGGTTTACTTATTGAAGAACAAATTTGATGCTTTTCAAACATTCAAGAATTTTCATGCATGGATTGAAAATGATGCATAAACTCATATTGGCTCTTTGTGCACTTAAAATGGAAAAGAATACACTTCAAACGAATTTGAAAACTATCTTTGTCAACATGGGATCAAATTCAAACAATTGTGCCCTATAATCCCCAAAAGAACAGTGTAGCTGAAAGAATGAACATGACAATTTTAATTATGGTTCACTTCATGATGTTTCTTAAGAATATAAAATTGATGTTTTGGTATGATGCAGTTCTATGTGTTGTATACATAAAGAATAGGTGGCATTCAAATTCAATCATAAACAAAACTCCTTATGAAATGTGTCATGGCCACATTCCTTCGGTAAAACATTTCAAGGTATTTGGTTCCATCTGTTATGCTTTTATACCTAAGGTAAAAAGGAATAAACTTGGTGCTAGAAGTCGAAAATGTATCTTCTTGGGGTATTCCAATACCTCCAAAGGATATAGTCTATATGATGAATTCAATAAGAAGTTTGTAGTAGAAAGAGATTTCATATTCCTTGAATCTTCCAAGACTGACAATGTTGTTGAGCAGCAACTTGATTTCCTGGATAGATTCACACATGCAAAGTATTTTCAAGAATTTGATAATCAGATTCCACATCTTGAAGGGGGGATTCCTATACTGAATCAATCTATGGAATCATTTTCCAAAACACTCTCACCCCCATATGAAGAACGAACCAAGGATGACACCTTGAACGATGTGATTGACAGAATTGAGAGATTGAACCTTGATTCAATTCCAACTCATTGAAATGAGAAGCCCGGGCCATCTCAAAAAGGTCCCCCTAAATGGCTGACAAAGACACTATAAAATGCTCGTCTCGATGAGGTTGGAAAGACAGGAACAAGAAGTTCCACAAGAAAAAAATGGAGGTGACATAGATAATTATGATTCACCTATTGATATGGATATTTCTTATAATTCTAAATTGAATTTGTCTACAGATCATGAACCAACTTCCTTCAAAGAAGTCGCTTCTCATGTTGAATGGAATGAAGCTATGCAAAAGGAGTATGATGCCATGATAAATAATGGCACTTGGAAGTTTTTTGATCCTCCTTTGGGAACCAAACCAATTGGCTGCAAGTGGGTCTACACAAAAAAGTACAAAGGATATGGCTCACTTGACAAGCACAAAGCCAGGCTTGTGGCAAAAGGTTTTTCACAAAAAGAAGGGGTCGATTATGAAGAAACTTTTTCCCCCACAAAAAATGGGCCACCATCCAGACACTCTTTTCCCTAGCAGCTCAGAAGGGATGGAAATTACATCAGATGAATGTAAAACTACCTTTTTGAATGGATATCTAAAGGAGAAAGTTTTTATGTCCCAGTGAGAAGGATTTGTTGTGAAGGGCCAAGAACACAAAAAATGCGAACTCATAAAATCCTTGTATGGCCTGAAGCAAGCACCATGAGCTGGTATGAGAAATTAGCTGAGCATCTTCTGAAACTTGACTTCAAACATTTTGATCTTGATGATGCAACTTTGTTTCTTAAGAAAGTTGGAAAAACAATTGTATATCTTGTGGTGTATGTAGATGATATTTTGATGACAGGGAACAATGAGAGTTATATATATTGCATCCATAAAGAGAGAATTGAAGAAAGGTTTTGAAATGACTAATTTGGGCTATGTTCACTATTATCTGGGTATTGAAGTAACTCAACATCCAAAATTTATATTCCTTTCTCAAAAGAAGTACATTGGAGATCTTTTGAACAATCTGGCATGGATGAATGCAATCCCTTAACCACTCCATTGGAACAAAACTTGAAGCTCACATCCATTGAAGGGAAGGAATTCAAGGATGAAATGACGTATAGACAACTTGTAGGAAGTCCTATCTACCTGACTACCACCAAACCAAACATCTCATTTGTTGTTGGAATCATCTCCAGGTTTATGCAAAAACCTTTTGAAGGACATTGGTCTGCTACAAAAAGAGTTCTAAAGTACTTGAAGGGGACTCAAGACTTTGGACTCAAATATACACAGGTAGGTGACTTCAGCTTGATCAGATACTCTGATTCATAATTTGATGGGGAGAAAGAAACGGGGGTGTCTACTTCAGGTTATACCATGAGTCTTGGATTAGGAGCTATCTCATAGAGGTCACGCAAACAATCAGTTCCAACAGATTCCACAATTGAGGCAGAATATGTCGCAGTAGCTGAAGCAACAAAGGAAATTGTGTGGCTCAGGAAAATCCTAGAAGATTTGCAGATGAAACAAATACATTCAACAACACTTCTGCAACAAAGTTGGCCAAGAACCCAAAGTTGCATGATCGAAAAAAACACATCAATAAAAAATACCATCTGATTTGACATCATGTTGAGGCCAAAACTATCCATCTACGACATTGTTCCACAAATGAGCAGACTGCAAACATCTTCACCAAAGCGCTTGGAAGAGAAAAGTTTGAAAAGTTCAGAATCATGCTTGGACTCACCAACATCCCTTTAGATTAAGGGGGGGAATGTTGACTCCTAATCCTAAGGGATTGGGTGAGATTGTATATTAGATATGGAATCACTCAAAATTTTTAAATTATCAATTCCCAAAGATATGATATAATTGTTAGATAGGGAATCGCAAATTTTTTTTTAAATATGTTAATTTTCACAACACCAAAAAATGTTAATCTCACAACACATTGTTTTCATATAAAGTTGTACACTATTTTCATATAAATTTGTACATTTGAGTTGGTCTTTTTTTATTTTAATTATAGATTTTAGATTCTTCTTGCAATCTAAGAAACACTCCTTTGATTTAGTTTATTTACATCAATTTCCAAAATATTCTAAAATCTACAATAAAATTAGACTCCATGAATATGGTCTAATGGTTGGATAGTGAATCACTCAACATTTTTAGATTATCAATTCTCGAAGATATGATATAATTGTTAGATAGGGAATCACTAAAAAAAAATTTAATGTGTTAATTTTCACAACACATTGTTTTCATATAAAGTTGTACATTTGAGTTAGCCTTTTTTATTTTAATTATAGATTTTAGATTCTTCTTGAAATCTAAGAAACACTCGGTTTGACTTAGTTTCTTTACATCAATTTTCCAAAATATTCTAAAATATGGAATAAAATTAGACTCCATGAATATGGTCTAATGGTTAGATAGTGAATAACTGAACATTTTTAAATTATCAATTCCCTAAGATATGATATAATTGTTAGATAGGGAATCATTAAACCTTTTTTAATATGTTAATTTTGAAAACACAAAAAATGTTAATTTTCACAACACATTGTTTTAATATAAAGTTGTACACTGTTTTCATATAAAGTTGTACATTTGAATTGGTATTTTTTTTATTTCAATTATAGATTTTAGATTCTTCTTGCAATCTAAAAAACGTTCCTGTTTAACTTAGTTTCTTTACATCAATTTTCCAAAATATTCTAAAATCCACAATAAAATTATACTCCATTAAAGTAATAAACTTTTATTTTATTATTGTGAGAATGATGAGCAATAGTGAAAACAGTGGATACAGGAAGAAAGATGCACAAAGTTACTGTGTCAGGATATGTGGAGGAGAAGACAGTGATGAAGGTGAAATTCATTGGTAAGCGTGCATAATTGTGGCCATACGTTTAGTACAACTCAATTACCGACCCTTTCACTGCACATACATATGACAAGAAATCTCCATCCGAATATGTGAAGAAAGAGAGCTTCAATATCGTTTCCAACTCCAAGCGCGAGGATAATTTCTTTACAATGTTCAGTGAAGAAGATCCAAACTCCTGTACCATTATGTAAATTAGTGACACCATGATGCATGAGAATCCAAATGAAAGGCTACAGATGGAGTTGATTTCTTCTGTTGGACAGAAGAAGAAGTTTTGAATTCCACTTTACTTTGTTTAAGTTAATTTGGGATAACTGAGCCATTGTAATTTGCAGAATAAATGAATGGTTAAAATAGGATTAGTTAAGTATTTAGTTGAATAAACTGTTTTGAAACTGAGTGACAATTTCTCAACCATATGGGGATTTTTGGGAAAGGCATAAAACTGAACCAAATCCATCATTGTGGGGTTATGCCATTCATAGCGAGAAAGGAGAGAACAGAGAAGCAGAAGTAAATGTAAAAACCAGCCATCTGAGGGCTTGGCTCTGAGTTTTCCATTTATACATTAATTCCAAGTGTTTTATGTTTGATTGGGATCTCTATTTTAAAACATTACTTCATTTCCAAACAAACTCTAAGTGTTTTGTGCTTTGATTGGGTTCCCTATTTTAATTTGGTTATTTAAACCTATTTGAAATCAAACATCTGTATTTAGGTCGCACAACAAGAAGTCTAATCAGATTTACAGGTGTAGCGAGACCTTAGCTTTTGCACATTTCCTTTTTTAAATTAAATATTTTGTTAGCCGCAGATAAAATACCAATAGGACTTGCAGGCTCGACGAGGACAGTAGATCCGATACCGATCAATGGTGATAAAACACATTGCAACAGTAACGCTCTCGCACATCGCAAAAAATAGAAGTCTTGGTTAAGATTTAGCAAGTTAAAGATTTTAACTTGTGATGCGAAGTGGTACGATGAGGGCGTAGTGTGGACCATCGGATCCAACAAGGGTCAACGGTGGAGACTAAAGGCACATCGGGAGCGAAATCGTAGATCGCAACTCTTAAGAGTCAGCATTAAGGCGATCACAAGGTAAGTTAAATATTTTATGATGCAAAGTGGGGAAGGCATGTGGAAACATGACGCAACATTGCAAATCATAGAAAATAGAGTTTAACGTTTTAAGTTATATTGTATATCACGTGAAGTGAAATCACTGGTGATTGTTCAAAGCTACTATGGGACCTCTGGTAAGAAACCCGCATATTTTCATTGGTTTGGGTTTATTGTATGGTATGTGTATGTTACGAAATTCCTCTGTTGTTTCGTGCGCATATGTATGCTATGAAATTCCAAGGTTGAACTCTGTTGCGGGTAAAGGGGTTTTGTGTAGATTTTGAAAGCACAATTCCGCAACGTATTCTGGTATTTCATAGCTGGGCTACATCAATTAGTATCAGAGTGAATCTTTCTTCCTAAGTGAAGATGGAAGTAGGAAGAAGAGGTTGAGGAAGAGTTGCAAGGGGAGAAGTAGATGAAGAACTGCGTGAAGAGATTAGAGTGTTGTCTGCACGTTTGGCAGCAGTGGAAGAAGGAAGGAATAGGGATCCTGAAGGTGGATATGACAGAGATGATGAGACAGTGGCACAACCAGTTGAGCTAGAGGTCGAAACACCAAAAATCAGACTACTGAAATCTATTTTGATGGCTAGCAGCAAGCGAAGACCAGAGCTCTCCAATTATGATGGCATTTTATCCACAAAAGCAGTTGTGAACTGGATAATTGATTTAGATAAATACTTCGAATATGAAGAAGTTAGCGAGGACAAAAAAATCAGGTTTGTTGTGACTAAGTTGAAAGGACACGCCGCACTGTGGTGGGATAGTGTGCAGGCAAAAAGGAGAAGACTGAACAAGCCTTTGATCAAGGGTTGGGATAGGATGATTGCAAAGATGAAAAGCAAGTTCTTGCCTAAAGATTACCAAATTTCCCTTTACAGACAAATGCAGAATCTGAGAGAGAGAACGATGGCTATAAAGGAATACACAAAAAGGTTCTATAAAGTGAACTTGAGGGCTAGGTATGCTGAAGATACCCCTGCGAAGATAGCCAAATTTGTGAATGGTCTACAGATGGAAATCTTGGATGAGACCAGTATTCTTTCACGGAAAAATATAGGGGAGGCATACCAGTGTGATTTGAAGGCCGAAGAAAAGATTACCAGTAAGCAGAATGCAAGAAGAGGATGTGGATCCGGTAGAGGAAGAGGAAAGTCCATTGGCAGAGGTAGAATTGCTGACAGTAATGAAGAGGGCAGTAGTTCGAAGACTTCAGGACAAGCTGATAAGGAAGGTAACACCAGAGGTGGAAGGCCATCCCAATGAGGAAGAGGTAATGGCAGAGGCAAAGGAAATAAATACCAGTCTTACAAGTGTCACAAATGGGGACGGAGGTCTTTTGAATTTCCTAAAAATGATCCAGCTAGACAGAGGGGAGAGTATTTTTCTCAACCTGATGAAGTAGAGGAAATGCCACAAGAGGTGGAGAATGTGCCCGAAACATCATATGCCTTGGTGTTGAACAAGGTTTACTAAAACCAAATAAGGAGGTGGTAAACCTGACGCAGAGGAAAGCATTATTCCGAACTGTGTGTAAGTCGCATGGAAAATGCTGCAAATTGATTATAGATAGTGGAAGTACTGATAACCTAGTAGCCACTGAGATGGTGCAAAAATGGGGTTTGAAGAATTCTAAGCATCTGAATCCCTATAAGGTGTCTTAGTTGTAGAAAGGACACCAACTGCTAGTATATGAGCAGTGCGAGGTGGAGTTTCACATTGGAAAGTGAAAGGACAAGGTAACTTGCGATATTATGCCTACAGATGTGTGGCATATTCAACTGGGCAGACCATGGAAATATGATAGAAAGGCCATCCATGACGGGGAAAGGAATTGTTACAGATTTGTGAAGGATGGGATAAAGCATACGCTAGTTCCCATGAAAGAAGAATAGACTGCAAAAAATAGTGGTACTAAAACACTGCTGATGGGTGGAAAGGAGTTTCTGCAATAGAATAAGGAGAATGAGGTAAATTATGCAGTTGTGTGGAGTCCAAGAGTAGTATTAATGCATTCAGAAATCATTGATTTTCCTGTGGAAATACAGGACATGCTGCAAGAGTTTAGTGGAACTGTGGTAGATGATCTACCAGATAAATTAGCACCGAAGTGGAGCATTAGTCAGCATATTGATTTGATTCCAAGAGCCAGTTTGCTAAACAACGTTGCTTACCAGATGAGTCCAAAATAAAATGAGGAGATCAGGAAGCAAGTACAAGAATTGTTGGATAAAGGACTAGTTCAGGAGAGTTTGAGCCCTTGTGTTGTTCCGACCATTTTAGCTCCCAAGAAAGGAGGTGAATGGCAGATGTGCACTGATTCCTGGGCGAGAAAACAAGATCACTATCAGGAACAAGTTTCCTTTACCTCGGATGGATGATATGATGGATTGTCTTAGTGGAGCAGCATACTTTTCAAAGATAGATATGAAACGCGGCTATCACCAGATCAGGATTAGAGAAGGTGATGAATGTAAGACAACTTTCAAGACCAATGAAGGCTTGTACGAGTGGCTGGTCATGCCTTTTGGGCTGAGCAATGCACCCAACACATTCATGCATTTAATGAATGGGATATTGAAAGAATTCATTGGTAAGTTTGTGATTGTATATCTGGATGATATACTTATTTTCAGTAAGACTAAGGAAGAAAATTTTCGGCATGTCAAGTATGTGCTGGAAAAATTGCAGCAAAATAAATTGTTAATGAATTTAAAAAAATGTTCTTCTTTCAAGAAAGAATTGATTTATCTAGGATTTGTAATTTCTGAAAATGAGTTGAATATGGACCTAGAGAAGGTTGCAACCATAGTTAGCTGGCCATCTCCCAAAAAAAATTTTGAAGTAAGAATTTTTCATGGATTGGAAAGTTTCTATCGGAAGTTTATTAAGAACTTCAATGGTATTTGTGCACCTATGTTGGATACCATTAAGAAGGCAAATCAGCCTTTTCACCAGATAGAATCTGCTGAGAGAAGTTTTTAGTTTTTGAAGAAGAAGAACACTTAAAAACCAATCCCAAATTTTCCAGACTTCAACAAATGTTTCCAAGTTCGTTGGGATGCCAGTGGGACGGCCATTGGTGTAGTACTCAGCTAAGAAGATAAGACAGTAGCATACTTCAGTGAGAAGTGAAATGAGAGTAGGTAGAAGTATACATCTTATGACAAATAATTTTATGCACTCGTCCAAGCGTTGAAGCACTGGAGACATTATTTGCTGGCAAATGAATTTGTCTTGTTTTCAAACAATTCTGTGTTACAATATATTATGCAGAAGTACAAGTTGAATCATAAAAATGCGAAGTGGGTGGAGTAGTTGCAGAGTTTTACATTTTTTTTGAAACACATTAGCGGTCAGCGCAAGAAGGTAGTAGATGCATTAAGCAGAAGAAGTCTGATATTACAAGAAATCACAGTGCAAGTGTTGGGATTTGAGCATCTCAAAGACTTGTATGAAGTGGATGCAGATTTTAAGGAAGCTTGTGAAGCTTGCTAGAATCCACTGTTGAGAGACAATAGTCCACTGTTGGGAGATAATAGTCCATAGTTGGACTATAACATGCAGGAGGAGTTTTTGTTCAAAGGAATACAGTAATGTATTCCAGAATGTTCTATGCGAGAGAACTTAATCTAGGAAAAACACAATGAAGTTTTGGCCAGACATTTTGGCATAGATAAGACTTTGGATCATCTTAGCCACTTTTACTATTGGCCGAGAATGCGAAGGGATGTACATATATTCGTGATAAAGTGTAAAGTGTGTCAACATGTAAAGGGATGCAGCCAGAATGTAGGGTTGTATACACCCTTACCCATTACGAACAGACCATGGGACTCAGTCAGCTTGGACTTTGTCTTAGGTCTGCCGAAGACACAGTGGGGATTCGACTCCATCATGGTGGTGGTGGATCGTTTCACCAAAATGGCACATTTCATTCCATGCAGAAAGACAAGTGATGCCAAACATGTAGCACACTTGTTCTTTTCAAAGATGGTCAAATTACATGGCTTGTTGAAATCCATCATCTTGGACAGGGATGTAAAGTTCACAGGACATTTCTGGCGAACATTGTGGAAGAAGTTAGACACCAAACTAAATTTCAGTTCGGCTTATCATACACAGTCAGATGGCAAAACTAAAGTTGTGAACAGGAGTCTGGGAAATCTGCTGAGGAGTCTGGTTGGTGAAAATTCTAGATAGTGGGATCGTGTGCTTGCACAAGCAGAGTTTTCTTACAATGACTCGCCCAACAGAAGCATGGGCATAATTCCTTTCCAAAACCTATATGGAATGCACCCAAGTGGAGTATTTGAGTTGTGGAATTTGGGTCAATTGGAGCACAAGAGTGTGGATGGTGAAGATTTTGTGAAAGAAATCAGCAATCTACATGAACAGGTCAAATTGAAGCTATAGGACAACAGCCAAAAGTATAAACATCGAGCAGATTTGGAAATATAGGAGGTACAATTTAAAGTAGGAGACCTAGTACTGGCACATTTTCACAAAGAGACGTTTCCTAAAGGTGAATACAACAAATTGAATATGAAAAATATTGGGCATTACAAAATTCTTCGAAATTTTTCTGCAAACACTTATGAGTTGTAGTTACCTCCGGGTGCAGGAAACTCGCCCATTTTTAATGTGGTAGATCTGTAGCCATACACTGTTGTTGATGAGGAATATATTTTAGAGAGAAGAACACAGGACACCCAGGATGAGGAGAGATCATGGATTAAACAGATGCCTCTAACATAGCCTTTGGAAATTGAATAGATTCTAGACACACAGGTAACTAGGAACACATGAAACAAAGAATATGTTATTTGGTCAAATGGAAGGACCATCCTTTGGAGGATTTTTCTTGGTTGGACGCTGCCCAAATTCAAATCGCAGGGTGCTCTATTGAATAGCTCATGAACAGGATCCATGAATTTAATTTACCCTGGGAGCTTGATGTAGGAGCATCCAATTGAAAGGCTACAATTGGAGTTGATTTCTTTTGCTAGACAGAAGAAGAAGTTTTGAATACCACTTTACTTTGTTTAAGTTAATTTATGCTAACTAACCCATTATAATTTGCAGAATAAATGAATGGTTAAATTAGGATTAGTTAAGTATTTAGTTGAATAAATTGTTTTGAAACTGCATGATAGTTTTTGAACCATATGGGGATTTTTGGGAAAGGCATAAAACCAAACCAAATCTAACATTGTAGGGTTCTACCATCCGTAGTGAGAAAGGAGAGAATAGAGAAGCATAAGCAAATATAAAAACCAGCCATATTTGGGCTTGGCTCTGAGTTTTCCATTTCCAAATTAATTCCAAGTGCTTTTTGTTTGATCAGGATCTCTATTTTAAAACAGTACTTCATTTCCAAACAAACTCTAAGTGTTTTGTGCTTTGATCAGGTTCCCTGTTTTAATTTGGTTATTTAAACCTCTTTGAAATCAAACATCTATATTTAAGTAGCACAACAAGAAGTCTAATCGGATTTGTAGGTGCAACGAGGCCTTAGATTTTTCACATTTCCTTTGTTGAATTAAATATTGTGTTAACCACAGAGAAAATACCAATCAGACTTGCAGGCTCGATGAGGACTGTAGATCCGATACCGATAAATGGTGATAAAACACGTCGCAACTGTAACTCTCACACAACGCATAAAATATATGTCTTGATTAAGATTTCGCAAGTTAAATATTTTAATTTGCGATGCGAAGTGGTACGGTGAGGGCGTAGTGTGGATTGTCGGGCCAACAAGGGTCAACGGTGGAGATTGAAGGCATGCCGAGAGTGAAATTGCAGATAGAAACTCTTGAGAATCAACATTAAGGTGATTGCAAGGTAAGTTAAAGGTTTTGTGATGCAAAGTGGGGAAGGCACATGGTAGCACGACGCAACATCACAAATCACAAAAAATAGAGTTTAATGTTTTAAGTTATATTGTATATCACGCGAAGTGTGATCATCGATGATTGGTCGGAGCTGCTGCGGGACCCTCCGGTAAGAAACCCGCATATTTGCATTGGTTTGGGTTTATTGTATGGTCTGCGTATGTTACAAAATTCCACTGTTGATTCGCGCGCGTATGTATGTTACAAAATTCCAAGGTTGAAGTCTGTTGTTAGTAAAGGGGTTTTGTGTAGAGTTTTAAAACTCAATTCCACAGTGTATTTTGGTATTTTACAGCTAGCCTGCATCACACCATTCTCTTCTCATTTAAGAATAGTGATCCCCATTCCCAATTTTGTATTATAGGGAGGGTTGAAATTAATTAGAGTCGATGTGGAAAAAACTCTAGAAATTACATGGATTGTGTCCATGTACATGTTACTCTTTGTAAATTTTATCTTTCTTGTGATTTTAGTTGTGTAATATTTATAGTAAGTTTTTAAATGATTTTAGTTATGCAATATTTATTATGAAGTTTCTAAATGAATATATTTATGGAAAGGAAATATAGAATGATTAAGTATAACTTTATTTAGATGATTTAAGTATGTTTAGTATTAAGATTATGTTTCTAAATAATTTTAATTTCAAAAAACGATTTTAACGATTTGAATGATGAATATATTTCTATTTCATATTTATTTAGGGAAAGATAGTATTTTAAATGAACTTGTAATCTGTTTTTTCCAAAGAAGTTATGTATATTTATTGAAATGATCAATGTTTTGAGTGTAAGTTCCATTTACACATAAGTACCCATCTCAATGACACATAAATTGTTTTTGAGAACATAAATGCACAACCAAGTTAAATAAAATAATTTATAAAAACTAATAAAATTGAAAGTTAGGAAAAAATTATTAAAAAAAGAGAAATTGCAAAATATTTAGTTAAGGATTAAATATAAGAAACATTTGGTAGCAGCTATTAGAATTGACCTTTACAAAAAAATGATTATTTTTTTATTTATTGAAGAAGAATGGAAGATTATTTAGTTAAGGATTAAATGTTTTAAAGTAAAGAATAAATCCATAGGTTACACTTAGTGAAAAGGAATAGAAGAAAAAGGCAATAGGTTACTAAGGTTATTAATAAATTATTATTAATTAAAATTTTTAGTTAGTTAAATAGTTCATAAATAATTAATCTTAAACTTAATTAGTTATTTAATTAAATATTATTTATACTATTAATTAGCTTAATCTTCTTATTTGAAATGTTTAGTTGATTGTTATGTGATAAATTATTAATATTAAAAAAATAATTTTATATTATTACTTTTAATATTATTATTTAAATAACAATATTATTAATTTTAGTATTCATATTTATAATATTGATATTAGTTAATTGATATTTATACTATTAATATTGGTTTTTTCATTAATTTAGAATCGATACAATGAAAAATATAATCTTACCAAAAGGCAAATATAATCTTATCAAAAGGCTCATTCTATAGCCTCGTATGAAGAAGATGTGTAATTCCTTATGTGTTCAACTTAGAGTTGACACATGTACCACACTATTTCTTTGCTTGCTTGCAAGACCAAATAAATAACATTATCACCAACTAATTTGAAATACACATAAGGATCTGCTTTGCTCATTGTGAAGCCAAGTCCTAATATATAAGTATCAATTTTTTTATACCAAATCCTTGATTATTTCTTTAACCCATACAAGGAATTTTTCAGTCTACATACTCACTCCCTTTCCTTTCGCAACAAATCTTTTTGGTTGCTTCTATTGAAAATGTAACTATGGTCTATCTTCATAATTTATATTGTATTTTATCATCATATATTTATTGTAAAATTAAAAAAGAAGAAAAAGAAATGTTGAAAATGTAACTATGGTCTATCTTCACAATTTCTATTGTATTTTATCATCATGTATTTATTGTAAAATTGAAAAAGAAGAAAAAGAAATGATTTTCAAGCATGTGTTTCATGTTCAATTTATTTATTTATTAGGTCAAATCATCCATTATAGGGTTATAGGGCTTCTCTTCTCTTGAGTCATAAGAGTCATTATCATAATTATTAGACTTTTTTTGGGCCCTTGTATCATGTAAAGAAAATTATTTTTGAGTAAAAAGTCATTTGTCATTTCCTCACCAAGTGGGCCCTCTCTTGAAGAAGTCCCAGATTGAAGTTATTTGACCTTATAGGAGCAATATAAATAAAAAAGAACTTGATATATTTAGCATCCATCATCCATAAATTCAATCTACAATTAAGTAATAGAAAAAGAGAGCAAAGTCAAGAAAAAGAAAGAAGAAATTAAAAAAAAAAACTAAATAAAATTTTTGGGAACATCTCTCATAAGTGCCAATTAGTTTTGAGAGCATCTCTCATAAGTACCAATTTTCTAATAAATATATAAAAAACCAAATTTATAATAGATATTCAATAAAAAAAAATCCAACCACCTATACAATTATTTAAATAAGTTTACGCTTTTGTAAATTATAATATTTTTATGTAAATTAGTAACACCATTCTCTTCTCATTTTCATCCTAGACCTATGTAAATAAGTTTAGGTTTTTATAAATTATTATATTTTTATGTAAATTGGTAACTCCATTCTCGCCTCATTTTCATCGTAGACCAAGAATAGTGACCATAAATTTTGTGATGAAAGGACGGTTGAAATTAATAGACGTTAAAATTAGTAGACCAAGAATAGTGTTCATAAATTTTGTGATAAAGGGACGGTTGAAATTAATAGTAAATTTTCTCTTTCGTATGGTTTTCACTTATGTAATATAGTTATAGTAAAGTTTCTAAATGAATATATTTATGGAAAGGTAATACATAATAATTACGTGTATTCATGATTTTATTTAGTTGATTTAGGTATGTTTAGTATTAAGATCATGTTAGTCGATTTAGGTATGTTTGTATTAAAATTTTGTTTCTAAATATTTTTAATTTTAAAAGACATTTTTAACTATAAAATTTTGAATGATGAATTCACATAAAGTAATAATTTATCCCTATTTTTCTTATTTACATTTTTTTTTTAATATTTATATGGATAGAGATAGTATTGCAAATGAACTTGTAATCTAAATTGTGTATTTTTATTGAAATAATTAATGTTTTGAGTGTAAGTTGAAACGATAAATGTTTGGAGTGTACGATTCTATCCAAAAATAAGTATCTATCTTCAAGGACACATAAATTGTTAGTGTGAACATAAGTGTACAACTAAGTTAAATTAACTTATTTATAAAGGCTAATAAAATTGATAGTTAGGAAAAAATTATTTAAAAAAATAATAATTGAAGTGGAATTACATAATATTTAGTCAAGGATAATATAAGTAATATTTGGTAGTTGATATTAGAATTGATCTATAAGAACTATTATTAAAAAAATTATTGAAGTGAAATGGAAGAATATTTAGTTAAGGATTATATGTTTTCAAGTGGAGAAATGAATGCAAAGGTTAGACTTGTGAAAAGGAAAAAATAAATAGGTTACCAAGGTTATTAATATATCATTATTAATTCTAATTTCTAGTTAGTTAGTTAATTAGTTAGGTCAGAAATAGTTAATAAAATTAAAAAAGAGAATCTTAAAATTAATTAATTAGTTCTTTAAAGATTATTGATATTATCAATGTGCTTAATCTTGTTATTTGAAATCCCTAATCGGGGTGCGAAGCAACTCAATCATTCTCGGGATGATTGACAATAATGAAAAGATGGTGGGTAGGCCTGAAGAGCGACTACCTCCTAGTAGGTTTGTGTGGGCACGAGGTAATGGTTTAGCAGACATTTATGCCATGGTAATTACACTAAGTATGAAAGGCCAAAACCATAAATTCCAATAGGAGGTTGAGATAACTATGCGCAAAAAAAATTTCATGGCCTGGCATGTGTTCACATCCATTTTCTTCAGTGGTTCATTCAAGGTGGCTTGCTTGGATAGACATTGCAATATTCCAAGTGGGCTCTCGATTATCTGGTTCATGGTGTAGATTAACGTGTATGTTTTTTATTCCAATTCTCTGGCCCATCATATGTGGTTAGTTTGACTTGGTATCTGCATCAAAGGTGAGAGTGTTATCCGAAAATGGAATGTTGGTCGAATCTTTGATGGAAGCTTGGAAATTTGGCAATTTTCCATAATTATGGTCCTTTTTGTTAATGATGTTTCCATGTCTATGTCTGTCTTCTTTGGCATATTATTGTCTAGGATGGGTATGCATGTACGAAGTTTGTTTTTAGCTGGGGAGATAAATATGGTTTTGATAACAGTGGGGGGTATCTGTTGATTATGTCTAACCTATGCTTATCAATGGTTGTTACTTTATTGACTGGGGTTTCTAATGTAAATGAGGTACTTTGCAATGCTTTAAGGATTGGGGAGCAACTCTCTAGTATTTGGTTGTTACATAAACAACCTTTTCTATTTTTCTTATTGTTTTCTGGATTTCGTAAGCACATAGTGCTGAACACTGATCCAAAATGGTGTTGGCATCCTCCATCGATAGTTTTCATTTTATCGGCTATGCTCTCGCCTAACAATGACTCTTTCTGGTTTCTTTTTAATGAATTTGTCTTAGGTTCTTCTTATAATTTTCAACCCTGGGTTTGCAGGTTCGAAAACAGGTTGTGGTCCTTGGCCATCACTTCTCCTTTACCTGCTCATAGTTTTGACATTATTTCTCTCAGTATAATGGTACACCTGAACTGAGGGGCTAGCACTTTCGGTAATGGAGGTCCTGGTCGGAGAAGACAGAAGGATAGTTAGAGTGGAAGTGGGTCTTCCTCTGTGCGGCCACAAAGGAAAAGTGGGTGTTGAACTGATGCTCTGATAATTAAGGAAGTTTCCCAAGCTTATAATGTCAGTACTCCTTCCCAGACGAAAAAATTGATTGAGACATGGGAAGTAGAGCTCAATCAATAAGTTGAAGATGATTTTCAGGTGGAGGAATGGTGACTTCTCATCCCAGACCCAGGTCATACCCACGACTGCACCACCCAATATAAACATACTATTTATCTTTACTAGCTCATGAAAAATTTCATGGCTAAAGCCATTATGGTCTCTTCGGTAAATTCGGGAAAGCCAAACCTTGGTCTTCAGGACATTCAGAAAGAACTGAAGCCGATTCAACATTAATTTAAGCGACAAAATCAATGCCTTGGTCAGATTGAACACCACATTTTGTGCCTCCCGTGGGCAGAATTACCTAGTTCTAGTGTAAAGGATCCCTCACTTGTGGAGTCCTCACATGATGACTAGTGTCTAAGTTCAATTTTTATTTTTTTTTGTTATCTAAATGTTGTATATTTTGGATAAAAAAATTTGTGGTAGTTATGTAGATATATAATGGCACTGGTTTTTATACATTCACGCTTATAAGGCCATGCTTGATAGACTTAAAGCTTTTAGATTTTGGATGGCTTATAATGTGTTTTGGTGGCCAACAAACCTGGTTTCCCACTGGGTAGGTTGAGGCCACCGAACATATTTCTTAGCTATAAACCATTTTTTGATTGAATGAATGAAGAAGTTCCTATGAAGCTTACAAAAAAATCTTATTATTTCAAATGTTTAGTTGAACATTAAGTGATAAATTATGAACATTAAAAAATTGTTATATTGTTAGTTTTAATAATATTATTTATTTTGGCATTCATATTTATAATATTAATATTAGTTAATTAATATTTATATTATTAATATTGGTTATTTCACTAATTTAGAATGGATACACTATAAAATACGATGTTATCAAAAGGTTCATTCGATAGCCTAGTATGAAGGAGATGCATAATTCCTTATGTGTTCAACCTGGAGTTGACACGTGTACCACATCACTTTCTTGCTTGCTTGCAAGACCAAATAAATAAAATTATCACCAACTAATTTGAAATACACATAGTGATATGATTTTCTCATTATGAAGCCAAGTCCTAATATATAAGTATCAAAGTTTGGATGCCACATCTGTGGTGAATTCTTTAACCCATACAGGGAATTTTCCAGCCTATATACCCACTCTTTATTTCCTTTCACAACAATTCCTTATAGTTTCTTCATGTAGATTTCTTCTTCCAAATCACCATGTGGGAATGTTGTCTTCATGTCCATTTTTTATACTTAAAGATAAAAATTAGTAGCAACAAATAAAAGAAATCTAATGGAAGTTAACTTTGTATTTATCCACTCTACCTTGTGCATTTAACTTCTTCTCAAAGACCCATTTTTTTCCAATGGGATTTCTTTCAGCCAACAACTCCATTAGATCCCAAGCCTCATTATTTTCCAAGGCTGTCATTTATTCAACCATGGCCTTTTTCTAGAGTTTGTCGTACTAGGAATCCACTACCTCCCTAACAATTATAGGATCGTGATCAATAATAAAAAAAAGGAAATTTTGAATAGAAATTAGGTGGATTATACCTTCTTGGTTTCCTTCTTTCCCAAACTGATCTCCTTGGTACTCGAATACATTGTTCTTGTTCTTCTTATTCATGTTACTCTATAGAGTCTGATTTATCATCCTTTAATTCAAACTCTATATTTACTAGTTATTTATCCCTTGGTAGGACTTCATGTTTGACAACATCATTGACTTCTCTAAATACCACATCTTGACTATACACTACCTTCATGATTTCTAGGTTTCAAAGCCTATAACCTTTCATACCATCATTATATCCTTTAAAGATACACTTTTTAGCTCTCTTATCTAGCTTAATCCTATTCTCCTTTGGAACATGTACATAAGTATGATATCCAAATACCCTGAGATGTTTAAGAGAATACTTATTACCAATTCATACCTCATGTGAAGTCTTATAATGTAATGGTGATGAGGGCAATCTCCTTACTATGTAATATGCAATATCCATTGCTTTTGCCTAGAATTCCTATCCTAACCCAACACCACTGGGCGTGATCCTTTATTTCTCACTTAACATCCTATTCATCCTTTTTGCAACTCCATTTTGTTGAGGTATGTATGGAATAACTTTCTTTCTATAACACATTTCTTGCAGAATTCTTTGAATTCATTCCTAAAAAATTATCCACTAGTATTTGTCCTCAACACGCTAATTTTTTTTACTTTTCAAAGCAACCTTAAACGATTTGAATTTATCAATGAATTCATATTAATTATTAATAAAATAAATCCATATATTCCTAAATAAGTCATCTATAAATGAGGCATATTACATAAATTTACCCAATGATTAAACCAATATAGGTCCAAACACATCATTATGCACCAGCTATGATATTCTTTGTAACCTCATATAACTATAGGAGAATATTACCCAATTCTTCCTTCCCACAAAAGAAATGTTCACAAAAATAAAAATCTATGGAACAAATAGACATACCTTCTACCATACCATTACCATGTAATACTCGAAGGTCCTTCTCTCCAATATGTCCTAGTCATTGATGCCATAACATATTATTTTCTCTAGAGATCATAGTATTTTTCCCCTTTTTATGCTCCACACTCAAGAAAATGGAACCATTGCACCCATCACTAACAATGTTTCTTATTAGCTTATATAGACTTAGGATTTCTCCTCTAACCATTATGCAAGTATCATTTTCAAACATTATTTTTACACCTTCATCACTTATCTTGCTTACAGAAAACAAATTTTTGGTTAGCCTTGGGATGTTCATAACACCAAGGAATTTTTTAGTCCTTCCGCCCATGAGCTTCAAACTGAATTTTCCTCATCCTGTGATTATGATTGTCGAGTCATATCCTAAGAAAACATCAACATTGTCTAATCTTTCATACTTAGAAAATCACTCCTTCTGAGGAGTCATATGAAATGATGGACCTAATTTGACCAACCATGTCTCATGATCTACATGTGTACTTAAGCCAAGTACACATTCCCTCCTACATATGAGGATGTTTTTGCTTCTATAGAAGGAGAATATTTGGTTCCCTTCCCTTGCTAAGTAATTTTATCTATGCAATATTTCTTTTAATGTCCTTCTTTTCCACATCTCAAACATACCTTAATGACCTCATACCATGTTTTAATTTTCCTTTATGGCATGCATCAAACTATTTGTGGCCTCGGTGCATTATATCTTTGGAGCTACAGTGTGCTTAATAAACTCTTCATTAAATATATCTCTGCATATTTGGATATACCTCCGCAACTTTGAATATACCTTTGTGTCCAATTATATCTTTGCACATTGAACTGTGGTCAAGCATAACTATGTGGTCTGAGATACCTCTGCGGTCTTATGGATATGATACTATAAAGTGAATAAAAGTCTACACTCTAGTATGTGGTATTCATTGAGGTTCTTGATCTGGTCTATGGATTTGAGATCTGTAGCTAGACGTATTCATTAAATATAATTCTACAGTCTTTAGATATATACGATCGTGGTCTCTATGGGTTCAAATATCCCAAGTTCATACATTCCTTTTACATGTTTTCTCTTTCTTCTTGATAAGTTATATTTGATAAAACTATGAGTACTTCTCCCCATATTTATAAGCCTCCCCCTAGCAAAGGGAGGCCAAGAAAAATTACCCTATAGATTCTTTATGATTACATTGAATCTTTAGAAAATCATATAGAAGAAATGCAACACCCTCCTCCCACATCTACCCAAGTAATCGACTAACTGAGGTAAATAGACGACGAGAGACCACTATAATGGGATTCAACCTCCTAGGTGAACTTAAGGACGTGGAATTGACAGAAACACATACAATAGACCTTCCACATCAGCTACAAAACTCCCAGGAGCCATCCTAACCACTTAGGTAACCAGACCCTAGGCCCCATTGAGGTTTTATACCATTAAACCCCTGGACGCTCCCTTGATATGGGAAAGGGTGCATCTGGGAGGCTATGGATGCTCCCACAGCATGGGCATGCATGCATCTGAGGACTTTTTCCCTTATATCCATGTTAGTGTCCCCGCGATTTGAGCCACTTTTCAGGCCCAAAGCCCAGGTCACTACCCAGAACTCAATGACAGGTCCATAAATGAATTATAATAGTGGAACAATGTTACGTTTGCAAAAATATTGACAAGGTCTAGACTGGACCCCTACTGGCCTTGTCAAAAATTTCGTCAAACATGTCACAAATATGTAATCTATAGGTTTAAACAACAGATCTGAGCATAGGGGTCCCATACTTATCTGAGAATCGCTAAGAAGAATGGTTCCCTTATATCATTAGTTGCATTATCATCTATTAGGTCATAGATACATTGTTCATTCATTTACAAATCAAAACATGAGGAGAGACATGCATCATCATTGTCATAATACATGCTTATAACCAGCATAAGAACAACATAAATATCAAGGATACATCAGCCATAGAACCCATATATAAACTAATACATTTACACATAAGATTTCAATGAAAGAACCTCTTATTAATTAATTCAAAACAAATCCAGACCTAATCAAGGGCACACACCTCTAGGATTTCACGTATATCCCACCATTAATCGGTCGAGGATTCCTAGGCCCACCGAGGCACACAATACCTAGCTTTACTGCAACCTACAGTTTGGTTTAGGGGTCACTAGGTTAGTGGATTTACTACAATCCAAAGTCCGATTCAGGGATCACTAGGCCATTTTTTTTTCTTTCATAGATCCACCTCACTCAACATCGAATCCATCTGACAATCTATCTCAACCAAAAAATGAGAACCCCATCACACCATGGCTATCTAGAAATGGCAAGGCTAGGATGAAAACATTGTCACACCTGGAAAAACCCACGCCATGACATTAAAGAACCACATGTGATATCATGCATGCCAAATCTAGCAAGGAAATCACATATGCAATTCAATACATGCAAAGAATCATGTTGTAGCTGCATGGTCCTACTATTCCTTGCTTGCTCCTTCCTTCCTCTTTCCTTCTTTTCCTTTCTTGATCCAATGCGAAAGTGCTCCAAGAAAACTCCAAGTGTCCAAAAGCGAGAGAGAGAGATAGAGAATATAATGATAGCTCCACCATAGAATTGACAAAAGGTTTTAGAAAAGGATTTCCAACTGATCCTTAGAAGCCTTTTTATCAATTACACCTCTATTTCATTCAATTTCCATTATTTTCCTTAATTTTCCTCCTCACTTGAAACTTGTGACCTTTCACCTTCCTTTTCTCCTATTTTCCATTATTTTAATAAATAAATGTGATAAAAATTCCATTGTGACTTTCAAAAAACTTTTCCATTTCCTTTGCCAATTTCCTTAGCGATAATAAATGAATGAACACCATCACTAGGATGTTTTTCCCAAAATTCATCTTATTATAAGTGTCCCATCAATCGTGGTTATTATTTTTCCTTTATTAACCTTTATTACATGTATTTTTCACCAAGGCTATTACAGAACCCTCCCCCTTGGGAGAACACTGCCCTTAATGTTCAATGACACCTACAAACCAACAAACTGCTGAAAATAAAACACACGTCCTATGGAGCTTTATAACATATCTCGTTGCATTATTTACAATGACATCCATATATACAACCATACTATCTATGGAGCTTTATAAATCCAACTTGACACAATATTTACAATAATATACACATATGCACATTTTCTCAACCAAAAAATAAAGGGATACGATGCTTGCATCGAAAACAAGGGAATCCAGAGGCTCACACCTCCACCCTCAAAGTAATACCAGGATTCACCTCCTTCCTAGGATGTCTAGAATCCACTACCAAAGTAAAATTTGCACCCAATTTCCAACGCTAGACTTTTACGCCACTTGTCCTCTCAATGAATAGTTACTAACTCATTGTTCCAGGGCACACTCTTAGTGTGCATATGATTCCATATGGAAATGATAATGACAAAATCAATCAATCCCCTAGGTTCTCTTCTCTGCTATACAATCCCTCGGGCAATCCAGTAATCTTGTTCCATGCAATCACTCACCTTCCAATTTCCCTAACATCCCCTATCCTGGGTGGTCCATCCCTTGTCAAGGCTTCCTCATACCAGTCATATCATGCTCATGTAAATCAATGGAAACTATTGGGTATCAGTGTCCCATATTGGCCCTGCTCCTAAAGTGATTTACTAGCGTACTACTGTATGTTTCTTCTCCTTTTGTTGTTGTTGGTAATGCTTGCAATCAATTTTAACCACCCAGCCGTCTATTTTTGTGCTTCCTATACGAAGCACATAATTGTCATTATATTCAAAATAAATTGAAATAAATTAACATCACACCTCATTGGTAGCTCTTCAATAAGGTACACTCGCAATTCTATTCACTTCCTCTCACAACAAGTCAAACTAGTTGTTTGATCAAATCATCATGTATAAACATATCACATCTGGTTAGCTCAAAACAAAACAACCATAAATTAAAATCATGAATCATATGAAATCACCATAAACCATCATCATAAATCACATGTTAACATCATAAGTCAGAATCATAGATCACATGCATAATAAAACTGAAATAAAACACCGATACTTATCCCCCATCGGTCCTTACTCATGCCTTTGTTATTTTGTACACACGCTGAATCTGTTACCACAACCGGAAAGTACCCAGTTACCTTACTTCTCTTCAATCATGTAAACATACACACGTTGTACAACACATACATCCACACAAGGCGCATGCCACCACACAATACATATGCCCACACCTGGTGTACAACATAATAAAATACATACACCTACATCTACTCTACAACAGAATATAATACATAAACATACATACGGTCTAAAACAAAATACATATACGTACACATACATCTAGTGTAAAAAAAATACATATACATACACATAGTGCAACACAATGAATACACATGTCATGATACCATGACTACACAATGCACACACATAGTACCACATGACTGCAACAGAGCATGTACGACATGCACATAATACCAAATGTACACTAGTACAATGTACAACATGTACATAATACCACCTGTACATAGCACCACTTGCACATCATGTGTACAACATCAAATGTACACGACGCCACCTGGACAACATGTAGACAATGCCACATGTATAGCACACCACTTATACAACATGTGCACAACACCATATGTACAACATGTACACAACACCACCTGTAAAATCATGCGCACAACACCATATTTACATAGTACCATATGTACAAGATGCACACGACACCATATGTGCATAGCACTGCATAACAACATGTACATAGCACTATATGTACACAACACCACATATCCAACATGCACAAAGCACCAAATGCACACAACACCGCATATCCAACATGTACATAGCACCATCTATACCTAGCATTTCATATGCAATATACACAAAACAACATATATACATAGCACTATATGCACACAACATCATAGGTGCAACATGCACAACATGTATACAACAATAGTACTACACATCCATATACCACACACTGACTCCACAAAGCAACCTTACTTCTAGTGTCTTAATTTCCACTATCCATGCTTATCCTAGCATGTCGCAGATCGTGCTATTTTCATTCGTCTGATGTACCCCTCAACATTACATGTCATAACATAGACATATACATAGTATAATTTCATAATATCAATTCATACCCACATGATACTGACCTTATAGATCTGTCAAGGCTATTGTTCCCAATTTATTCCTCATAAACCAAGAATCTATTCATGCCATTCACCTGCATAAGCAAGCATTCCTCCACAAGAATGATTCCTGATGACCCTGTTATACATCGACATACATACATACATACATACATATATATAGATATAAACATTGTCATAAGAAAATCATGATCTCTTATGACCCGATCAGACAACTGTATACAGACATACATATATACATACATAAAGATCAACATAAATCACTCATGATCCCTTCATACAAAGACATACATACATTCATATATACATATATAGACATTATCATAATCATGATCACAACATAATTACGAGATAACATAAATTCAAGGTTAAGAAAACTTCATTTATCTACACACTACATGCACCACGTTGAGAACCACATTTCCCAACTTAAACAATGCATCTAATGCCTCAAATCCCTTTACTTAACCTTACCTCATTACCTTTCTCATGACTTCTATGCCATCATCCATTTACCACAATGGCCCCAACCGATCCAACTAGTTTTCATATTCTTGCCTTTAGCTACCCGTTACTCATGCACTGAGCTTCATCTGGGTCTTACATTACTTGTTGGGTACCACACAGCTCTCCCCAAGCTCCATTAACTTTCATCTTTCCCAACCAATTCCCAAGACTCTCAAAACATAAAAGGGAAGAACAAGAGCAAGTAAGAAGAAGACCATGAAAAACCAAAAGCAATACAACACCGCAACAAAGTGGCACGATCATGCACTAAACGTAAAAAAACTGTAAATCAAGTACACACAAATCATAAAATGGAAAGCATGAAACTAGAAACAAACACCATGACTCAATCCCCATGGATTCCCAATGCTTCCAAGGGAAATCTCAACCGAAGCCTTCTTCAAGATTTCATGGAAGTCTCTTTTACATGCAATTACCTCCATCATACTGCCATAAGAAAATAATTGTTAGTGTATTATATAAACATACAATATACTAGTTACCTTACCTTTTTATGCTAGACACATTTCCTTGTATCTAAACACATACATATATCATCTCTCAAGGGACTCCAATCCCTTGACGAATCTAGCCATAACTAGAAACTAATTGTTATACCTGTCAAATACATGTTCATAAATATAGCACATGTCCACATAATTCCAAAAAATATTAGGGTTAATAATACTTCATGTTTCCATGCAAAGTTCTCATTCATTTAGAATTGTGTTTCCCAAACATTTCCAAACTAATTCTTACCATATTCCTTTCTTTTACCTTACTGCAATCGAGTCATACTATGTATAGTCACATCACCCATATGTTAGTTATATAAACACATAAACTATTACCTTGTCATGCTAATACCAATCATGTTTCCCTGCAACTGTTCACACATGTCAATCACATGTTCCAAATATGAAGAAATCCCATCTATTAACTAAAATCATCCTCTACCTAGACTAACAATCATGTCATATTCAACTAATAGTCAAAATCATAATAGTACAACTATCACCTACTTATACTCAAGTACACATAATTGATCTCAACACATAGTGTGTTAGTATAACCATGTTAAAACAAGATCATTACTTTCATGCATTCTTATAGACACATGCTCATATCGTGAAATTAATCAAACATTAAAACAACAGATAGACGGCATAATAGACACGAAACACTCAAACACCAAATAGATGACATAATTAAACATTCAACCACCAAATAAATGACATAAGCAAACTTATAACTTAATGTATCTTAGGGGAGGCTATCTTGTCTGCACAATCAATCTAATTAGCATGATATAACTTCACAACATATAAATTCAATCATAAATAAGGTCATGATATCGATAACAATAACTATCTAACATTTTCACATCATAAGTTCATAAAAAATTGTCGTCCATGCATAAAACTCACATCTACATAGTCAATCCAAATTAGTATGACAAAATATCACAAATATGTCGGCTCATACCTGAATATCGTAACCATAACCATTTTCATAGCTCAGTCTAGATTAACACGATACATATAACATCAATATCTTAATAAAATAACCCTAATCATCAAGTTAACTGACATATAACAACAACAAGTTAACATATAACATACTCATCAACAACATGTAACATAATCATCAAGTGAACTAACGCAAAAAAACAACAAAAATGCATATAACAATGCATTACTATCATTAATGACTATCTGACACTTGTGCATATGAGCACACTGATTCATTAACATCTGCCATGCATGTAACCAAAACAATAATAAAATGACAAACATGCATATAACAATTCACTAAATGACATACATGCATGTCAAACATACAATACATGTATGACGATTTGATCTTACCCCAAATGCTAGTACTGCAACTTCAATTTGATGATCTGAATCTCCTGCTCTATCTCAACCAACACATCAACATCATAACATATCAACAACACCATGATAACCTAAATTCCTATAATGACATCATGGACAACAACTGTAACCATGAGAATGCATGCATAACAACATATAGAAATTAACATGCATAAAAAATGAATAACCGAAATACACTCATGACAATCACATCCAACAAAAACACCATCAACTTCCACATGGTGACACAAATGTAACAATGACCACCACCATGCATACAAAATAAGAACATAGTCCACCAACATACAAAACACATATAAAACTAATAGGTATGCACGAAAAACACATTCCTCCCATCTAGTCCAAGGGGTGAACCGTGCTCTGATACCACTTTGTGGTATCATATATCACACAAAGAGACCGAAAACCAAACATCACCCAAGGAGAACCCAACCATGCTCTGATACCACTCTGTAACACCCTCCTCCAACATCTACCCAAGTAACTATCCAACCAGGGAAAATATGTGATGAGAGGCCACTATAATGGGATTCAACCTCCTAGTTGACCTTAAGGAAGTGGAATCGATGGAAACACATCAAACAAACCTTCCACACCAGCAAAAAAACTCCAAGGATCCATGCCAACCACTTAGGTAACCAGAACCTGGGTGCACTAAGGTTTTAGACCATTAAACCCTTGGACGATCCCTTGATATGGGCAAGGGTGCGTATGGGAGGTTGTGGAAACTCCCGTAGCATGGGCATGCATGCTTTTAGGGACTTTTTCCCTTAGACCTGTGCCCACGTCCCCATGATTTGAGCCACTTTTTTAGGCCTAGATCCTAGGTCACTGCCTATAACTCAATGGCTAGTTCATAAATGAATTATAACAATTGAAAAATGATATGTTTGCAAAAAAATTGACAAGGTCTAGAATGGACCCCTACTAGCCATGACAGACATTTCATCAAACATGTCACAAATATGAAATCTACAGGTTTAAACAACATATCTGATCAGAAGGGTCTCATACTTATCTAAGAATTGATAAGAAGCATTGTTTCCTTATATCATTAGCTACATTATCATATATTAGGTCATAAATACATTTTTCCTTCATTTACAAATCAAAACATGAGGAGAGCCATACATCATCATTGTCATAATACATGCTTATAACAAACATTATAACAACAGATATATCAAGGATACATCTGCCATAGAATCCACATATAAACCAATAGATTTATACATAATATGTCAAGGAAAGAACCTCTTATTAATGAATGCAAAAACCAACACGAGATGGGACTACCATGTTCCAATCGACCATAGATTGGTTGAGCCAAATATCTCTTCATCAAATCATCCCTCTGCCATATTCCAAGCATGAATGTGGGACTCAAACCAAAAGAACCAACCAAGGTATCCCAAGGCTAAACCACCTCACCCTCATCAATAGAAACCAAGCTTTACCGCAATCCATCCCATACCACTAGGCTATAAAACAAGCATGAATTCCACCGGATTTCTCCACCTACACCATGAGGAATTTTCATGTCTCCTAGTCTCTCAGGCTTTACCGCAATCCACACCAGATCACTAGGCCCTAAAACGAGACTTCACCTTCTAGGATTTATCGTATATACCACCATTCACCAATAAGCATTCATACACCTAATCAAGGGCAACCACCTCTAGGCTTTATCGTATATATCGCCATTAACCGGTCCAGGATTCCTTGGCCCTCTTATGCACATAATACCTGGCTTTACCGAAACCCACAATCTAGTTCAGGGGTCACTAAGCCAGTGGCTTTACCGCAATCCATAGTCTGATTCAGGGATCACTAGACAAATGTCTTTACTGCAATCCATAGTCTAATTTAGGGATCACTAGGCCATGTGTTTTCCTTTCAGAGATCCACCTCACTCAAACTCAAATCAATTCGGCAATCCAGCTCAACCAAAACATGAGAAACCCATCACACCATTGCTATCTGGAAATTTCAAGGCTAGGCTGAAAACATTGTCACACCTGGAAAAACCCATGCCATGATAGAAAAGAACAACATACAATACCATGCATGCCAAATCTATCAAGAAAATAACCCATGCAATGAAATGAAATCAAATAATCTTGTTGTAGTTTCTTGGTCCTACTCTTCCTTGCTTGATCCATCCTTCCTCTTTTCTTTTCCTTTCTTGATCCAATTCCAAAGTGCTCCAAGAAAAATCTAAGTGTCCAAGAGAGAGAGAGAATATAATGAGAGGTCCGCCATAGAATTGATAAAAGGTTTTAGCAAAAGCTTTCCAACTAATCCTTCGAATCCTTTTTATTAATTAGGCCTCTATTTTCTTCATTTTCCATTATTTTCATTCATTTTCCTCATCACGTGCAACCGGTGACCTCACACCTTCCTTTTCTCCTATTTTCCATTATTTTCATAAATAATTGTGCCAAAAATGTTGTTTTTCCTTTCCAAAACCTTTTCCATTTCCTTTTCCAATTTCCTTCGCCATGATAAATGAATGAACACCCACACTAGGATTTTTTACCCAAAATTCAACTTGGAATAAGTGCCACATCAACTGTGGTTATTATTTTTCCTTTATTAACTTTTATTACATGGAATTTTCACCTGGGTTGTTACAAGAAAGAGAAAGGAAACTTAAACAAGAATGATCTACAATGGTTACAGAACATAAACTAAAATTATATACAATGCTTAACAATAACTACAAATCATTTGAAAATAAAATGATGGAATTCGAGATTGAACTCCAGGGAGTGAAGGATAGGATGCAAGAATCCAATAGAAAAAGAGATCAATGGTTTAAGAATATTGTACCTTGAGAGATGATATTAAAGAAATAAATGAAAAACTAAATAATAATTCAATCCTAAGTAGAAAATCGAATAAATTATATATCAAACCCATAGAAGAGGAAATTATCAATTTAATTGAACTAGATCATGAGAGCCACAAAAGAGCCATGAACCTTATAATTATTGGCACAAAAGATCAAAATGATGATGACACAATAGAAATGGTAAAATAAAAACTGAAAACTATGTAACAAAATCAAACAACTTATCTAACATAATAAAAAAAGAGTGGGAAATATACTTGAGCATAAACAAAGATTGATGTGTTAAGGTACGTTGGAATGACCATAAGTTAGATCTACTTATTAAATATCCAAGCATAAAAGGATTAATAATATTTACAAATGAATATCTTATTCCAGAAGACGAAGTTGAACTAAGGAAATATGAACAAAAGGAAAAGGACGCAAGAAAGGAAGGGAAATGGGAAATCATTAGAAATAGGAGATTTGTCATTAGATATAGAGTCCAAAATAAAACTAATAAATAGGAATTAGGAACACTCTAGATCCTCTTCTAGAACTATCTTGGTTTTACATGGTGTAAAGGTCCTATGTTAAGTTGGATCCCTAGTGATATTGATCTTATTTTCTTAGCTGAAACTTGGGAGCATGTTGAATCTAGGCCCCCCCACATACATGGATTCATTGTCTGATCAACTTGGAACAAGAAAGCCTCTCTTAAAGTTTTTGGTGGTATAGCTTGTTATATAAAAATAAGATTTCTTCTCACATTCAAATTCATAATATTTACCCCCTCAATCAGTACATGTGGATTGAAATTTCTAATTTTAACACCAATAGAATTTTTATCACAATTTGTTATTTCACCCCTATCAACTCTAACTCCTATAAGAAAAACAACGTCGATAGGAATTTCCCCTTCAATACCTTACAACAAGATATCCATAGTCTAAGGAATGAAGGTAATATCCTTTTTCTTAGGGACTTCAATGCTAGAACCACTACTAACCAAGCTACTCTCCTAAGAAATACTCTAACCCTAACCCCCTTTGGCTAGATGAGGACTATGACTTAGCTAATAGATTCAAAATAAATTCTAAAGACACAAGAGAGAACCTATTTGGTAGCAATCTTATCAAGCTTTACAGTTACCAAGACCTGATAATTTGTCATGGAGTTAATATGTGGCTAACCTCTAACCAGATGACTTATATTCATGGGCTCAACAATAGTGTTTTGTATTATTTAATATATGACACTCATGTTCTCAATCGTATTGTAAATTTTGACCTCATATATAACCACAAGCCTAGTTCTGACCACAAACCTTTATTCTTAACCCTAAATATTGACATAAACACCAACCACATGAGAATTAATTGTGGGAGTCAAAGCCATATTCATTTTGACACAAGTAAAATGGATTTATTTTTACATGATTTAAAGTGGGATTTATGTTTCTTAACATATAATGATAATGTTGATCACATATACTACAATTTTACTACAACCCTTTCCACTACCATTAATAAATTCTCTATCGAGGTGTTATGAAAAATGAATAATATAACTTCCAACCCTTGGTATGATAATGATTGAAAAACCACTAGGAAATCAATTAGATATGCTCCCAGTGAAATTGTAAATCTTGAAAAAATAAGTGTGTACAAAGCGCTTATGAAAAGGAAGAAAATGTCCTATATTAATAAGAGGCAAGAGTCTCTTCTTCACATGTCTAAATTTTAGCGTAAAAAGTTTTGGAAGAATATACGTTTTCGCAAACAAAATAAAATACTTCAATCCCCATACACAACTGGGATTTTTATCTTAAGAATTTTTATGACTCCTTGAACACCATGGGAAACTTCTTAAACAATCCTATATATTGGAGGATATATTTTCTTTTGAAGGTGTGGAGTTCGGGATTAAGAAACTTGCTAATGGGAAAGCTAGGGATATTAAAGGCTACTAAGCTAAAATTTTGAAAATGTGAAGGTTTATCATCATCCCTCATATTCACACAATTCTCAATTTTGAAATAAAACACGGCTTCCCTAATCCTTGGATGCAAATCCTTATTGGTCATATCTTTAAAAGTGGGGATAAAAACACTCCTTCTAACTATAGGACCCTTATTATTAGTCAAATTTTACCCAAACTTTAAGGGCTCATTTTGGAAAAGAATATTAGCCTCTAGCATGAAAGCCACGGTAAAAGAGATAAAGGGTAAGTTGGATATAGGAGACATCACTCCACTATTGACTATCTTATCACTCTATGGATCATTAATGAGAAATTTTGTAATAGTAAAACTAATATCTTTTGTTGTTTTGTTGAACTTAGAAAAGATTTCGACATGGTTCCTCAAGATAAGATGTGGAAAATACTCGATGAGATAATGGTCCTCTCAACTTGAGGGTTGTTGTAATTCAACTACACGACAATTTTTCAACTACACGACAATGTTTTCTCCAAGCTTTAGTCCACCGAGGGTTGGTATAAGGAAATTAAATTCAATATTGGCATTAAGCAAGGGTTTCCTTTCTCCTACCCTTTTTGGAATTTACAATCGATAAGCTAGAATATTGTTTGGAAGCTACGGATGTGATGGCCCCAAGCTTGCTATCACAAACATTACCTTCTCCTTTATGCCGACGATATCACCCTTCAGCTAGAAGTCATCATGATCTCGACAAGAAAATTAAATTCCTCCATGATCCTCGCTCCATGAAACTAATGATCAGTTAATACCGACAAAGACTAAAGTCATCATAATTAAATCCAAAAATATCAACCATGATAATTTATGATAATAATTACTTTGAGAAGGTTTCTTCCACGTTTGTTTCATACAAATAATTAGGTATCGACATTCATCAATGCCTCAACTAGAATTTCAACATTGAGAAAAGGATTATCAGTTGGAACGCTTATTATGAGCTTGAAAATAGTTGTAAGTTTATTGATCTTTGTGTTTGGAGTAAAAAAAAATCCTCTTTGAGACTCTTGCCACTCCTGTATTTTATATGGATGTGAGTTTTTGGGTTCTAGTATATCTAGAGAATCCTGGAGGAAGATCAAGTTGATCCAAAAGAAATTTATAACCTACAACCTCAAGATTAAGGAGATACCCCCTATCCAATCCTCTTTATTGAAGGTAGTCTCTTCCCCATAGAGATCATGTCTATGTTTAGGTATATGATGTATAAAAGGAAGCTTTGCAAATGGAATCCAAGAGGTTCCCCACAATTGGTTCTAACTCTAACCAAAACCCCTACCTCCAACTCAAGTGGGGATGACACGAGGATGCCCGGTCTTGGCTCGACCATTGGGGGATAAATGAGGAGATCATTTTGGAGAAGAAAGATAATATTAAAAATATTATAGCTTCCAAATTTAAGGATATGTTGTGGGATGAAAAGGAGCTAGAGGGGAAAAGGAAGCTAAGGTATTATAAGGAGGTGATCAACCCCATTCTTGCTAACTAGAATTATCTTTCTGTCTGGACTAATGCTAAGAAGAAAATAAACATTGTGAAGCTAAGAACTAATTCTCATGAGCCTATGAGTAAAACTGGGTGTTCATCTATTCCCAAAATATATTGGGATGAAAGAATCTGTCACTTTTGCGATACTAAGAGGGTTGAAGATGAAAAGCACTTTCTCTTGCATTGCCCGACTCTTACATCGCCACACTACCAACCTTCTTGACTTGTTAAGTTAAAAAAACTATATTGAGCTAAGAATGCTTCTTTCCCCTCCTTTTGAACATAGAAATAAAATATTAAAGAGTCTCAATTAATCTCTTAGTTTATTAAGGTCAGATAAACCACATTAGTCATAGTAGACGTTCATCGTCATGATCAATTAAAATTAACTAAATATACATATCCATTTTTGTTTTTTATTCCACCTCAACTAACGTTATTTTTATATTTAGATATACATATCCATTTTGTTTTTTATTACACGTCAACTGAGATTATTTTTATATTTGAAAAATATTTATTTTTATTTTAAAAAAAATGTGTTCAACTCCAAACTATAAAATATACATCTCCACATAATAATATTATTTTTTAAATTAACATAATTCATATATTAAAATTTCATTTACATTATGAATACCATTATCATATAAATATTTAATATATATGTCCACTAAAAAAACTAATAATAATAATAATAAGCTTAGCCTCTTTATATGTAAGTCGAAGACCAACCTTTTTCAAAGAACGAACTAAAATAATATATACTCTCTCCTTTGGGTTTTTAAATATTTGAATGGGTTCCGTTGTCATTTCAAATCTTGAATAAGTGGGGCCTAAGTGTGTTTTTGGACAAGCTAATACAATATATGTATTAAAAAATTTGTTTTATATCTGTGTATGCATTATGCTCAATTTACACCTTAAATTCTTAATAATGTAATGCATATCTTTTACTCATTAATAATAATAATAGTTAAAATCAACAGAGTCAACATTTCCACAATCCCTGTGTGCGATTGCTAAGTATTCATACTATATTAAAGCAATCTATTTTTATTATTTATTTTTAATATGATTATTTTAATATTATTTTTATTATTAAAAATAATAATGTGAAAGACTAGTGAATTTGCTACAACTAATATTTTGTTTGGTATCAGATTTAAAAATTACAATTCTTAATCACATAACTTTAAAAATCTGGCCACAATTATGTCAATTGAATTTAGTCATGAGAGAGCACAATTATAAAGCCATGATAAATGTGTAGAGAATCAAACACAAAATTTATAATTATGATGTAAAGTGTTTTTTATTTAGAAAAATTCTCTTAGGTGTTATTCTGCACCATTCTGCACTTTCAGAGTTAATGTTAGATGATTGAACACAAATCAGGCATCATATTAATAATCAATGAATAATAATTTCAGGTTAATAATTTGTTAACAATTAATAAACCAAAAAAAAAAAATGAAGTCATGGGAAACTCATTTTAGCCTTATGCAAATTGTGAAATATTGTATGGAATGTCGATTCATTGAAAATTTGAAGAAAGAATCAATACACAGGAAATATGTTGGTTGTTAGGGTAGAATGCTACAGTGAGTTGTTTAACTGGTAGCTTGGTTTTAAATGAAGTCTCCATTGTTTTAATGGACAGTTTGGTACGCTTTTGGATAATGCGCTCTCTAGTGGATTCCGATTTTCCTTTTTGGTTTTTTATTACACTCATTTTTACATGTAACTACTTTTGTTTTAAACTGAACTTACAAGACGACCTGTAGTGTTTTTTTTTTTTTTTTTTTTTTTTCTGTGCCCTTTCTGTTTAGTCAGAAAAATTCTAAGAAAGGTGTTGTAGATCCGAACAATGTAAAGGAATAATTTGTGTGTGAAATCCATAATGTACTATTTGTGAGAAGCTTGTGGTTTAATTGTTACCCAACGTTGTGCAAAAAAATAAAGATTTGGGTTATATGAATGTTTTTAATGACCGAACAACTACAGTTTGAATCTATTATTTTGGGAAAATTTTACAAATATTACTTTTTTTTTTGTTGATCCCCACATACTTTTTGAAGCCGCTTGAATGTGATGTGTTTCTTTTTGTATTGAACTTCATTTACTTGTAGGAACCTTTGGAATTCAATGCATTTATTTTTTCTGTTGAACTCCATTTTGTTGACGATGTCGCTTGAATGTAATGTGTTTCTTGAAAAAATATCATCATCTTTTAATTGTGTTCCATAAAGAAAATGTAGTTAATCTAGTAAGCAGGCAGTTATTTGGGCTTGACGTGAAGTTTTATTTGTTTGTTTTAGGTTTCCTTGCTAGATGGATAGATTTAGTCACACTAGATAGCTTTGAATTAAGATTTGGAACCATAGAACTAAGATGCAAGTAAATTTTAAATAAAATATGAACCTTTTTCTTTTTATTTCAAGGTTTTAATGTATGAGCTACTACTTTTGTAGAATGTGCTTGTTTTTTTACAAAAATAAAGTTGGTTGATTCCCTGAATGTTTGTTGAATATTTTCTTTTATATCATGCAAGATTTATTTCTTTACTAAATGAACATAGTCCATCAATTTAACAAAGTACTTTCTATTGAAAATTAGAGAATGAAAGAAACACAAGAATAAAACCAAATCTCATTGATCAAATTGCTTGTACAACCAGTACATTATTTAGGTACACATAGGCAACCTCTACGACAATCTAGATCCAAATAATTCGGATCACCAAATCACAACACCAACTAAGAAGATGCAACTCATGATAGATAGACTCAAACACTAACTACAAGAACACAACTCATCAACTCTATTTTGATTCACCATTTTGGAATTATTCCAACATCCCACCTTAATGGAGAAATGGATTTATAGCAATACCTAGTTTTTGTCTACATATTTCAAAGTTCATATTTCCAAAAGGCTTGGTAAAGATGTCAACCAAATTCTCACTTGTATTACAATAGACTAATTGAATCTCATTTGATTGTATATTTTCCCTTAAAAAATGATGTTGGACTTCAATATGTTTTGTTCTTGCATGATAAATTGGATTATTTGCCAAATTAATAGAACTATGTTTGTCACATTTGATGCTTGCTGGTCCTCTCTTTTTTTCTCCAACATCTTCAATAATCCTCCTTAACCAAATAGCTTCACAAGTTGCATTGGTCAAGGCTTTGTATTCAACTTCTGTTGATGAAAAAGAAACAGTTGGTTGTTTCTTGTTACTCCATGATATGATCCCCAGTCCTAAATTGAATTCATATCCAAAGGTTGATCTTATATCTTTGGGATTTCCATCCTAATTTGAATCAGAAAAACCTGCCAACTCAACATCAGATTCATCAATATACAAAATACCAAAATAAAGTGTTCCCTTCAGATATCGAAGGAATTTGATTTTTTCTTTCCAAAGGCTTTCACAAGGCTTAGCCATAAATTGACTAAGGATGCTGATAGAATATGCTATATATGACATGGTAGTGGTGAGGTAGTTCAAGCTTCCCACCAATTGACGATACAAAGTTCCATTCACTTCTTTAGATCCATCATCGTTATACAACTTGGAATTATGTTCCAAAGGAGTAGACATTGGTTTGCATTCAAACATATGGAATATTTCAAGGATTTTCTTTGCATATTTTCTTTGTGTGATGATTGTCTTACCGGATTCCCTCCAAATTTCAAGACCCAAACAGTAATGAAATTCAACAAGATCCTTCATTTCAAATGCCCGTGACAACTAAATTTTAATTTCTTCAATCAACCTGAATGAAATTCCTCTCCCATTATTGAGATCCATGTCAGGGGCATCCTCTCCCGTTGGTTGAGCCATGCTTCGCAACCTCTCCCGTTGGTCGAGTGATTTTCATTCCTCAATTTGAGTGACTAATAATAATATGTAGAAGTAAATGAAGAACTTAATTAATTTATGATGATATTTAAACACGATGTTTCCTATTCCGATCTTCATCTTCCTTGATATACAAATTAGGATCACTTTTGCTTCTCACAAAACCTTTTTCATAAACAAATGAATCCGTTTTCACATACCAAGATCTTGGTGCTTGTTTCAAACCATACAAAGATTTCTTTAAACTACAAACAAAATTCTCGTGTCCCTGTTTTACAAACCCTTTAGGTTGAACCAAATAATCTCTTCTTTTAATTCGCCATTCAAAAATGCAGATTTGACTTCTAACTGGTGCATTCTCTAATTTTTTTTTATAGCTAATGCAATCATGATTTTAATTGTATTAAGTTTAGCTACTAGTGCAAAATTATCTTCATAATCAATGCCTTCTTTTTATGAATAGCCTTTTGTACCCAATCTAGCTTTATAATTACCGATACTGCCATCAACATTAAACTTTGGTTTAAACAACCATTTACATCTTATGGGAACTTTATCTTTAGGAAATTTTGTTAATTTCCATGTTTCATTGTTCATTATGGATGTAACACCCTCTTCCCACATCTACCCAAGTAACTGACCAACCGGGGTAAACATGTGACGAGAGAGGCTATTAATATGAGATTCAACCTCCTAGGTGACCTTATTGAAGTGGATCAGATGAAAACATGACAAAAAAACATTGTACATCATCCCTCACTCCTCCAGGAGCTAACTAGGGCAACAGGAAACCTTTTAATCAGGAGATCATGTCCATAGTTCAAAATTTCTCAAAATTGGTTGCAACCTGAACAACCAGAAAGGTCTTGTTGCTGCAATTCTGGCATCGTGAACGGTGTGTAATACAAAGGTCGTATGCAAAAGTTATTAAGGTTTGAAATTGCCCAGTAAACTCCAAAAATGGACCTGTGACTCGGTTTGACTTATGAAAATTTTTTCAAAAAAATATATGTTTAAAAAATTGATTTTTTCATATAGTTTCATGGGGCAATCATTGGGCAGCACGTGGCCTACTCGGGGGCTGCCACGTGGCCCCAGGCCAAGGAGAAATTGTAGTGGAAAATTTTTTTTCATTCTACAAAATTCGAACTCGAGACCTGACTCCACGTTCAAAGAGGCCCGACCGACCTGCTTACATTCCAGTTCTTAACAACCAATGTTTACAGAACATATTTTTATGTTTAAAATTCAACGAGCGGAAAAAAGGTTAAGGGCTAGCCCCGACTATTGTGACTAGACACTATAACCATGGCCTTAAAGGCCTTAACCGTAGGTGGTAAACAGTTGGGAAAACCATGATATGTTCCAGCGCTCATTTCAAAATTTAATGCGGAGGTTAGCGAATGGATAAACCGCAATTTCGAAGGTGGTTTCAAAGGCTGTTTCGACGGAGGTCACATGTGACCCTACCACTCCAACAATTAATGTCAACGTTAATGGTTCCGACCTATTTGGAAGCGCACCACCATTTTTGGTGGGAACGCCTAATTTGAAGGAGTTAACTCGAGTTCCTCTAGTTTTGGAGGAGGTTTTCAAGGGATATTGGGAAAATTATTGTTTTGGCCATAACTTCTTAGATTTTTGGCCAATTTTGATGCATGGGTATTCAATTTTGGGTATTCTTGATATTTTGAACACGTTGGCATAGGTTTCAAAGTCATCAAAGGCCATCATGTGCAAGTGTAGCTTCGGGAAAGATCAAGGAGCCACTAGGGCCACCAGGGTGTTGGTAGTGTATTGTGCATCCTTTTACTATTTACTGCAAATGAATAGTCGTTCCCAACTAATTCAAGCATTCTGAAGTTGTTGTTACAGAGAGCACATCCATTTTAGGCTTTATCTCACATGTACTTACCATTGTTGAGCAATAAGATATGAGGGGCATGCCATTGGGAGCTCGACTAGTAGATGTAGCCTAGGAGGGGTGAACTACTTCATCAAATTTGTTGAATACTGTTACATGTGATGTTTATTTCTCTATTATTTACTATTGTACAGTGTTTTATAAGCAATTTACATGCTTTAACCTCACACAGAAATCTGTTTAACTAAGTTAAAACCATTTGTTTTACCTGCAAAATTGAGAGAACATTATGCACACATTTTAATTATTGTTTTGATACTTAGCATAGAAAAAATAATACATTCCATTCAGATCAAGTTGGTATCATAGCTCAGGTTGAGCATTAGACAGAGCTAGAGTTTCACTCTCTATATTGTTATTGTACAAATTTTGTTTAACTATTTGCAAGTTTTTTCATGCTTACTAGGTTGAAGCTTAAGAGAGGAGAAGGTAAATTGGTGAAGACTTTAAGTAATCCTTGACCAAGGAGGGAAAGGGCACCATTATCTCCACCTTCAATTTTACCTCAAAGAGAAGAAGAAGAAGCCATAAGCATGTCTTCAAGGGAAGGAGAAATCCATGAAGAATTTGATCCCAAAGAGGAAGAACGGGTGTCTAGAAAAGAATTCCTTGATTTGACAGAAATGGTGAGAGTCCTTTATCAAGAAAGGAATGAGAGACTTGAAGGAGAAGGGTCCAAACTTCACAAGGAAGGAGAAGGATCGTTAGGAGGCCATAATGATGAAGAGAAATCCAAGAAGAGTAATGGAGGAAATGGAGACAGTGGAAAGTCGCGATCATCACCCTCATCTTCATCTTCATCTTCGTCAACCTCTACATCATATTCAGTACATCATTCTCACAAATTCAAGAACACGAGTAAAAGTCATTTTCTTAAACTTGATGCTAAGTTTGAATTTCCAAAGTTTGATGGTGAAGTTAATGCAAAAAAGATAGATAATTGGATTAGGAAATTAGAGGTCTACTTGAGAATTCAAAAATTTCATGATGACAAAACCAAAATTCAGCTGTCTTCATTGAGAATGGAAGGTGCAACCCTTGTTTGGTGGGAAACCAAGACAAAAGAGGAGATCAAAAAATATGGTGAGATTATCTTATCATGGTTTGATTTCATTTCTGCAATTAAAAAACAGTTTTATACATTAGCTCACATGCAGAAAGCCATAATGGATTGGAAAAATTTTAAACAGTTGAAAGGAAAAAATGTTCAAGTTTATACTCAAGAATTTAGAAGAAGAGCTCTTTTACTAGGAGTAGATTTGCATAGCCAAGACACTTTACTCAAGTATATAGGAGGTTTACATACTTACCTAAGACATACCATTCTCATGTTTAACCATACAAGCTTAGATGAGGCTTTTGTTCAAGCCACACATTTAGAGGCAAGGGGTAAACAAAATTTAGATCGGAATGAGGAAAGTGAGTTTAAAGGGAAATGGAAGAAAAAGAGAAATGAAAATTCTAGAAAAGTGAAGGGAAAATTTTTCTGCAAACACTGTTCTAAAACAAGACATGATGAGGACGACTACTGGAAACTTCATCCAGAGTTGAAACAAGAAAGTTTTAAAGTCAAAGATAAAGCCAAGGAGAAAGGAAAGACAATTGCAATAATTGAACAAGACCTAGGGTCAGAATCAGGAGATGAAACAAAAATCATAGCTATGGCACTAAAGAACTTGAAGGGGAAAAATAATGTAAATAAACCCAGTTCTAGTATTTCTAACTATCACATAGAAGCTCCAAGTGAAGAGAAGAGAATTGAACTATTTCATGTGAGGGTCATTTCCGAACATACCAAGGTTGAAACACTATTTGACAGTGGGTCTCAAGCGAATCTTATCTCTGAAGACTTAGTCAAGAAACTAAATCTTGAAACCATTCCACATCTGAAACCATATCCTCTTGGTTGGACTTGTAAGGATGCAAATTTACAGGTTTCAAAAAAGTGCATGTTGCACTTTGCAATAACAACACATTTTATTGACACGGTTGAATTAGATGTTGTTCCACTTTATATTACAGGTGTGGTGTTGGGCAATCCCTACTTATATGACAGGAAATTTATCTTCCATCGCCATGAGAACAATTACCATTTATTCAAGGATGTAAAGGAGTATATCGTGAGAGCACATCGCAATAATCTAGAATCTTCTTTAGTGAATGCAGGGCAGATGAAGAGGCTTGTCAACACAAGTCAAAATTTGACTTTGATGTTGATTAAACAAAGGGAAGTTGTACATAATCCTTTTCATGTAAATGCTTATGTAAATAAGGAGTTGTTTCAGTTTGAAAGCAGGTTGTATTTGAAAGAAGATGACAAGAAGTTGCAACAATTTTCTTTGGTGTCGATCGATGCAGAAAACAAAGTGTCAGTGCAATAAGGTGCAAAGATCCAAGAGAGGGTAAAGCATCTAAGCAAAGAAGGCACAAATTTCAGCAATGATCATTGCTAGTTTCAGAAAGGCAGAGTACTATGGTGAGGAAACTTGGTCCGGAATCAACACAAGTACAAGGGTAATTCAGCAAAAAATCACGAGGACAAGATGCAAGGTGAAAGTAATTTTTAGTTTCCTTTGAATATCGACCAAAGTAGAAACAATATGTTTACTGCAAAGTTAATTTTTTGCTCTGCAAGTTTCGAAAATGTGCAGCATGACAAGGTGAAAGTCAGTAAAAGTTGGTTAATGGATTCAAGGAAAAATGTGTCGTTTAATGAGAAGCTCGAATTAATGAAATTAGGGAAATTTCAGTGGATTAATATGGAAGAGTGGGGACACAGTCTCCTCATCTTCAGGTTCAGTAGTCTAGAGAGATTTTGGGGTCCAAAAGCTTCCCAGTGGGGAGGTGTGATCAGGAGATCATGTCCATAGTTCAACATTGCTAAAAAATGAAAGTTCTCAGAAGTGGTTGCAACCTGAACGACTAGAAAGGTCTCGTCTTTGTGATTCTGGCGCCGCAAACGATTCGAAAAACAAAGGTTGTATGCATAAGTTATTAAGGTTTGAAAATGCCCAGTAAACTCCAAAAATGGACCTTTAACTCAATTTGACTTGTGAAATTTTTTATAAAAAATATATGTTTAAAAAATTGATTTCTTCATATAGTTTCATGGGCCAATCATTGGGCACCACGTGGCCTGCCTGGAGGCTGCCACGTGGCCAGGCCAAGGAGAAATTGGTGTGGAAAATTTTGTTTCAGTCTATGGGATTCAAACCTGAGACCTAACTCCGTGTTCAAAGAGGCTCGATTGACCTGCTTACATTCCAGTTCTTAACAACCATTATTTACAGAACGTATTTGTTTGTTTAAATTTCAACGGGTGGAAAAAGGGTTAAGGGCTAGCCCCGACTATTATGACCAATTGTTATAACCATGGCCTTAAAGGCCTTAACCGCAGGTGGTAAACGGTTGGGAAAATTGTGATATGTGCCATTGTTCATTTCAAAATTTAATGCAGAGGTTAGCGGATGGATAAGTCACGGTTTCAAAGGCAATTTCGAAGGCGGTTTCAGCGGAGGTCACATGTGACCCTGCCACTCCAAAAATTAATGTCACCATTAACGGTTCTAACCTATTTGGAAGAACGCCACCATTTTTGGTGGGAACGCCTAATTTGAAGGAGTTAACTGGAGTTCCTCCAGTTTTGGAGGAGGTTTTCAAGGGATATTGGGAAAATTATTGTTTTGACCATAACTTCTTGGATTTTCAACCACTTTTGATGCATGGATAGTCGACTTTGGGTATTCTCAAAATTTTGAACAGATTGGCACATGTTTCATAGCCATCAAAGGTCATTTTGTGCAGGTTTAGCTTCGGGAATGATCAAGGAGCCACTAGGGCCACTAGGGTGTTGGCTGTGTATTGGGCATCCTTTTACTATTTACTGCAAATGAATAGTCATTCCTAACTAACTAAAGCATTCTGAATCTGTTTTTATAGAGAGCACATCCATTTGAGGCTTTATTTCACATGTACTTACCATTTTTCAGCAATAACATATGAGGGAAATTCCATTGGAAGCTGGACTAGCAGATGTAGCCCAGGAGTGGTAAACCGCTTCATCAAATTTGCTAAGTAATGTTATATGTGATATTTATTTCTTTGTTATTTACTATTGTAAAGTGTTTTATAAGAAATTTGCATGCTTTAACCTCACAGAAAAATCTGCTTAACTAAGTTAAAACCATTTGTTTCACCTGCAAACTTCAAAGAACCTTATGCACACATTTTAATTATTGTTTGGATACTTAGCACATCAAAACTAATAAATTTTATTTAGATCACCTTTTCACATGAAACAAAAAGGGCTCCTCACTTGAACAGAGGCTCCAAACATAACAAAGTAGTTCCCCTGGCCCAAAAGTGGTCTGAAACAATAGATCTAGAAAATGATAGTCACAAATAGTTAAAATCAACTTCGGATTTGCATCAACAACGGATGCGGCCCACAAACAACTCTAATACCATGTAGGAATTTACAGGGTAAGTTCGTTAGATCAAAACACCAAAGGTCACCACTCACAAACATATCACAGGTCAGTACACTAGTATTTGACGTGGTTAAAACCCTCAAAGAGGGAAAGTCCATGTCCTGAGCCAACATGAACACTTCAGGAAATTTATTAATGTAAAGGAAGAAAATTGATATAAGCTTCTCTCATAAAAGGTTGCTGAAAAAATGACCCTCCATGCTCTTTAAATAGAGATCATGGACCAATCGGGTGCTAAGCCACAGATCAAGTGTTGGTAATACCGAGGAGAAAATGAATTGTTGTATCACTACATATTGTGACCGTCAGATTATAAGTTACAAAAGTACATACTACAGAAACACACTTTACCTAACTTTATGCTAGACCAAGTTATACTTAAATTTTTCCTATGTGTTGGAATATCCTAACAAAACTAAATAAAAATGCATCCGTAAGTAGCATAAAGAATAAATTAGATATCAAAATCATAAAAGAGAAAATGAACAAACTAATTGAACTATACATGAGCACCACAAAAGAGCCCTAAACCTTTTAATTTCTAGCACAAAAGACAAAAATGATGAGGGCACATTAGAAATAGTAAAAGAACAACTGGAAAATAAGTCACAAATTCAAACAAATTATCTAACAAAAGAAAAAAATTGTGGGAAAGATACTTGAGCATAAATATAGATTGATTTTTGTTAAGGTAAGTTACAATGACCATGAGTTAGATATACTTCATAAATCTCCAAGCCTAAAAGGAACATGAATCTTTATAAATGATGATATTATTCTATAATACAAAGTTGAACTAAGGAAAGATGTTCGAAAGGTGAAGGAGGCAATAAAGGAAGGGAAATTGGTAATCATTAGAAATAGGAAAGTTATTATTAGAGGGATAGTACAAAATAAAAGTGATAAATAGGAATTAGTAACACTCCATATCCTCTTCTGGAACTTTTGTGGTTTTCCATGAGGTAAAGGTCCTATGTTAAGTTGGATGTTGAGTGATATTGATATTATTTTCTTAGTCGAAACTTGGGACAGTGATGAATATAGGGTCCCTCACATAAATGGATTGATTATCTATTCAACCTTGAATAGGAAATCCTCCCGTAGAGGTGTTGGTGGCATAGTTTGTTATATTTATATATATATATTATATAATATCTCTGCTCACATTCGACTTCATAAGATAGGCCTCTCAATCAGTACATGTGGATTAAAATTTCTGATTCTAGCACAAATAAGATCTTTATCACAATTTGTTATTTCACCCATATAAACTCTACCTCCTATAAGAAAAACAACCTTGATAAGAATTACCCCTTCAACACTTTAGAGAAAGATATCAATAATCTTCGAAGAAAAGGTGATATCATTTTTCTTGGCAACTTCAATGCTATGAATACTACTAACCAAGCTATTATCCTAAGAAATAAATCTAACCCTAACCCCCTATGGCTTGATGAATATTGTGACCTAGTTAATAGATTCAAATAAATTTTGAAGATACAACCGATAACTTATTTGGTATCGAGCTTGTTGTCGATAGAAATTGTCTCTCCTAGAGACAGTCTAGAGTTGCCATAGACCAGTGCCTAGGACATCTTAGCATAGCAGGGAGTGTATCATAAAAATGGGGTGTCAATCCAAAACCCTCTTGCTATCTCTTGTAGAACAAGGAAATTGATTTTAATGGGACCAGAACTTACAGAAACTGCCACAAGGAAAGTAATGTTGCAGAGACAAGATGCAAAGCTCCAACACAAAAGCATCAAACAGTTAAGAGACAATTTACTGTAAAGAGGGCCGATTCAAATAATATGCCACAGAAATCAAGTATCAGAAGGTGTATGCGGTGAAAGAAATATAAGAAGATATTAGTTATCTTTGGTCTGATACCCAGATACACAACAAAACCATATATGGGCTTATCAATCTAAGAATCCATATATGACAATGGCGTTTTAAAAGCACCCTCCCAAAGCAACTAATATAGCAGAAAGATGGATGAAATGAACATGAAACAGTATATCATGCCTGAGCCATATTTAAAGCGCTTGACTGATCTAAGTATGGGTATCAACTAGGATAAATCCTTACCTAAAATCAGTGAGCCACTCGCATTCCAGTACATGATACAAGAAGATGGATAAAATGAAATGTTATATTAAACACATAAAAGGAAGTTACATATTGTGGGATACCAAAGACCAGAATCCTCAAATACAGATAGAACTCCTCCTCACTGAGACCCTACGGGCTCTGAGCCTTCATACAAAAGCTTTACAAAATGTATACAAAAATGCCTTTCACTGCACAATTCTCTGATAAAAATCTGGAACCCTTACTAATTCGTTCTCCTCGGACTTTATAGGAGAAGCTTCCCAAAGATCAACAAAAGGTAGTTGGTGAATCATTTAATTGACTCATTAAAACAAAGTGATGAAAGATATGACCGCCCATACTGTTTGGCAGCCCTAGGACGTTGCAGGTACTTTGTGGCGGCTTCATGAAGTAAATGCTGTAGGTGCGAATTTCTTTCAGGGGTAAGGTATGAAGAATAAAATATATAACACTCTGTAATTTCCTGAGAGAAAAATCTATTGAAGTAAAACCTGGAGGACATGATTTTTATGCACTTGTACTCTCTACCTTCTGAATGTTGGATTGTTATTTAAAATATTCGGCTCCGGACGTTGAATCCCTTGCTCTCTAACTGATATTCTTTGCTGTATGATTAATAACCCCATCTGTGAAAATCTATGTTATAAATTACTCTGGAGGGTTTGGTAGACTTTTACCGTGGCTTCTTTAATGAAAGCCATGTCACGGCAACTACCCAGGATCTTCTTCATGAATATGGTACTTGAAAACCCAGTATTGTAACGTGATTTTCACTTCAGCAATGGATGCCACGAATTGTGATAGCTCTTCTTCTTCGCCATAAACCTGAAAAACCCACAAACACATTAAATAAAACCAGGCACAAGGGTGGTGGATGCGATCGTGACCATGGAATGGTGATGTAGACTGGGAGAAATGATGAGAAGATGCAAGGTGGCGAAAAATGCAGATAAATAGTGGAGGAACGAAGGGTGGAAATGAGACATACAGTGGAACGATGATAAATGAACGAGGCGGAGACACGTGACTTAAACACTGAAATATGACACATAAACGGAGTATATGAATGGTGGAGGAGAACGCAAATTCCACGAGGGTGTACGAAAGGCTAAGCGGAAGGGACGATGTGGAGGCGGACTTGGTCAATCAGCGGGGCGTGTAAATAATTCTGGGCCATACGATCCAAAAATGAAATCAACGGTTGAAACTTAATCAGAGGGCGATGGAATGGCGGGCCCGGGGTGCCGTATACTTAAATTAAAACTCGTGCAGCTTCAGAAAACAACCGTCGTTGGATGAAGGCTTATAGATCCGACGGTTAACATAAATTTCGTTGTGCGTCCTGGATCGAACGTTAACGCGCAAAATAGGGCGGTATTGGAGTCGTACACTAGGACACGTGCTGCGTGATGTGTGGAATCACTACTTTTTGAGAAATATCGCCTGCCCAGCAAAGGTGGTGCGAAATAAACAGGCCGGTTTTGGAATCGATGCGCAGCGCAGGGTCCACCAGGGCGACAGGTCATGGAACGTTGATATGTGCTTGATCTGACGGCTGAGATTACGCTCGATGGCCATATACAGTAAGCACTTTTCTATCTTAGTGCACGGTCAAATGTCCAGGTTATATGAAAAACGGGACGAAGGGGGCTAGGGCCAAAGGAGCTATGCCTCGAATGTTTCCAAATATGAATTTCCAGCCCTTTTAGAATGTGATTTTGAAGCTAGGAGAAAACAACGATAGACAGCTAAGGCACTTTGCAAGACAGGGAAAAGGAGTTAGAAGATTTAAACCAGATGGTCCATGGAAATTTTAATGGGGAGATGATCATGATCAACATTGGCTCCATCTAGGGACGGTATGTTCGTCCCTGGACGTGTCGAGAACTTCGCAGACCCTCTGATCATTTTTGTGCATACCTTGCTCTTCAACTCTTTTGCATTTTTCTTCAATACTCATGATATCGCCCATATTATTTCAACAAAAGCAAAAAGGAAATTAATATACAATATAGTACACCAGGCTGCCTTTTGCCTGAATCAGAATTGGAAGTATGGCTTGAGAAATTGGCCTTTTACAGGGGCATTCAGCAAGTCACCCTGTAAATTCTCCAATATAAACGTGTTATTTCCTCCCTGTTCCACAATTTTAAATGGGTCGAACCAAAGTGGATCGAACTTGCCATGTTTTCCTTTTTCAGCCCTCCAGATATCCCATTTGAGTACCAGACCACCATTTTGTTGCTTCCTGTATTTTGCATGGTGATCAAAAATATGTTTCATTTTCTCCTGATATTCTGCTAACCTCTGGTTCACTTGGTCCCGTGTTTCCTCTAATTCCACCAATTGATTAATTCTCCTGATCAGATCATCAGGTTCCTCCTGACTTTCTTGCATGAAACGTGCCACTGGTAAGGCCAGCTGCACAGGAAACACTGCTGCTCGTCCATATACCAATTCATATGGAGATTTCCCAGTTGCTCTCTTGCTGGTGATTCTATTAGCCCATAGAGCAAATTTCAATTGGGAATCCCAATTTTTCTGATTTTCATTTATATTTTTCTTCAAGGCCCTCACTAAAGTTTTATTAGAAGATTCTGCCAAACCATTTCCCTGTGGATAATAAGCTGTGGAGTGATTAAGTACAATATTATACTGCTGGCAGAAATTTACAAATTTTGCAGACTTAAAGGCCTGTGCATTATCAGTCACTATTTTAGCAGGACAGCCAAATCTGGATACGATGTTCTCTTCCATGAACTTTATGATGACAGTGTCAGTAGCATTCCTTGCAGGTATGGCTTCCACCCATTTTGTAAAATAATCTGTGGCTGTTAATATCCATTTATGATGTCCACTTGATGGGGGATGTATTTCTCCAATAAAATCTATTCCCCATTGCTGAAATGGTTCGTTAACATGAACAGGCATCAGGGGCAGAGTTGCCAACTTCTGTCTCTCAGCAAATTTCTGACACTTATCACATGATCTGACCCAAGTAAAAACATCTCCAAATAATTTTGGCCAGTAGAAACTGGCCTTCAGGATTTTATGAGTTGTAGCCCTCCAGCTGTAGTGTCCTCCGCAGATTCCCTCATGAAATTCTATCATTATACTCTCTACTTCATCCTCTGTGAGGCACAGGAGTAAAATGCCTGAAGGGTCCCTCCAATATAGCTGCCCATTAGCAACTATGTATTTCTGTGATTTCAATCTTAAAGCCCTGTATTTTACTTTATCACAACTTGGAGGACAGCTGAGTGTTAAAAGATATTCCACTATTTCTTTATACCATGGACTAGTGAGATATTTTATATGTGCTTTTTGAGTGGCTACCTCCAGTCCTTGCTGTTCTTTTTCATTCTCAGACTCCCCACTTGCTATCATAGACAGATTTATGCCCAAAGCCTGATAGTTTGATTCGGATAGAATTTTTGCAAGCCCCTGTCCTTTGATCAACTTGGTTGGATGGATGTCCAGATCATACTCCTGTATTTTTGCAATCCACCTTCCCCTTTTTCCTTCACTGTCTCCCTGAAATAGGATATCCTTTACAGCTACAGTAGGCACAAATGCAGTGATGTGGGACTACAAAATATACATGCGAAAAGCTTTGAGGGATTTCACCAGGGCATAGGCTTGTTTCTCCAATATATTATATTTCAGTTCTGCATCATGGAGCACCTGGCTGAAAAAGGCAATAGGCTGCTCATATCCTTCTTCATTTTTCTGTAATAACACTCCAGCTACGGTATGTGGTGATGCAAAGGAAAATATCATAAATGGCTTTGCATAATCTGGTCTAGCTAGCACAAGAGCTTCAGCAAATGCCTGTTTTATCCTGGTGAATGCCTCTCTAGATTCCTGAGACCATTTTACTTCATTATTCTTTTTCAGCATATCAGTTATAGGCCTAACTATCTCAGCATAGTTAGGAATAAACCTTCTTAGAAAATTGATTCGGCCTAGAAACACCTGCACTTCTTTCTTATTCCTGGGGAGAGAAATACCATTTATAACTTCCACTCTTTTAGGATCTATTTTCACCCCTTCTTTAGTTACAATGTGCCCCAAGAGTTTGCCTTCCTCTAAGGCAAATAAAGAATTTTTTGGATTGAGAGAAAGACCATACCTTCTGCATTTTTCAGAAGTTCTGCGTAAATTCTCAATGTGCTCGGCATCATCTTTTGAAAACACTGTGATATCATCAAGGTAGACTACTAAAAATTTATCCAACTCCCCAACAAAAGCAATGTCCATCGCCCTCTGAAAGGTAGCCCCTGCATTAATCAATCCAAAAGGCATCCTGGCATACATAAATGTTCCCCATGGTGTAGTGAAAGCAGTCTTCTTCTGATCCTCTGGGAGCACAGCTACCTGATTATAACCAGAAAATCCATCCATCATTGACATCCTAGAAGCTCCCACCACTTTCTGCAGAATGTGATCCATCTTGGGGAGTGGATAATTATCTTTTAAAGATGCTCTATTTAAATTCCTGAAATCCACACACAGCCTCATTTCTCCATTCTTCTTTCGAATAGGGACAAGGTTTGCCACCCATTCTGAGTACCTCAATGGTACAATTATTTTGGCCTTGAGTAACTTTTTGATTTCTTTCTCGATAGAGGGCAGCAGCAGTGGATTTATTTGTCTAAGCTTTTGCTTATGAGGCTTTGCATCTGCCTTCAAGGGAATTTTATGCTGCATTATACTAATATCAAAAGTTTTAAGGTCCTGATAGGACCATGCGAACATATCCCTATATGACTGAAATAATTTCAAGTATTTTTCCTTATATTCCTCTGGGACCTTCTTGGATAACTTTACAATTTTAGGATCAGCCTCAGTACCCAGATTCAGATCTCCCACTTGATCTTCCTCCACTACTTTACTAGGCTGCAATGGGACATCATTCTTATCAAAAAGTCTTTCTAGAGGCACTAGTCCTCTAGGAATGACATTTCCCTTTAGCTGCAGCACTTTGCTTCCTGCCATTTTCTCCTCCCATTTATTTTCCAAAGTATTCTCAGCCTCCTCTTCTTCACAGTCACAAATCTTCATATTGGAGAACTCTCCCACTGTTTCCAGGAATTTATTCATCTTCTCATCATCTTCAAATACCTGCCAGTGCTTGATGTTATCTGGGATAGACGGCCTATAACGTACCTTGATTTCATACCTCAGGAGAGGATTCCGAGGAGGACGAAATGTACTGGCAGCTACAGCAAGAGAATCTGCCATTCTATTCTACTCCCGAGGCATGAACTGGATATTGAATGCTAAGAAGAAGTTCTCCACCATGTCCCATACTTCATTTCTATAAGCTCTCAGCCGAGGATGTTTGGTTTGACACTGATTTCTGACTTGTCTGACCACCAGCTCAGAGTCTCCCAGAACCTTTAAACTCTGTATATCCATGCTCTTGGCTGTTTGTAATCCCAACAACAGTGCTTCATATTCAGCCACATTATTAGTAGCCTCGTATTCCAATTTAAAAGATAGTGGCACCCATTTTCCTATAGGAGAGATTAATAATACTCCAGCTCCATTTCCTTCTCTTGAATTTGCTCCATCAAAATGTAAAGTCCATACTCCTACTTCATGATATTCTAAAGGCTGCTCAGTCTTGATCTGACAGAAGGAAGGTTCATGAGCGTAATCTTGATCTTCTTCAAGCATAAAACATAAAAAATCTCCTTCCTTGCTGTAGACTGGCGAATTTTCTGAGCTGTTAGCCTTAGTAACCATCTTGACAAATCTGGTTTCTCTGTATAACCTCCTCTCCTGACCACCAAAAACTGGGATGGTGGCGTAGGTTAAATCCATCTTGAGTGACCCACCGATTTTTGTTCCCCAGGACCTTGACAACAACATGCCAAAGTGAGCTGGGATGTCAGCCACCACAATGTCCATTACACACTTTTTTCTGGAATTTGGGCCAAATTGACCACTAAATCTTTGATCATCCCTAGACATTTAACTCTTTTTGAATCAAATGAATAGGGTCTTTGTATGGGCGTGTGATTTGTAGTCCTAGCTGTTCCATGACTAACAACGGCATAAGATTATGGGAGGCTCCAGAATCTAGCATACAATTGTGTAACAGCAGGTCATGAATCACTAGAGACACATAGAAAGGAGGAGTAGAGGGGTCTATCTCCTCGACATGTGGGTCGAAGACTACCACGGGTCTTTCTTCTTGGAGGTTAAGACTGTCTGGAATTATTGGTGCTTCAGGAGGGAACAATAAAGAAGTGACTTGAGATTGATACGCAAGTTGTTTCAACAGCTCAGTCAAGGGGACTGAGATTTTAACTTTTTCAAGTTCTTTTTGCAGATTGAAAGCAGGAAGGGACTTTTCTAGTACAACTTCTTTTGACTCTTTATTTTCAGCTGAAGGTTTAACTTCTTTTGATATGGACTCAGCATTTTGGGGAGTGACTGCTTTTGAAGAAGAAAGAATTTGATCATTAGACTGCAAAGGTGTGTTTAGAGGACCCTTACCTTTGTCTGTGACTTACTTCATTGTTGACTCCTTCTGAACAGGTATTTCCTTCTGAGTTGATTCCTCTTCTTCTTGATCTTGAGTACGAGTTCTCTTCCTGGAAGATCTGAGATCATATTTTCTATTGAAGTGTGCTTGCATAAAATCAGCAAATTGTTTACAATAATAATCAACCTCCGAGTCTTCTATGTCTTTAGCTTCTTCTTCTTGCAATGGGCATTCTAGTTCATCATTATTCGAAAAAGCCAGATTTGAATCTTCTAGCTCATAGGCAGCATCTTCCGTGGAGTCATCTACTCGGCCTTCCAGGTATAATGGGTGTGGTACCTGTTCTTGTTGCTCTTTTGCTTCCCTTGGTAGTATTTGCAGGGTTGGCTTTCTATACTGATGATTGTAACCCCTGTTTGGAGCGTTCTGGAAGTTCTTGGAAGCTAAGTTCTTGGTCTCCAATTCCAGCTTGACCAGTTTATTAGAAAGATTCTTAATCATTTTTCTCATTTCTTCAATTTTATCTGAATCCTTATCCTGATTAGAAGTAGATATTTCCTCTTTGCCTCTTCTTCGGGTGTCTTGTTCAGCTTTCCCTCTCAATTTTCCAGTGGAAGCAAAATTTTCCTCCAACTCAAGAGAATCTGACTGAGCATCATCTAGGGTGGCAGGTTTTCTTTCCCTGAGAGAGAAACCAAAGTCTGAGTCAAAGGCTGCTATGAAAACAACTTTGGCAGCATTCTGATGAGGCTTCATGTCTACAGGGAGGTTTAGATATAACTTATTAAATATTTTGATAAATTCTGACACCCCTTCATTATGTTTCTTCTTGAGTGTATTGAACTCAGTAAGACACTGTCCATGATCTTTATTTTCTCCCCATTTTATGAGAAAGATATTTTCCATATCGTCCCAAGTGGTTACAGAACGGTTTCCTAATGTTTTGAACCATTTTCTGGCTTCACCGTCCAGGGATTGCACAAATAGTCTTAAGACTACATCCAGATGTTCTACATTAAAGTTCTCTGCAAAAGAGCAGAAAGTCTCAAGATGTTTTTGAGCATCAATTTCATTTTCCCCAGTGAATCTGGGCAAGATCTTCAAATAATCCTGTGGCATATCATTTAGCACTTGAGGTAATGCCAGGGGAGCATATTTGTTTAACAAAAAAGATGGAACATTAGCCATTGGAGGAGGTGGGGGTTGTGCAACAACCTGGTGTACAAATGGAGGAAGAGGCGGAGGTGGAGTATGGATGACAATAAGAATATACTGTACAACAGCCTGAGGCGTAGATGGGAACAATTCACGGTTAACAACAGCTACTTTGGTGACTTTCGTAACTACTTCAGCCTCAGGAGTAGGGTGAAGATTAGCTTCAATTCTAACACCTCCCCTAGGTGGGCTATCTGAATAGTATTCTGTATCTCCCACAGTGGAGTCGGGATTTTCTACTTGGATTTCTTGAGAAGAAGAGGATGGATAATCTTCTACAGAACATTCAGGGATTTCAGCACGAACGGATCCCCTCTCTTTCCAACTTCTTCTATGTATGGTCTTTTCATGGTCAGGCACAGAAGGTGTCTTTGGCTTAGACTTATCTGACCTCAGGTATGGCTTACGAGGAGCCAGGACTACAAATAGATTTATCAAATAAATAACAGTGGAGTCACCAAGGTGAGAGATATGAAACTCTTCAACTCTCTGTGCTCACCTGATTAGAGAGTGAATATGATTTTTCGAGGCCCAGGAAAATTGATATTCTTAAATTCGTCCCCGGCAACGGCGCCAGAAAGATGTTGTCGACAGATGTTGTCGCTCCTAGAGACAGCCTAGAGTTGCTATAGACTAGTTCCTAGGACATCTTATCATAGCAAGGAGCATATAATAAAACTTGGGTGTCAATCCAAAGGCTCTCCTGCAATCTCTTGTAATACAAGGAAATTGATTTAAATGGGACCAGAACTTATAGAAACTACCACAAGGAAAGTAATGCTGTAGAGACAAGATGCAAAGCTCCAACACAAAAACATCAGACAGTTAAGAGACAATTTACTGTAAAGAGGGCCGATTCAAGTAATATGCCACAGAAATCAAGTATCAGAAGGTGTATGCGACAAAAGGAATATAAGAATATATTAGTTATCTTTGGTCTGATACCCAGATACACAACAGAACCACATATGGGCTTATCAATCTAAGAATCCATATATGATAATGGTGTTTTAAAAGCACCCTCCCAAAGCAACTAATATGGCAGAAAGATGGATGAAATGAACATGAAACAGTATATCATGCCTGAGCAATATTTAAAGCGCTTGACTGATCCAAGTATGGGTATCAACTAGGATAAATCCTTACCTAAAATCAGTGAGCCACTCGCATTCCAGTACATGATACAAGAAAATGGATAAAATGAAACGTTATATTAAACACATAAAAGGAAGTTACATACTGTGGGATACCAAAGACCAGAATCCTCAAATACAGATAGAACTCCTCCTCACTGAGACCCTACGGGCTTTGAGCCTTCATACAAAAGCTTTACAAAATGTATACAAAAATGCCTTTCACTACACAATTATCTGATAAAAATCTGGAACCTTTACTAATTCATTCTCCTTGGACTTTATAGGAGAAGCTTCCCAAAGATCAACATAAGGTAGCTGGTGAATCATTTAATTGACTCATTAAAACAAAGTGATGAAAGATATGACCGCCCATACTATTTGGCGGCCCTAGGATGTTGCAGGTACTTTGTGGCGGCTTCATGAAGTAAATTTTGTAGGTGCAAATTTCTTTCAGGGGTAAGGTATGAAGAATAAAATATGTAACACTCTGTACTTTCCTGAGAGAAAAATCTATTGAAGTAAAACCTGGAGGACATGATTTTTATACACTTGTACTCTTTGCCTTCTGAATGTTGGATTGCTATTTAAAATCTTTGGCTCCGGATGTTGAATCCCTTGCTCTCTGACTGATACTCTTTGCTGTATGATTAATAACCCCATCTGTGAAAATCTATGTTATAAATTGCTCTGGATGGTTTGGTAGACTTTTACTGTGGCTTCTTTAATGAAAGCCATGTCACGGCAACTACCCGGGATCTTCTTCATGAATATGGTACTTGAAAACCCAGTATTGTAACGCGACTTTCGCTTCAGCAATGGATGCCGCGAATTGTGATAGCTCTTCTTCTTCTCCATAAACCTGCAAAACCCACAAACACATTAAATAACACCAGGCACAAGGGTGGAGGATGCGATCGTGACCATGGAATGGTGATGTAGACTGGGAGAAATGATGAGAAGATGCAGGGTGGCAAAAAATGCAGATAAATAGTGGAGGAACGAAGGGTGGAAATGAGACATACAGTGGAACGATGATAAATGAACGAGGCGGAGACACATGACTTAAACACTGAAATATGACACACAAACGGAGTATATGAATGGTGGAGGAGAACGCAAATGCCACGTGGGCGTACAAAAGGCTAAGCGGAAGGGACGATGTGGAGGAGGACTTGGTCAATCAGCGGGGCGTGTAAATAATTCTGGGCCATACGATCCAAAAATGAAATCAACGGTTGAAACTTAATCAGAGGGCGATGGAATGGCGGGCCCGGAGTGTCGTATACTTAAATTAAAACTCGTGCAGCTTCAGAAAACAACCGCCGTTGGATGAAGGCTTATAGATCCGACGGTTAACATAAATTTCACTGTGTGTCCTGGATCGAACGTTAACGCGCGAAATAGGGCGGTATTGGAGTTGTACACTGGGACACGTGTTGTGCGATGTGTGGAATCGCTTCTTTTTGAGAAATACCGCTTGCCTAGCAAAGGTGGTGCAAAATAAACAGGCCGGTTTTGGAATTGATGCGCAGCGCGGGGTCCACCAGGGTGGGAAGGATGTGGTACGTCGATTTATGGTTTGATCTAACGGCTGACGGATGGACTATGAGCAAGGCATTGATCAGCGGAGACCGTTCGATCTTGTACAGATCAACGACTGATATTTTTCCAGACGCGCATTTTTGATAGCGCTCCCAAAGTTTAGCATTAGGTTCCGGCTCACAGTCGTGTGGAGGAGATGGCCAAGGAGTTAGGGCCGAAGGGGCCTGACCTCAAATATTTTTGAAAGTGGGTTTTTAGCCTTACAGAAAATAGTTTTGGAGGCAAAGGAAATCAATGATAGGCTTTAGAATGGGTTCTCGAGTCAAAGAGAAAGGATCGAGGGGGGCTTAAGCAAGATTGCTGGTCGAATTTCACAAGGAACTGATTATGGTCAACAGGCTTATAAAGCTTTGCAGTTCCCAAGACCTGATAATTTGTAATGGAATTAATAAGTGGCCTAAATCTGGTCATATTACTTGTATTCATGGTCTAGACAATAGTGTTGTGGATTATACCCATGTTCTCAACCATATTGTAAATTTTAACCTCCTAAATGACTATTAGCCTAAATCTAACCACAAACCTTTATGCTAACCCTAAATCATGACATACACACAAACCACATGCAAAATAATTGTGAGATTCAACGCCACATTCATTTTGATAGAAGTAAAATGAATCTCTTCTTACAAGATTTAAACAGGGATTAAGGTTTCTTAACCTATGATGATAACATTGATAACATCTACTACAATTTTACTACAACCCTTTCCACTACCATTAAAAAATTCTTTACCAAGATGTCCTATAAAAGAATAATAGGACTTCCAACCCTTGGTATGATAATGATTGAAAAACAACAAGGAAAGTAATTAGATATGCTCATAATGAAACTGTAAACCTTGAAAAAAAGTGTATATAAATCTATTATCAAATGGAAGAAATATATATATATTAATAAGAAGAAAGAGAATCTTTGTCACTTGTCTAAGGTTGAACCTATAAATTTTTGGAGAAATATAATTGTTCTTAAAACAAAAGAAAATAATTCAATCCCCTTAAAGAACCAGGATATTTATCTTAAGAATTTTTATGACTTTCCGAAAACCATAGGCAACATCTTAAATACTCCTATAGAGGAGGATATATTTTCTTTGGAAGACGTGGAGTTCAGGATTAAGAAAATTGCTAATAGCTGGAAAGGTAGGGATATTGAAGGATACCAAGAAAATTTTTTCAAAATAGGAATATCTATCCCCATTCCTCATATTGACAAACTTCTCAATTTCGAAGTAAAAAATAGCTTCCCTAAGCCTTGGATGCAAATCCTTATTGTTCCTATATTTAAAGGTGTGGATAAAAATTATCCCTCTAACTATAAGACCATTACAATTAGCCAAATTTTATCCAAATTGTATGGCCAGCTCATTTTGGAAAAGAAGATTAGCCTTTGGCTTGAAAGCCATGGTAAAAGTGCTAAAGGAAAAGCTGGATTTAGGAGACATCACTCAACTATTGACCATATTGTTACCCTTAAGATCATTGCATAGGAACGTTGCTATAGTAAAATTGATTCAGTTTGTTGTTTGGTTGGCTTTAGAAAATATTTTGACATGGTTCCTTGGGATAAGCCATGGAAAAGACTTGAAGAGATAACGAGTTCCTCTCAAGTTGAGAGTTGTCGTAATTTGGCTATACAATAATGTTGTCGCCAAGCTTAAGGCCACCGAGGGTTGGTCTAAAGAAATTAAATGCATTATTGGCATAAAGCAAGGGTGTCCCCTTTTCCTTACCCTTTTTTTCATTTACATTGATAAGCTAGAAAAATATTTGAAAGTTGTGGGATGTGATGGCCCTAAGCTCGCTAGAATGGTAATTTTCTTCTACTTTACACTGATTATATCATCCTTCTAGCTAGAAGCCATGATTATTTTGACAATCAAGTTAAAATTCTTCATGATAATTTCTCTAAGGTGGGTATGAATCTTATTACTGACAACACTAAATTCGTGACAATTAAATCCAAAAATATTGGCCATTATAATTTAATTTATGATAACAATTACTTGGAGAAGGTTTGTTCATACAAATATTTACATATTGACATCCATCATCAACTCAACTGGAATTTTAGCATTGAAAAAATTATTATTGGAGGGTGGAAAGCTCATTATGAGCTTGAAAATAGTTGTAAGTTGACCGATCTTTGGTTTTGGTGTAAAAAATAGTTTCTCTTTGAGAATCTCGTCACTCTTGTTATTTTATATGGTTGTGAGATTTATAGTTGCAGTATATCAAGAGAATCATTGAGGAATATCGAGATGATCCAAAAGAAATTTATAACCTACAACCTTAATATTAAAGGAAATACCTCCTATCCCATCCTCTTGATTGAAGCTAGCCTCTTTCCCATTGATAACATGACCATGTCTATGTATCTTATGTATAATAAGAATATTTATAACATGGAAGCCAAGAGGTTCCCAAAAATTCCTTCTAACTCTAGCCAAAACCCCCACTTTCGGCTCAAGTGGGGATGACACAAGGATGCCTAGTCTTGGTTCGACCATTGGGGGACAAAGGAGGAGATCATGTTGGATAAGAAAGATAATATTAAAAATACTATTACTTCCAAGGATATGTTATTGGATGATAAGGAGCTATAGGTGAAAATAAAGCTAAGGTATTATAAGGAAGTGATCAACCACACTCTTGCTAACCAGAATTATCTTTCTCTCTTGATCAGTGTTAAGAAGGAAATAAATATTGTGAATGTTAGAACTAATTCTAATCAGCTTCAGAGTGAAACCAGACATTGGTATATTCCCAAAACACCTTGAGATGAAAGAATCTATGACGTTGCAATACCAAGAGGGTTGAAGATGAAAAACACCTTCTCTTGGATTGGTCATCCCTTACATCTGTTCTAATTTCCAAAACATTTTGCACACTACCAACCTTCTTGACTTGTTAAGTCAACAACTATAGTGAGCTAGAAATGCTTCTTTCCCTTTTGTTTGATCATAACGATAAAATATTAAAGAGTCTCAATTAATCTTTTACTTTCTTAGGGTGGGATGGATCATACTAGGTCTTAGTGAACATTAATCATCATCATCATCATCAATTAAAATTAACTAAATACACTTATCTATTTTTATTTTTTATTATAGCTAACATTACTTTTCTATTTAAAAAAATTCTATTTTTATTTTAAAAGATATATGTGATAACTCCACATTGTAAAATATACCTCTTAACTGAATTATATTATTTTTAAAATTAACATAATACATATGTTAAATTTTCATTGGCTAATAAATATGGTTATCATATAAGTAATTAATATATTTATCAATTAAAAAACACATATATGTAAACAAAAAAAATTAAAAGAAAAAAATGCCATGTGTCTCTCACACACACAGATTCCCAAAGTATAATGTCATTTTTCATATTTAACAACCTTTGCTTGTTCCTTTATACAAGTAACTATTTTATGCCACATGTCACAGCTTAGCTTCCGCTCGCAGCCTCAATACACTTCATCTTTTTATCTGTAAGTCCAAATGCCTTCTTCAAAGAACGAACTAAAATTTCATATACATTCATTTGGCTTTCTAAGTAGTTGAGGCGGCGTTATGTTTGTCATTTCGAAACTTTAATACGTGGGGGCTAAAGTGTCTTGTTGGACAAGCTAATACATTATATGTATTCAAACTTTTTGTTTTAAATCTCTCTATTCATTGTGCTCAATTTACACAAATCTTTCACTTATTAATAATCAATGAATGGAAGTCAGCATGTCGATATGCTTCTCTTTGAATGCTAAGAAGTCATACTATATTAAAGCAATCTAGTTTTATTATTCATTTCTAATATATTATTTCAAAAATATTTTATAATAATAATTTGAAAGAACAGTGAATATGATACAACTAATATTTTGTCTAGCATCATATTTTAAGATTATAAGATTATATTCCGTAATCAGATAACTTTAAAATGTGGTCACAATTATGTGAATTGAATCGTGTCACTCGAGGGCGCAATTATAAAGTCAAAATAAGTGTAGAGAACCAAACGCAAATCTATAAATAAAATTGTAAACCCACATACCCAAATTTATAATAAAATTTGTTGCAGAGGCCCAATTACAGCAAACTTCCACTCGGACCTTCACCGTCTTATGAGCTATTAGAGTTTAAAACATTAAAAGGAAAACTTGGCCAGACAGGCAAATAATTATAAATATAACCCAAGGGAACTTCTAATGGACTACCTCAACGGACCCATTTTAATTTCACCGTCCAATTGCAACTTTGCTATAAAGCTCTTCATATGTATCTCAAGACTTTTGTAAACTTTGTACTCTACAAGCCCTCTAAGAGTTTTACAGTGAAATCACAGCCCTATAAGTACTCATTCTCAAGGACATATAAATTGTTTGTGAGAATAAACCTGTACAACCCAATTTAACAAAATGATTTGTAAAAGCTAATAAAAATGATACTTAGGAAAAAATTATTGAAGAGAAATTGTAAAATATTTAGGTAAGAATTAAATATAAAAAATATTTGGTATTAATATTTTTTTTTATTGAAGAGGAATGGAAGAATATTTAGTTAAGGATTAAATGTTTTAAAGGGAAGAATGAATCCAAAGGTTAAACTTAGGTGAAAAAAGAATAGAAGAAAAAAAAATGTTACCAAGGTTATTAATATATTGTTATTAATTTAAAATTTTTAGTTAATTAGATAAAAATAGTTAATAAAATTTAAAAAAAAATCTTAAAATTAATTAGTTAGTTAATTAAATATTATTGATATTATTAATTAGGTTAATCTCATTATTTGAAATATTTAATTGATCATTAAATAATAAATTATTAATATTACAAAAATAATGTTATATTATTAGTTTTAATATTATTATTTAAATAGTAATATTATTAATTTTAGTATTCATGTTTATAATATTAATATTAGTTAATTAATATTTATATTATTAATATTGGTTATTTCACTAATTTAGAATCGATATAATGAAAAATATAATCTTATTTGAAGGTTTATTCTATATGTGTGATTCTTTATGTGTTCAACTTAGAGTTGACACCTGTACTACACTACTTGTTTACTTGCAAGACCAAATAAATAGCATTATCACCAACTAATTTGAAATACACATATTGATCTACTTTGCTCATTATGAAGCCAAGTCCTTATATATAAGTATCAAATTTTTTATACCAGGTAGGTAGTGATTGTTAACCCATACAAGGACATCCTTGGTGATTGATTTGACCCATACATGGGCTTTTTCAGTTTACATACTCGCTCTTTCTTTGCTTTCACAACAAATCCTTCTGGTTGTTTGTGTTGAAAATGTAACTATGATCAATCTTCATAATTGCTAATGTATTTTATCATTATATATTTATTGTTGCTTCGGTTGAAAATGTAACTATAATCACTCTTCATAATTTCTATTGTATTTTATCATTATGTATTTATTGTAAAATTGAATATATATATATATATATATATATATATATATATATATTAGAAACTTCTTAGGTTCTTATATTCTGTACAAAAAATTTACTTTTAAGTCAAAATAGTCATTTGTAACCTTCTCATCAATTTCAATATAATTAAAAAAAAAAACTCAATCTATTTGACATCCATCATCCACAAATTAAACTCAATCTATTTGACATCCATCATCCACAAATTCCATTTACAATTAAACCCTAGAAAATGAAATCAAAGTCAAAGATATAAAAAAAAAAAATAATGAAAGAAAAAATAAATCACAATTTTGAGACCATCTCTCATACATGTATCATTATGTAATTCAGTTTAGGCTTTCGTAAATGATTATACTTTTATGTAAATTAGTGACACCATTCTCTTTTCATTTTCATCCTCGACCAACTTCTCATTTTCATCCTCGACCAAGAATAGCGATCTTACATTTTGTGTCAAAGGGAGGGTTGAAATTAATAGAGTCGGTATTGGAAAAAAATTGCTATAAATTACATGGATAGTATTGGAAAAAAATTGCTATAAATTACATGGATAGTGTCCATTTACATGTCATTCCTTTGTAAATTTTCTCTTTCTTATGATTGTTTTTTAGTTATGTAATATTTTTATAGTAAACTTTTTAAATGAATATATCTATGGAAAGGTAATACATAATGATTATGTTTATCAATGATTCTGTTTAGTTAATTTAGGTATGTTTATTATTAAGATCGTGTTTTTAAAATTTTAAATATTTTTAATTTAAAAACAATGTTTTTAATTATAAAAAATTGAATGATAAATTAGAACATAAATTGAATTTTATAACGAAAGTAGCCATTTATTTATATTTTTCTTACTTACATATTTCTTTGATATTTGTATGGATAGAGATAGTATTGTAATTGAACTTGTAACTAGAAGAAACTATTGTAATTGAACTTGTAACCAAACAAATTGTGTACCTTTATTGAAATGATCAATGTTTCAAGTGTAAGTTCCATCCATAAATAATTATTTTTCTTTAAGGACACATAAATTATTTGTGAGAACATAAGTGCAAACTAAGTTAAATAAAATGATTTATAAAGGTTAATAAAATTGATAATTAGGAAAATATTATTTAAAAAATAAGAAGAGGAGGAATTGCATAATATTTAATTATGGATTACATATGAGAAATATTTGGTATTTATTATTATTATTATTTTTGTATTTTTTAATTTTTTCAGAAGAAAAAAACAGAACTGAATTTTATTAGTAAGAAGAATTTTAGTTTACATTATACATATCATGTTGAAAACTCAACTGAATAAAATCCAACATCTCGATATAAACCAACCAAGGTGAAACCAAAAGCATATGATCATGATTCAGAAAAGTGAGGATGATATCCAAAGACAAACTAGAAACACATAACTACCAAAATTGTTCAAAAAGAGTATTCCAAAAAGGAACATAACCAGAAATAAACATATGAGAGAGCAATGGAAATTCATGCATCTATGGAAGATCAATTATGTCATCCCCTTATGCAGCTCCATGGAGAAAGGATGAGAAAAACATATATCCCTCCACATCCAACAACCCTAGTTTAGATAAGAGGTCAACCTTCAAATTTGAATCATGGAAAATGTCATGTATGCTAAAATACTAGAAAGAGTGAAGGAGGTCTTCACCACGTGTCCTCGAGTATCGTAACTTGGGAGGATTGAAATGTGTTGTACCAGAAATCCGATCAACATTGGTCTTCGAATCCCCATAGATGTGGATAACCTGAACCTATTTTTCAGCTACAAACCATAGCAGGCCCCATAGAGCCACCACTTCGGCATGGGTATTGGTACCCATACCCACGAATCAGTGTATCCTATTAGAGACATCTCCATCAATGTATAGGATAAACCCACAACCACATCTCCCATATTTTTCTGCCACATGAAAGAAACCCACTGGAAGTGTGATCTGGTTGTGAATGAGGTGCCTTGACAGGTCTCGTTTTTGCTTGGAGAAGGTGCCATAAAGTCAAGCCATGCAAATATCTTGGAGATGGCCCAGTGTGCATTATGGAGCATGCCACAAAAAATAACATTGTTACGGGATTTCCATATCTCCCAAACCATTGGTAGTGGAATATAGGACCGCATTATGCTTCCTTTCAATCCCCCATTTCGGAAAATTTTCAATGGATGTGAAATTCTGGACAGGAAGCCTGTAATGAGTGAGGATATGAGACCAAACCTAAGTAGAAAAACTGCAAAATAAAAATAAGTGAATCACATTTTCAATATCTAGATGACAAAGAAAACATATACCAGGGCCCGCGAAACCTCTTTTGTAGAGGTTTTCCCAAGTTAAGATTTTTTTTTCCACGCAAGCCATGCAAATAGTGATATTTAGGGACACTTTAGTGCACCAGATTGCCACAAACCAAGATTTTGTGAGAGCCCCAAACTGATGTTGCATGATGTATTTATAGTTATCTTCCATGACAACCGATCCATTTCGGGTGATGTCATCTCATGTAATGAAGTCTCCCACTAGATTCCTACATAATCCTGCTTGTGTAAGATACCAAATGAATTGGTTCCGTTCATCAACGATGTTTCCTTGCAATCCAATATGATATGTATACTTCCTAATAAGGATATTTCCTTTCCAACAATGTATAATTTGGTCAAAGTAGAAAATTCCCCTATACTAAATGGCCTCCACTATGTGAAAAGATAGATGCGCGGGAGCATGTAAACTAGCTATCAGATCAAAATGAATGACGATTTTGTTTCCCGTGCCAAAATTCCATTGCACCCACTGTAGAAACCATGGTAATATATGTTGGAAACTTGTCCATCTAATAGCCCTGGTGAAAATTCCATGTAATTAAAATAATAACCACGGTTGATGGGACACGTATTCCAAGCTGAATGGTGGAAAAAACACCCTAACAAGTGTTCACTTTGATTATTATGGCTAAAGGAAATTGGAAAATGAAATGGAAAAGGCTTTGGAAATGCATGAGGCATTAATTGGGATTTTATTTATGAAAATAATGGAAAATAGGAGAAAAGGAAGGTGAAAGGTCACAAGTTACATGTAAGGAGGAAAATGAAGGAAAATAATGGAAAATGAAGAAAATATAGGCCTCATTAATAAAAGGGCTTCTGAGGCTCAGTTGGTAAGCTTTTGGCTTAAGTTTTTTTCAGTACATTTTGGAGCTCTCTCTCTCTCTCTCATATTCTTGGATACTTAGAGCTTTCTTGGAGCACTCTTGGAGAGTGGATACTTGTTGATTTTGAGCAAGAAGGAAAAGGAAGAGCAGGAAAGTGCAGGTGGACATCAGGATCAACAGCTACATCGAGATTTGATAGCAGTTACCGAGTTGCATGTATGTTTTCCTCACTATTTTTGGCATGCATGCTAGGCATGTGGATTTGCCTAGTCTTTCCATTTCCTGGAAAACCATGGTGTTGTGGGTTATTTCCATCGATTTTCTTCTGGTTGACTCTCATGATTCCGTTAGCTGTGGGTTGAGTTATTAGTTCTTAGAAGCCTTGGTTGGAAAAATGCTTTGGAAGCCCAACAGACAATTGTGGGTTGAGTTACTAGTCTTAGAAGCCTTGGTTGGACAAAAGCTCTAGAAGCCATAGGTGGTTTGAGTTACTAGTCCTGGAAGCCCTGGTTGGAAAAACACTCTAGAAGCACTGTAACAGTTAGGGTTGAGTTACTAGTCCTAGAATCCCTGGTTGGAACAAACACTCTAGAACCCTGGAAAAGGTTTGATAGAGATCAATCCATGATGGTTAGTGATGTTTGACCGTGAGGTTGAATCACTGGTTTGGGGGTTGGACAGTTTGGTCTCTGGAGCCCTTGCTTGGTTTTGATCGATGTGTTTGAGAAAGTCTCACATTCATGCTTGGAATATGGCATGGGGGTGATTAGTTGAATTGAGACTTGGCTCAGCCAATCTATGGTCGAGTGGAAAATGGAAGTCCCATCTCTGGTTGGGTTTTACACTCATAAATGAAGATCTCATTCCTCTGGTATTCGGTATGAAAATGTATTGGCTTATGTATGGATTTATTTGTTGTTATATCCATTGTATTTATGTTGTTATTATGCTACTTATAAGAATGTATTTTATCAATGATGATGTATAGATATATCTATTTTTTTACCTGTAAATGAATACCAAATGTATATATGGTAAAATAGATTTTATTTTAGCTTATGATGCAGGGGAGCAATGATTCTTAGATATTCTCAAATTCGTAATAGACCCCCATGTTTAAATATGTTGTTTGCACCTGTAGATGCAATGTTTATGAAATGTTTGCTGAAATATTGGTCATGGATGGGTGGGGTCAGATGCATTCTTGATGATTTGATTCCTTCCATGTATTTTTTTTAATGTTATTTACCCTCTCCTGAATTTACAAGAAGTTTTGGGAAGTGGCCTGGGATTAGGGGTTGAAAATGTGGCATCACGGAGCTGTAGGCATATTATTGAACTTTTGGGGTGATAACCATGACCTTGACAAGGAAATACCATAGATAAGGGTCTATAACCTCTCCATTTCCCTTACATGCCCATGATTAACCCTCAAATAGGTCAAAAATTAGTTCCCCCTCAGGGAATAGGGCCCTGGAAGGTTGGGCTACCTCCTCGAGATATGAATGATGTAGTGTAAGGTGTGTTTGTTGTGTTTCTTTCGGTTCCACTCCTTAAGGTAATGTATGAGGTTGAATCTTAAATTAGTATCCTCTAGTCACATGTTTACCCTGGTTGGCTGGTTACTTGGGTAGATGTGGGAAGAGGGTGTTAAATTACAAATGTGAGACCCTCGTTTTATACCAATTTGCTGAAGTTTAATCCAAAATGTGATATTTTTGTGCCTCAGGTATTTTCCAGCAATGATACAACCCCCAATGTCACTGCTAAAAAGATCTTGCCAAAAAGATTTCATGAGAAGTGAGCATCCAAACACCCTAGTGTCCAAAATACCCCATCCATCAATGTATTTGGGTTTCGTGATGGATTCCAATGAGGTGAGGTGAAATTTCCTTATCGGCATGACTCTCAACCACATGAATTTGGCAAGTCGAGATCTAATCTGAGAAGAAATAGGAGCCAAAAAATCAAAAAGATGCATTTGATTTATCACTAGTGGTTGAAGGGAAAATTGTACAAGAGTGTACCTTCTGCCCAAAGATAAGTAGCAGTTCATCCAAACTGTTGGGCCAAGGAGAAGGTACATTTACCCCTATCTTTACCACAATTTTTCATTTACTTTTATATATTTTTCCTTCATCTTCGCAATAGGTAAAAGAAATTAATGCAAAAGTAAGGTAGAATTAATTATTGATAGTAGGTGTGTTTAATAGCATAAAAAATGATTTGTTGTTGTCTTTATTGATAGGGAAGAGAAACAGCCAAACTGCCGACCAAGATGACCAAATTACAACAGACAAGGAAAGCGAATGGAACCATATCAGCTCCTATGAATCAGCGAAAGATGTAGAGGCATTATTACTCTTGGAGTGTTCAGTCGATAGCCACGAAGCGACAAGATCTCATAATGGTAAGGATTCGTTACTCTATTTGATTTTACCTTTAAGCTATAAAAGACTGGAGGTGAAAGAAGGAACAAGACAGTTCATGTATGATAATTTTCCTCTTATAAATGTATTCGGACAGAATCGTCAAGTTTGTGTTAATGTATTGCTCTATTGATTAATTAAGAAATTCATGTTTTCAGTTTAAACAAATTCTGAGTATTCCTTAGTAGAAGGCCTCTAGAGGCTTCGAGCCCAGCCCTGGGGGTTATTCTGCTATTCTGTGCTATACATTTATTTACAGAACTTGCATTTTTAGTTATTTTTTGTGTTTCATAGCATTATCATTTAATTGGTTAATCACAGGCGTGATATGTTATAAATTCCTTTTCACCGGAGTAGCTTTATCATTCATGTTCTTTTATCAAGAGTTTATGCTTTTACATTCGTTAGACTAGTTTTAGCGCGGTTTTTGGTCAATTCTACATATAGTTAATTCTTAAATCTTTTAATTATAATTGTGAAACATTTGGTTCGATGTTTAATTCCAATGATGCTATTAGTGGATTAATAGAGAATTCCATTGCAGAATATAGAATAATTGATTGTTGTTAAATTCATTAGGATTTTTGTTAAATTCATTAAGGTAGTTGTCCAATTTTTCAAAGAATGTTGTTCAATTGCAATTTATTCTTTTCAGTCTTGAGTGGTTATTTCTGCATAAGCTCAGAATAGAATTTTCTCCTTTGATTGGTCTAAAGTATTTCATAATTCACTTTCATGTTGGTATGATTGAACTTCAAGAATTAGACAATCTTTCTTACAACGATCTAGAGTATTTAACCTCTGATGTCACTTGCATATATTTTGCTCAAACTCTTGAAATAACAAGACTTGCCCTGGGTTGATAATTAATGTAAAGCATTAATGTTACCCTTAAAACAATCACCTTTTTTAATCAACATTTTGGCGTCGTTGCTAGGGAGAGTGTTTAAGAATGATGTATTTTATTTATTTTTCCTTTTTCTGTGAAATAATTGGGTATTGAAGCGGGCTAGAGAGGAATCATTTTTCTTGCTAGTACATAGGTTAATAGGATAGGTGTTCTTGTTTTTTATGACTAGGAAGAAAAAGATAGAATTAGATCAAAATCCCCCACTTAAATCCACAAAATCCAAAGGATCAGTGGTCCTTGGTAGAAAAACATATATAGAAAAAATCATTAAGAAGGTTGAATCCTAGGCATCCGTAGGACCTATAACCATTCCTACACATATTCCTACTATAGTCCCTCAAGCAGCACAATTTCTAAGAAGCTGGCTGGAGAGAAAGCATTTTTCTTGCTAGTACAGAGGTTAATATGATAGGTGTTCATGTTTTTTTATGACTAGGAAGAAAAATATAGAATTAGATCAAAATCCCCCACTTAAATCCACAAAACTAAAAGGATCAGTGGTCTTTGGAAGAACAACATATATAGACGAAATCATTAAGAATGTTGAATCCCAGGCATCAGTAAGACCCAGAACTATTCCTACATAGAGTCCTATTATAGTCCCTTAGGCAACAGCCTCACCATTTGTATCCCACGTTGAGATTCACAGCAAAACAGAAGGGTCTTAACAAAGCCTTCAGACTATTGAGCTCTTACGTCCCGACCCTTCGAGAGAGGGAAATTCTTGCAATTTGCAGGAAGGAGAGGGAGAGACTAGCAAAGAAGTATAGGTAAAAAATCGAGAGCCTGGATCCCCTGAGAGAGTGGTTGAGACAGAAACACCCAGTATCCCAGATCGAGGAAGTGTTGTAAGGCCTCCTCCAAATCCACTCCCTAATCCCACTTAGATTATCCCCCCAAATCAAGAAATCTCTGAAGATTATTGGCACATATTTGATCAGATGGCGAACAACCAAAACTAGAGGCAAACATCAACATTGGAGTATCCCATTATTGATCCGACCGTAAATGCCCCTATGAAAGCTATTCGGTTATAAAACATCCCCACCTTCCATGGGCTGACCTTGGAAGATTCAGATGTATTTTTATTTGAATTTGATGTCTTATGTAGGGGATATGACTACACCACTAACCCTCAGAAACTGAAACTATTTCCCTCTACTTTGAAGGGGGCATCGCTACGTTGGTAAATGGGGCTCAGTGGAGGAACCATTAATAGTTGGGATCAGATGAAAAACTCTCTTCTTAAAAAATATCAAGATCACTGTCGGACTCGAGAACTAAAAGATGAAATCTTCCATATGTCTGCAAAAGACGATGAGACATTAGAAGAATACGTTGAAATATTTCAATATAATTTGGAAATATCTCCATATACTACATTGTCTAAAGATATTTTAAAAGAAACAATGATTAAAGGAATGAAAGAAAAATGGGTCGAAACACTTCATATAACGCGAAAATGGGACATCTACCAAGAAGGATATGATGACATTATTGCATTGTGTATCAGGTGTTCTCGAGGTAGTACACGAAGTAGACCAACCAGACGGGATTCAACTACAAGGAAATATAAACAGTCAAGTGGCAACGTGACTGGAGTAGAATTTGATAATATTTTATAAGATTTTAAAACTAATATCTTAGGCACCCTCACAATGTAGCTAGATTTCCTACAAGCCCAGCAGAAGCAAGCTTTAGCAGAATAGAACTTGGTTGATTTCTACCCATGCTGTCGGAATAAGCGCATCTAACGGGAGTGTCCATTAGACATGGTCCAGAAATGTGCTATTTGTACCAAGGACCACGCCACTTACCATTCCCCTTCACTTCCAGGGTTGAAAGAAGTTTTTAAAGATGCAGAAGAAGAAACATAACCAATGTATCTAATGAATCAATGTCGGCAGTGGCAAGCACGACCAAGTATGCCACAAGACCCATCTCAGTTATTTTCTCCTCCACAATTTAATCAACAGAACCCTGGAACAGCATAGTCACAGTACAGATCTCTGGCCACTCCTTTTCAAACACATTAGTTGATTTGGGGGTGGCCATCAACATTTTAACTACAGAAACCTGCGAGAAGTTAGGTATAACGACCTTGGAGCCCACATTTACCTTGCCGTAACTTGCTGGCAGATCTTTTATCAAACCAGAAGGTATATTATAGGACATCCTGGTTTCTGTGGACTCATAGGAGTGCCCGGAATAATTTTTATTTACTAGCCCAAAAATTAGGTTAGATGGACATCCCCTGATATTGGGACAGCCTTGGATAACAACGACTGATGCTCAAATAGGTTTTTGAAAAAGAAACATGACCATTACTAGAGGAGATTACATAAATAATATTGTCATATACCCCCCTGCTAAACCAAGTCTTCCCACATTAAATATTCACAAACAGCCACATACATACTGGGAACAAAACATTCGTTATCTGTTGACAATAGTTGAAGCACTTGAATTCAAAGATTAAACTGAAGAGGATGTAATCAATAACTTCATGAACCAACCATCTACATTAGAAAATTTAAAGTGCCAAATGTTAAACAAATTTCTTGATAATGAAGCACATGAGGACCCCTTAGCAGACATTGATGACTAGCACATACCCATGACTGTTGTTCGCAACTGCATGCCAATTGAAATTGAGCTAGGAAAAGTTTTAAATATCAATGGAAGTCTGGATAGAAACCAACAAAAAAAGCTCATTAAAATTTTACAAAAATATAAGGGAGCCTTTTCTTGGGACTACCCAGACATGAAAAGTATAGATCCTCAACTATGCACACATCACATTTATACTGAAAAGGATGCTCGACCTATTCGGTAGTCTCACCAGACGTTAAACCCGCATCTGAAAGACATTGTAAAGATGAATTACAAAAGCTGCTAGATGTAAACTTCATTTATCCTATTTCAGAGAGAAAATGAGTCTCTCCTCTAGTAGTTGCTTCATAGAAGAATGGTAAGTGGTGAATCTATGTGGATTATAGAGAAATGAATAAAGCAACATAGAAAGACCACTTTCCCCTCCCTTTTATTGATCAGGTCCTTGATACATTGGCAGGAAAGAAATTGTTCTCTTTTCTTGATGGTTTCAGTGGTTATAATCAAATTCAGATAGCCCCTGAAGACCAAGATAAAACTACCTTTACCTTCCCCTGGGTAAATTTTCCTATAGTGTATTGTTGTTCGGACTATGCAATGCTCGAGCAACATTTCAAAGGGCCATACCCATGATTTTTTCTGATTTAATAAATGAAGGGCTTGAGGTTTACATGGAAGACTTTACTCCATATGGATATGGCTTTGATCATGCACTGCAAACACTAGAAAAAGTATTGGAACGATGTATTGCTACTAGATTATGTTTGAGCAACAAAAAGTGTCACATGATGATGAATAAAGGAGTGATCCAAGGACACTACATCTCTGCAGCTAGAATACAGGTAGATCCGGCAAAGGTTGAGGTAATTATTTTATTAGCCACACCTTGTACTCAAACAGAGGTACATAGCCTCCTTGGATATGCAGGGTACTACCGTAGGTTTATAAATAATTTCTCACAACTTGCTGCACCCTTGTATGCATTAACTGGAAATGTTGAATTCCATTGATCTGACAAATGTGACACTACTTTTAGATTTGAAGAAACTGGTCTCGACTGCACCAGTCTTACACGACCCTAATTGGGAGTTTCCTTTTCATATTTCCTCAGATGCATCTGACACAACGATAGGGGCAGTTCTCGGTCAGGAAGAGGACAAGAAGCCCTACACTATTTACTATATTAGCCAAAATCTTACTCCTGCCAAATTAAAATATACAGTGACTGAAAAGGAATTCTTGTCTGTCATTTATGCTATTAATAAATTTGGACATTATATAACTGGCTATCAAGTATTCTTGTATACCGATCACTTGGCCATTAGATATTTAATTAATAAACCTATTACAAATGGAAGAGTGACTCGTTGGTTGTTGCTTTTACAAGAGTTTGATATAGCTATCAAAGACCGTCCAGGAAAGGAGAACGTAGTTGTAGATTTCCTGTCTAGAGTTCCAAAGTCAAATAACCCACTAGTGGTGGATGATCAGTTCCCTGATGAGAATTTGTTCGTTGTAGCAGTAAAAACGCCATTGTACGTAGATGTAGCAAATTATTTGGCAGTAGGAAAGCTGCCAAGACACTTAACAATAAAGGAATGGAAGTTGATTGTTCAACGCAGTGCTATATTCTCCTAGATCGGTGGATATATTTTCCATACAGGAGCTGATATGCATATACGCATATGCATAAGAGAAGACGAAACTTATGAAATCTTAAGGGCCTGTCGTGATGAACCATGTGGTGGCCATTTTGCAGACCGTAGGATGGGGCACAAAGTATTACAAATGGGCTATTATTGGCCTAAAATTTTTAAAGATGCCAAGAAATATGTCCAGGCCTGCGACAGTTTCCAAAGAATGGGTCGCCCTGCCCAGTCTGGCGAAATTCCATTGCAGCCACAGTTGGTAGTGGAAAATTTCGAATGGTGGGCACTAGAATTTTTTGGGCCATTCAACCCGCCATCAAATTAGAAGACCTATATACTAGTTACCACAGATTACGTGGCGAAATGGGTAGAAACAATGGCTTTGTTGAGAGCTACAGAAGAATCTATGATCAATTTTATTTTTGAGTTATTTCTGTGGTATGACTTACCTAGGGAAGTGATAAATGACGGAGGGGCACAATTTATGGGAAAAAAATCACGGCCACTCTAAAGGATTATCATGTCACCCATAGAGTCGCCTCTCCCTACCATCTGTAGTTAAACGGGTAGGTCGAAAGCACCAATAAAGTCCTTGAGGAAATTCTCACTAAAACAGTGTCAACACATCACCGGGATTAGGCTACTAGACTGCCAGAGGCCTTGTGGGCTTATCGCACAACGTGGAAAAACATATTCTTCGTACCATCTGGTATTTGGAAGGGAACCAATTTTTCCTATTAAATTTGAAATAAAGACTCCGAGAGCAGTTGAGGAAGTGGGGTTGGATTTTACGGAGGCCCAAATTAGAAGAATACAACAAATAAATGAATCAGATGAATCACAACTACTTGCTCTACATCCCACTGCAATTATTCAACAACAATGAGCTAAGTGGCATGACAACCTCATAAAAAAGAAGACATTCCAGAAAGGAGATTGGGCACTCCTCTACGACTCCAAATTCCAAGACTTCCCGTGTAAGTTACAAACAAGATGGCTCGGGCCATATGAAATTCAAGAAGTGCATGAAAATGGTACCATTAACTTGACCACCATAGATGGATATGGCTCCGCCTTTCCAGCCAATAGACATCGAGTGCGCCTCTATCATAAACCACTTATGAAAGAGTCTTTCTACTAGCAAGTGCGTGCTGACTCCACCATCCAAATTTTAGCTGCAGGGGATGATGTCCTGACAGCTTTAAGTTCATAAAATTTGTTATTTCCTCTTGTAAATATTGTATATATGTTTCCTGCAATTTATAGTTCTTCTCATTGTTGTAAATTCCATCTCTTTTTCATTATTTAGATGCTCACAACTGCATTCTTTTGTTTTTCTTTCTTTTGTGTGTTTTGTTGTTCAACCCATTGAATAAATGATAATCAATCAAATTGAATAGTTGTTGTTCAATCAAATTGAACAGTTTTTGTTCAATCCAAAAGAATGGCTGTGTTTTTTTAGCATGTTTATTTCTGCTATTCAAACCTTTGAACAGTTGTTGTTCAATCAAGTTCAACAGTTTTTGTTCAATCGAATTCAACAGTTGTCGTTCAATTTAAATGAATGTCTGTTTTTTTTTGTTGCATGATTTGTTTTGTTCAATCGAATTGAACTACTCTTGTTCAATTCGAATGAACGGTTGTGTTTTTAGTGTGTTTATTTCTGCTGTTCAAACCTTTGAATAGTTGTTGTTTAATCGAATTTAAGAGCTGTTGTTCAATCGAATTGAACAAATGTCGTTCAATTCAAACAAATGACTGCTTTTTTGCGTGATTTTACTTTCAATCCATTGAACAATTGTTGTTCAATCGAATGGAACAACTGTTGTTCAATCAAATTGAACGACAGATTTCTTTTCTAGCATGTTTTTTTTTCTTTTGATGATTTCTTTTTGAACATCCACTCTTCCTTTACACATCCTCGCCATAAAAGCCATTTTAGGAAAAGGAATTGGAACCTGAAGAGCAGAAAAGAAGTGATATTACTAATATTATGATCTTTTGAAATTTTGATGGAAATATCTACTCTGAAAGCTAACATGGTTTATCTATATAATGAAGGGTTGGATATCTCTTGTTCAGACATATTATTACACAATTCATTTCCATAGCCTTATGCTGGTTTATCTTTCTACACTCTCAAGTAGTAATTCTCCTTGACATGAGGATATAGGAATAAGAGTATTAATTGTATTGGCATTATTTTTACTTCTTACACCATACCCAACTCTTCAAGAGTTAATGAGCCTCCCTCTGTTTATAAATAAAAAGAAAAGCATTATGTCTATGTGCAAATTTTTAAGAGATAATAACAGTTCATCGCGAGCCAACCTACCATGATCATAAGGGTTTAATAGGTGACATTCCCACAATGGCCAACACACCAGGGTAGTGACCTTCTCAACAACTAAAACTGTTTGAAGGAAAGGAGGTCTCATCACGATCTAGCCTAATCACTCTATAACAATCCCTATGAATGACACTATGACTATCTCGCCACCACACCAGCATAGTGGTCTCTCCATAAAAAAAGAAAAATTTCTACTTTAAAATATGTCTATGTGCAAATTTTTAATAGAGAATAGGGGGTCTCATCATGATCCAACCTACCATGATCAAAAGGGTTTAATAGGTGAAATTCCCACAATGGCCAAGACACCAGGGTAGTGACCTTCTCGACAACTAAAATTGCTTGAAGGACAGGAGGTCTCATCATGAGCTGGCCTAATCAATCTGTTACAATCCCCTTGAATAATACTATGACTATCTGGCCACCACACCAGCATAGTGGTCTCTCCATAAAACAAGAAAAATATCTACTTTTAAATAGAGGATTCTGGCTCATTTATGGGTTAAAATAGCAACCTTGTCGAGACTATGAACGCCTACTGGCAGCCATGGCACTGCTTGTGGTGTTGAAGTATTATTCTAACAATAGCCAATTACCTTTATATGCCATATTTCCTATTGATCCATTCCTGAAATAAATGCATTTCTTGAATAAGTGTTATCACTACCTACATGCATAATTAAATATGAGTGAATTATCTTTTCATGTTGAATTAAGGGATGAAAACATAAATCATAATCCGTCAGCTGTCATACTTCCGTCATACTATGCAGTCAAAATAGGACATCCTTTCATATTAATTGCTACTCCGCTTTTCTCCCCTTCTTTGTTCATATCCACCTGATGTACAATGGTGATGATTACCAACTTCTGACCTTTAATTTGTATGCATTCATGATTATTACCACCTTTCCTCTTTTCTTGAGCTTTAAGGTCGTGGACGCCCTTCTCTCATTGGAGGGTGCATGAATATTCATAATGAATAAGCATGTGAATTAACCATGCGACTCCCTTCGGATATGCTGATTGGACTAAAGAATCATTACATGTACGTCATGAAGACACATTTTTAATAAATATATCTTATAAAGGCCACATGTAGTGTTTATGATGTTTTAACTAACAAATCCGAAAGAAATGCATGCAGAAGAAGAAACCAGTTCTAAAAAAACAGTAGCCATGGGTGGAAATTCTCTCCGCAATGAACCCACAAATTTTCAAGCCTCAGAATCAGCTCACACCGTTCTCTAGCAAGCTAATTGATCCAGGTGGATATCGGTGGCCACCCACCTATTCCATTTGGACCAGCACCATCAATTCTTGCAGATTTTCACATTCAGCATAACTTACTATTTTTAGTAGGTTTTCGGGTCCTCCACTCTCGGAGCCGTTTTGGGGGGCTTAATGATCCAGGTGGATATTGGTGGCCACCCACCTATTCCATTTGAACCCCCATCTTCAGTTCTTTCAATTTTCAAGTTGCAACAAAACTTACTATTTTTAGCAGTTTTTCGGGTCCTGAACTTCCGGAGCCGTTTTGAGGCCCTAAACGACATTTTTTTGGGAAAACGGAGAGCAACATGGGTCCATGGACCGATGTTTCTCATTCAAAAATTGAAGTCCTCGGATAGATATTTCTAACGAGCTATTGAGCACGTCAAACGGAGATCGGGTGCCAAAGTTATGCCCCCGGGAAGTTGAACCACCAATTTACCCAAACGGGCGCCCACAGTTTTGGCGCCTCATCTCCTACGGTTAGGTTTTGGACGTTTCAGATTCTACATTGTTTCTCAACAATAAATAGGCCCTCGAGCCTCATTGTAACACAGTTCAGAGGTCTGTAGCCATCACATCTCTTCTCAGAGATTCGCTACCAGCACCCTAGCTATTTTATTTCCATAATGCCTGTAAGCATATTTCTGTTATTTGATATTAATGAAATGAAGCATTATTTCCGCTGCATCTCTATGTTCATGGTTATTTCTATATTTTGTTGCGTTCCTGCATAAATCCGGATCAGTGGTATCAGAGGGGGTCTGCTCTTTCTTTGTTTTTCTTTGCATGTCCCCAACGCGGTCAGGGTATAAGGAGTTAGGGCTCGATCTGGTTGAACCCTTGCAAGATCAGCCTCGTAAACCCCGACGACCTCCCATGGCGGAAGAAAAGAAAGACGAGGGAGCAGGAGATCCTATCAAAATACTGCTCGAGGAGGCCCTCGAGAAACAAAGGAACGCGATGATGGATAACTTTGCTCAAATACTTCAACGACTGCCCACATATGGCGCATCTGCATCCAACAGCCACTCTGGAGGCGCCACTCCCTTCAAGGTACAGGTAAACTTTGACATTCCTATATTTGAAGGAAAAATAGATGCAGACGCTGTAGACAGATGGTTAAATTTGTTGGAAGGGTATTTATCGGTCCATGACTTCTCTGACCGAGAAAATATTATTTTTGCACTCCTCAAAGCCGCCCCCCATGTCAAAGACTGGTGGGAAACCTACCGTGAGCAAGAGGGCGAAGGGGAACCCTCTCTGTTCTCGACCACACCCACTTGGAATTCATTCCGAGACGGCATCAAGGAACAATATTACCCCGTGGGGAGCTATGAGGACAAATACATTCAATGGACCACGCTGCGGCAACAAAAGGATCAAGATGTGCACGAACTGACGAATCTGTTCCATACCCTGCGCACAAAGTTGGGTATTAAAGATTCGGAGAGACATTTGGTGCTCAAGTACCGCGGCTGTCTGCACAAACACATTCAGGAGGAAATGGAGTTCCTTGACATTACATCGCTTGGCACGGCATATCGCTATGCCGCCAAGATCGAGCAGAAATTTAAGCAGAAGAAGCGAGACTTTGGATCTGCAAATCTGAAAGGTGCCCCCGAACCGAAGAACAAGGGGCAAGGCCAAAGCAATGCGACTCAGAACAACACCACAAATCTAAAGAAGGACACAGGGAAGTGGTGTGACTTTCATAACAGCCCCACTCACAGCACAAACGAGTGTCGGGCCAAACAGTCTTTGGTGGCCGAACTAAAGGCACCCGAATCAGATGCATTTTCTGATCCTGAGTTAGAACCGGACAAAGGCAATGACAAAGGGAAGCAGATCATTGATGCAGATCCCAGTGCCATTGTTGCCACAACCAAGATCCAGAGGGAGGGTCCAGAGGATCCAGAGGAGGGGGAGCGCCTCTTCTAGTCACAGATGTGGGTGAAGGGTTCTCCGCTGCAATTTCTCGTTGATAGTGGAAGCCAAAAGAACCTCATCTCAGTAGAGGTCGTGAAGCGGCTCGACCTACCAACCATAGCACACCCGCAGCCATATACCATCGGGTGGCTCCACCTAGGGAGAGATCTCCGCATCCGCCAGCAGTGCCGCCTTCCATACAGTATCAAGCCATTCACGGATGAGGTATTGTGTGATGTTGCTCCTCTTGATGTAGCTGATGTATTATTGGGCCAACCATACTTGTGGAGGCAACATGCTGTGTATGAGTCTAGGCCTTGTGCTGTTATTATTACTTTGGGAAATAACTTGTACAGGATACCGGAGGTAGTACCGCCTCCTGCCATCTCTTTGACTACTGCAAAACAACGCAGTAAGATTGTTTCCCAGACCAGGAAATTAATTTTCCTTACGACTCACTCACAGGGAAAGAAGAATATTGTGGCCACAACCTCGAAACAGGGCTCCCTTTCACGGCTGCAGCAGATGGACAAAGTCATGGAGGAATACGAGGACAATTTCTCCTCACTCATAGAGGTTCCTCTACACTGTCAGGACAAGCACTCCATTGATCTGACTCCCAATGCACCACCACCTGATGTTGCCATACATCCAGCAACTACACATACAGAATCCAAACATGTACTGTATGAGGCTGATAAAGAAACCAAATTTACTAAACGCATCCAGCATGTCCACCCGCAGGTCCATGACATCTTCAACACATCTAATACTCAGTTCAACACAATTTGCCTCATCTCATGGAGGATCTCAACGCAATGGGGACCATTGCTTCCTAAGGAGGGAGGAATGATCCAGGTGGATATCGGTGGCCACCCACCTATTCCATTTGGACCAGCACCATCAAGTCTTGCAGATTTTCACATTCGGCACAACTTACTATTTTTAGCAGGTTTTCGGGTCCTCCACTCTCGGAGCCGTTTTGGGGGCTTAATGATCCAGGTGGATATTGGTGGCCACCCACCCATTCCATTTGAACCCCCATCTTCAGTTCTTTCAATTTTCAAGTTGCAACAAAACTTACTATTTTTAGCAGTTTTTCGGGTCCTGAACTTCCGGAGCTGTTTTGAGGCCCTAAACGACATTTTTTGGGAAAACGGAGAGCAACATGGGTCCATGGACCGATGTTGCTCGTTCAAAAATTGAATTCCTCAGATAGATCTTTCTAATGAGCTATTGAGTGCGTCAAACGGAGATCGGGTGCCAAAGTTATGCCCCCAGGAAGTTGAACCACCAATTTACCCAAACGGGCACCCACATTTTTGGCGCCTCATCTCCTACGGTTAGGTTTTTGGACGTTTCAGATTCTACATTGTTTCTCAACAATAAATAGGCCCTCGAGCCTCATTGTAACACAGTTCGAAGGTCTGTAGTCATCACATCTCTTCTCAGAGATTCACTACCAGCACCCTAGCTATTTTATTTCCATTATGCCTGTAAGCATATTTCTGTTATTTGATATTAATGAAATGAAGCATTATTTCCGCTACATCTCTATGTTCATGGTTATTTCTATATTTTGTTGCGTTCCTGCATAAATCCAGATCACTAATTGGATTCCATACCTACACTTACTAAAAGGGTTTAATATAGAGACAACAGTTGAATTCTTGCAAAACCTATGGGAAAGGCATGCCATAGTCAAAGGGAGAATCATACTAGTCTCCGAAGATATCATCGCTGAGATTTCTGGACTTCCAAAAGAAGGAGAAATATGGACTAAAAAAATTGTCCTTCTATAAGAAGTAATCTTAGTGTACTAGGACCCAGGTGAGCCACTAGAAAGAAAAGGGAAAGGTATTAATCTTGCGTCCTTGCAGCAACCTTGGCAAGAATTGGCAGTATTCATTCAAAGATATATCACATGTGACAGACGCCATGATGTGGTAAAGTCCTGTCAACTTAAACTATTAGTTGTTCTCAAGCGAAAAATTTCAGTTAATTTTCCCTTTTTCCTAAATTTTGTATTGCATAATACTGTTGTGCGAATTAGAAGAGCTAAAAACCCTCAAGCAGTTGTTAGTCACCATGCCTTGATTAAGATGATCATCACTCATGAGTTAAACAAACATCAGATAATGTGGGACAACTTTGTCAATCCTGCCCTACCTGACCCTGAAGAAAACCCTGACAGAGCAGAGATTGAACTCCCTAGAATTGCCATACCCAAGAGAGAAAGAGGGAAAAGAACCCATGTTTCAACCACAGAACCAAGAAAACAGGGACGGTCTGAAAGGTTACAACTATGGCAAAACACCTCTGTATTTCCAAATGAGGCAGGACCATCCCATACACCACCTTTGAGCCCTAAAAATATGTCCTTAAAAGACTACGAGGAAGAAATGACTCAATTACTAGAGAAAATGAGAACATATCGCGAAATTAGAAGCCCATCTGAACAATCCGAGGAACAGAGGGACCTTTTGAATGAGTCTACCTTTGCTAGCAGCTTTGGCCATACTGAAATCCTACCTCCCCATGATGAATTGCAGGCCTCGAGGGTTTTCTCACCCTTTGATAATGAATGGGTGAGTAGGGAAGACCAGACAGAGAGAATATTTGAATCTAGAAACCAGTCAGGGGATATTGTTCTATTAGAACATGACGCAAGTATTGAGACAGTTCCCATGATGCCTGAAGAAATTGTTATTCCACCTATTCAGGAAATTAATGCTGAAAGAACCTCCCTGATGCCTGAAGAAAACATCATTTCTTATAACCTTATAAATAGCACAATCGTTCCTGAAATCAAAGCCACTGCTACTCCTTCTCCTTCCAAAACCCTGCTAAAAGAAAAATCAATTGAGATTAAGTTATGAAAAATGAACAGGAAATGCAGGAATTGAGAAAAATGGTAAAGCAGCTAAGGAAATGGTTGGAAGAAGCAGACAAGACTTGGAAGCCTAGGAAGGAATTAACTACCATGGGAACCCAAATAGATATTGTTACCCAAACGGTAGATACTGCTGAAATTTCTGTACAGACTAATCTAATAGACAATGTTGAAGCCTCTGTATAGAATAATTTAATAGATACTATTGAAGTTCTTGTACAGACTGATTTAATAGATAATTTTGAAGCCTATGTAAAAACGGATTTTATTCACACCCCTGAAATCTCAATGCAGACTGATTTGATACTTACAAAAGATAAGGGGACTCAAACAGAGGTAACACCTGCCTACACTCCCCTGGTAGAAAGAGCTTCCAAACAGAAGCTTCACAATGAATTAATTCAATTTCAGCATGAATTGGCCTAGTATAAGAAGGAAGTAGTACCCTTACAGGAACATCAAACACTCCTAAAGCGATTCAAAGATCTTTATTCAATTGAAGACGAAACCGTTGCCCAAATTAGGGAAGAAAGGGCAAAAGTGAAGAAGGCACAGGATCAATTGGAATAGGCTAAGAAGTAGACCAGTATGGTTTGTTCTCTTTACTCAAATGTACTTACTTGCAGGGCACCAACCACTAATTATGCTTTATTCTTAGTAGAAAGATATTTATAGTTGAAAATCAAAGTTGTCAGGGCAGGGAAGCCCACTACTTTTTAAACCATTGAAGAATTTGTCCAATGTTGCAATGAGCAGGATGAGCAGGTCCAACATATTTTGTGTGAATTGTATTTGCACAATTTATTTCTAGAAGAGGATAGAGACAGTAACCCCATTCCCTTCATAGGGGACGTTCAATTCCAAAATTTTCTGTCCTTTGCCAAAAATCAGACTATTTGGGCTAAGGCCTACAATACCTTTCAGAAAATAGAACATGGCCTAGATCTATGGGTCAGAGGGGAACCACTAAACCCCTATACTTGTTTACTCAACATAATAAATTCATGCAGCGGAAAGGAGTGATAGCCAAATTTGGACCTATTCACAAGGATATTGTGCAGAATGAGTGGGCATAATTCTAGCACATTCAGGAAGAAGCATTATCAGTAGCCAAATAGAGATGGCTAGAATATACAAATAACGTTAAGAACATAGAACCATTTGGGTATAGGAACTTTAAAGCTGCTTCTTCCCATTTCCTTCTGTACAACAACCTAATTTTGAACATGGGTCCTACATGGATAGGGTGAAAATAAAGATGCCCCATCATATGGTACCCTCCTGAAGACTATCATCATGATTATGAGTTAGCATAGGGGCACACAAATTCAACATTTGCAAAGATAAAATAGAAACATGGTTTTAGACTATACAAGGAAGAAGTATATCCTGCATATTCTTTAACCCAGCTACACCTCAACCATTTGTTTGCATGGAGACTTGCAAAAAGGTAAGTAGAGGAGTATGTTGGGCTAAGGAGAAGGTACATTTTATCCCTATCTTTACCACGATTTGTCATTTACATTTATATATTTTTCCTTCATCTTCACAATAATGTAAAGGAAAATAATGCAAAAGTAAGGTAGAATGAATTACTGATAAAAGGTGTGTTAAATAGCATAAAAAATGATTTGTTGTTGTCTTTATTGATAGGGAAGCGAAACAGCCAAAATACTGACCAGGATGACCAAATATAGTAGACAAGGAAAGCGAATGGAACCATATTAGCTCCTATGAATCAACGGAAGATGTAGAGGCACGCCTACCCTTGGAATATTCAATCGATAGCCAGGAAGCGGTAGGATATCATAATGGGAAGGATCTGTTACTCTGTTTGATTTCACCTTTAAGCTATAAAATGCTAGAGGTAAAAGAAGGAACATGACAGTTCATGTATTATAATTTTCTTGTAATAAATGTATTCAGATAGAATCGTCAAGTTCGTCTTGATGTATTGCTCTATTTATTAATGAAGAAATTGGCGTTTTCAATTTAAAAAAATTCTAATTATTCCTTAGCAGAAGGCTTCTAGATGCTTCAGGCCCAGCCCTGGGGGTTCTCCTGCTATTCTGTGCTATATGTTTATTTACAGAACTTGTATTTTCAGTTATCCTTTTCATTTCATAGCATTATCATTTAATTGGTTAATCACATGTGTAATATGTTATAACTTCCTTTTCATCAGAGTATATTTATCATTCGTGTTATTTTATCAGGAGTTGACACTTTTAAATTCGTTAGACTAGTTTCAGCGAGGTTGTTGTTCAATTCTGCATATAGTTAATCCTTGAATCTTTTCATCATAATTGTGAAATTTTTGGTTCGATGTTTAATTCCCATGATGCTATTAGTGGATTAATAGAGAATTCCATTGCAAAATCTAGAATAATTGATTGTTGTTCAATTCATTAAGGTAGCAGTTCAATTCTTCAAAGCATGTTGTTCAATTGCAATTTATTATTTTCAGTCTTGAGTGGTTATTTTTCCATAAGCTCAGAATAGAATTTTCTCCTTTGATTGGTCTGAAGTATTTCATAGTTCACTTTCAAGTTGGTTTGATTAAACTTCGAGAATTAGACAATCTTTCTTACATCGATCTAGAGTAGTTAACCGCTAATGAAATAACAAGATTTACCCTGGGTTGATAATTAATGTAAAGCATTAAGGTTACCCTTAAAACAGTCACCTTTTTGAACCAACACAAACCATAAGTTTCTTATCAAATGTTGAAAACAACCACTGCCAATCCTCCCTTTTGTAGCATTTCGGTTTGAGTTTGAAACCCATATATGTAAAACCATCCTGCAAAAGTCCCGTGCCCATGCCAAACATGTCCGCAAAATATGTTATGTTAATGGGATTTCCATTTGAAATATATCTATATATATATATATATATATATATATATATATATGATTTTATACCATTGAGGAAAAGGCTCAAAGCCCATCCATATCTCTGGAAAATACGATGAAGGGTCACCCATTGATCCCGCAAAATCATGCCAAAAGTCAGGATATCATCAATAAATAAAATATGTGTGAAGATTACCTATGGAGTCATCATAAAACCATGGAATGTGCCCAAGTCCATGGCAGAATATATCTTCTTGCTAAAACCATCCATAACTAGAATGAAAAGTAAGGGAGATAAAGAACATACCTGACGAAGACCCCTGCGAGCTCGGAAAAAGTTAGAGTGATATCCATTGATAATGACGACTATCCAAATGTTTGTAACACACTCCATGTTCTACTCAATGTTCCAAATGTCCAAACCAATATTAGTAAGAATGATCTGGAGCAACCCCCAATCCACACAATCATATGCTCTTTTTAAATATATCCTCATCACAACATATTTTGTCTTCTTGGTATGAATGGAGTGAATACACTCCTAAGCGATTTATATAACATCATGAATGGATCTTCCACGTAGAAAGTCGAATTTCTTGTCTGATATAAAGGCATAAAGAGTGTCTTTAAGTATTTCAGCAATCACCTTCGAGACAATCTTATATATTACATTGCACAATGATATAGACCTGACTTTCCAAAATGACTAAGGAGCACTAACCTTTGAGATAAGGATGATGAAGGTGGATTTTATAAATCCCAATATGTGGCACTCCATCCAGTATTCTTCCAACACATCCAAAATAGCGACCTCCAAGAGATAATATATATATATATATATATATATATATATATGAAGAGTTCTACAGTCTAGCCATAAGGGCCCGGGGCATTTACCTCACAAAGTATTTTAATACATTGATAATATCATCCAAAGTGATGGGCCGATATAGTTGTTCATTTGCATTATGATAAAAAATAACCGGGAATTATTCGACCTCCCACAACTATTCCTCAATAAGAGCATCATATATATCCATACAAAGTCTGCCAAATAATCCCACCACTTATTTTTTCATATCAAAATCAAAAATTAAATGTGTCATCCTGTCCGATGATCCCCCATATTGCATTTTTATTCCATCTCTAATTTGAAAATTTATGGAAGAAACTCGTATTGTGGTCATGAGCATGTATCTAGGTAGTGCGGCTCTTTAATCTCCACTATTGCTCCTGAATCATCAAGATATGTTTTTGCCTATTCTCTAGTTTCCGAAGTTGTTTAATGGAATCTAGTGAAGGTCGTCCTTTGAGAAAACAAGAACTTATGATTTGTATCTTCGTGGAAATGGCTTTCAGTTCGACATATAGATGATCCTTTTCCCACACTCCCAGATTCAGCACGAACACTTAAGATTGGAGAGTTGTATAGAAATGAATTCCACCCTCGATTGACCTAGAGTTTTACAGCCATAAAACCATGCCTCCCGTACCACATTAATGAAATATATATCCTCCAGCCATTTCCTATTAAACTTAAAAGGGATGCCCTGCCTCACCCCTTCTCGCCTGCACTGCAACGATATAGGGAAATGATAAGAGACAAAGGAATCCACCACCTATGACCGGAAATTACCCAATGACTCCACCAGGAATTGATACACCATGAAACGATCTAGTCATTTTTCCCCCCCCCCAAAACCATTGTAAATATTTGGTAGTTTATATTAGAGTTGATCTTTAAGAAAAATTATTAACTTCTAGTATTGGATTCATTATTCTCAATTATGCCCATCCTTGTTAATTTGTGGTGAATGTAAATTGAAGCTTGACCCATGATAGTTCTGACTCGTTATGAGTACAAACTGTGGTAATGAAAGTGAAGATAGACTGTGATGATTGTGAATGCAAAATTAAGAGGGCTCTTTCCTCTATGTCAGGTAATAAAAACACTTATTCCCATTAGCCCAACTTATATTTTTAACAAAAACCACTCAATTTTTTAGTGGGATTGGGATCCAAGATTTTCACAAAGAAATTTTCAGTAAAGTGCATACAAGAACATGTTGAGATCTAAAGCTTGAACAAGTATTATATTTCTTACTTTCCTTTCCACTATTTGAATTTGGATCATCCTCACAGTAACTATTTTAAATTATAAAGTCTCCTCGATGTGGTCTAATGGTTAGATAGTTAGATAGTGAATCACTAAACATTTTTAAACTATTAAATTCTGAATGTATGATATAATGGTTCGAGAATATGGTCTAATGGTTAGATAGGGAATGACTCAACATTTTTAAATTATCAATCCTCGAAGATATGATATAATTATTAGATAGGGAATCACTAAACAATTTTTTAATATGTTAATTTTCACAACACATCGTTTTCATATAAAGTTGTACACTATTTTCATATAAAGTTGTACATTTGAGTTGGTATTTTTTTTTTTTAATTATAGAATTTAGATTCTTCTTGCAGTCTAAGAAATACCCCTGTTTGACTTATTTTCTTTACATCAACTTTTCAAAATATTCTAAAATCTACAATAAAATTAGACTCCATGAATATGGTTTAATGGTTAGATAGTGAATCACTCAACATTTTTAAATGATCAATTCCCGAAGATATGATATAATTGTTAGATAGGGAATCACTAAATTGTTTTTTAATATGTTAATTTTCATAGCACATTGTTTTCATATAAAGTTGTACATTTGAGTTGGTCTTTTTTATTTTAATTATAGATTTTAGATTCTTCTTACAATTTAATAAATACTCATGTTTGACTTAGTTTATTTACATCAATTTTCCAAAATATTCTAAAATCTACAATAAAATTAGAGTCCATGAATATGGTCTAACTGTTAGATAGTGAATCACTCAACATTTTTAAATTATCAATTCCCTAATATATGATATAATTGTTAGATAGGAAATCACTATACATTTTTTTAATATGTTAATTTTTACAACACATTGTTTTCATATAAAGTTGTACATTTAAGTTGGTCTTTTTTATTTCAATTATAAATTCTAGATTCTTCTTGCAATCTAAGAAACACTCCTGTCTGACTTAGATTCTTTACATCAATTTTCCAAAATATTCTAAAATCTACAATAAAATTAGACTCCATGAATATGGTCTAATGGTTAGATAGTGTTGACACCTAATCCTAAGGGATTGGGTGAGATTGTATATTATTGTAAATTAGTAAATAAGGAAGGCCAAGAGACATTGGGAAGTGAATCCAAATAGTCTCACCTCCATGTATAAGTACACACACAATCTCCATCTAATGCATCTTCAGTTTTGTGGAGTTACCTCCTGGCCTGACATGGTTTCAGAGCCAATCCCTTTTTTGGCATTCCTTCCCTTGGTGTAACTCCCTCCTGTCTATGTTCTACATTTTTGTAGACTATCATTGTGCATTCATATTTTTACCACTCCTACTACATTAAGAATTTTTTCTTCATTCTAGCTTGTCCCAGCAGACCTGCCTCTCTGCCTCTGCTCCTTCTGCAATTCTGGATAAATTATGCATTCTTCCTTAACATCATATATTATTTTTTTTAGCAAATTTTGATATCATTTTTTGCACACAACTGTGCAAATTTTTCTCCAATTTTTTTATAGTCGCTCCCCTAGCAGCTCAATCCCCTCACACCATCTCTCACTCCTCACAATCACTCATTCCCTCGCCTCACTATTCCCCCTCATGCCCCCTCTCCCCCGCCCATTCCCTCCCATCGCTCACCGCTCTCCATTTCCTCGCACCTCGTCGATGCTCTCACCACCCCCCTCCCTCACACTCGTTCCTACTCTCACCACCCCCTCGCACCCTATCCCTGCTCTCACCACCCCATCTCACCCTGTCGCCCCTCTCCCCACCCCCTCCCTCACACCTGCACCCTGTCGCCCCTATCCTCACCCCTTCCCTCACACTCGCACCCCCTCGCGGCTCTCCCCACCCCTCCCTCACACCATCACCCCCATCCTCGCTCTCCCCACCCCCTCGCGACTCTCCCCACACCATCCCTCACACCCAGTCCCCATAGATAGTCCCCCATCCCTCCCCTCGCCCCTCCCCTCCCCTCCCCTCGGCTTGTCCTCCCTAGGCCATTGCTCCCTCCCCTTCTTCGGCCTCCTCCCTGCATCCTTTTTTTTTTCACAGAAAATACCTCCCCCCAAAAATGCCTCCCCAAAAAATTCCTCCCACCAAAAATGCCTCCTCCAGTAAATACCTTCCACAGTAAATACCTCCCCTAAATAAACCCTCCCTCAGATAATACCTCTATTTTTTTTTTCTCCCAAACCCTTTTTTATAGATTTTTTTTTATTGAAGTGCAGAATTTAAATCGGAATTGAGTTTTTTACCATGGCAGCAAAGTGAGTTTTTTTTTTCAAAATACTGCATTATCTCATATATATTTTGGGATTTTTTTCTCTCTGGTAAGGAGAAATATCCTGAATGCTCTCAAAAAATCAAGCACACTCTCATTTTTAATGAGCTGGAGAGGAATTTGTGAAGGAGAAGGAGACCATCCACCAGAAAAGCCCACTTCAGAAAAGGAGATCGCCATTTGGGAAAACAACAACTGCAAGGCCTACGCCTTGATTGCATCTTCCGTAAATGAAGAGGTGAGTCACCATATTACACCGTTTTCAAATTCCTATGAAGCCTTGAGAAAACTAAAAGAACTCTATGACTCACATTCAGAACTTGAAATTGTTCAATTAATGATTAAGTTGTTCAGCCTTGAATTAAAAAATGATGACCCTCTTGCTTTAGCTTCAAAAGTAAGATCTATCATGCATAACATTAAGAATACTGGTGTAGAAATTGACATACCTCTCATAGCATATGTTAAGGCATTGTATCCCAATTAATCACATTACCTTGAGTCATTGCAAGCAAGTGGAAACCTCATGAAAATCACCTTTGATTCCCTTGAGAAAAATTTTGCAAAAAGAGAGAAGGCTTTTGGAAAGATGACATCCCCTCTGTCTTCTGAAGAGGATATATGTTTTGCACATAGAAAAAATATTCATGCTCAAGATTCTTCCAGAGGAAGAGGTGGTCGAAGAGGAAGAGGAAGAAAAAATTTTAGAGGAAGGGGGGGCAGAAAAACTCAAACTGAAAAATTTTATCTTCATTGAATACACTACAATAAAGACTGGCAGGATGCATCTATATGTAAGCTGCCTTGGGATAAAATTGAGCAGGAAAGAAATCAAGAAAAAGGTAAAAATCATGATAGAGACAAAGGTAAAGCACCTAAAACCGCTCGTTATGTTGTAGCACATTGTAACAATGGAGTAATTGAAGACTTGTTTGATGTTTCATTTACTTCTTGGAGAAATGATTGGTTGCTAGATTAGGAGCAACATGTCACATGATGTTTAGAAAATATTTTTTTGAAGAATTTACTGACATAGTTGATGGAGCAGTATACTTTGCATAAAAATTCAAACTCAAGCCATCAAGGCTTGGTACAATCAGGCTTAAGCTGCCTGGTCTTCCAGATCATCTTCTACATGAGGTTTTATACCTCATGTAACTCTGCAAAACTGAATATTTGTTTGATGTTTCATTTACTTCTTGGAGAAATGATTGGTTGCTAGATTCAGGAGAAACATGTCACATGATGTTTAGAAAAGATTTTTTTGAAGAATTTACTGATAAAGTTGATGGAGTAGTATAATTCACAGATAAATCCAAACTCAAGCCATTAGGGCTTAGCAGAATCAGACTTAATCTGCCTGGTCTTCCAGATCATGTTCTACATGATGTTCTATACCTCCTCGAGTTGAGGAGAAACTTGCTATCCTTGGTCTAAATCCTCCAGAAAGGACACTCCATTCACATGTTTGATGGCAAGTTTGAGGTCAGAAAAGAATCAAATCACTCACTTGTCATGTAGGGAATAGAAGAAGGAAGACTCTTGAAGCTGCAAGGTTCCTCTGCTCATGCAAAAAACTTTGCATTCATTTCACATCATGATGAAGGTACATTCCCATAAATTCTTTTATGGCATGCTTTATTTGAACACTTAAACTATGAAAACCTTCAGTTGTTGAAGAAAAATGGTGTTACTCGACTGCCTACAATTCCTAGGAAACTTAAGCAATGTGACGCTTGTATTTTAGGAAAGCATAGCAAAAATCCATTTCATCGTTCACATTCCAGAGCACATAGAAAACTTGAGCTTATTCATTCAGATTTATGTGGCCCCATTCCTATTGCTTCTGCAAATGGAAATATATGATGACATTTATTGATGATTACACTAGAATGTGTTGGGTTTACTTATTGAAGAACAAATTTGATGCTTTTCAAACATTCAAGAATTTTCATGCATGGATTGAAAATGATGCATAAACTCATATTGGCTCTTTGTGCACTTAAAATGGAAAAGAATACACTTCAAACGAATTTGAAAACTATCTTTGTCAACATGGGATCAAATTCAAACAATTGTGCCCTATAATCCCCAAAAGAACAGTGTAGCTGAAAGAATGAACATGACAATTTTAATTATGGTTCACTTCATGATGTTTCTTAAGAATATAAAATTGATGTTTTGGTATGATGCAGTTCTATGTGTTGTATACATAAAGAATAGGTGGCATTCAAATTCAATCATAAACAAAACTCCTTATGAAATGTGTCATGGCCACATTCCTTCGGTAAAACATTTCAAGGTATTTGGTTCCATCTGTTATGCTTTTATACCTAAGGTAAAAAGGAATAAACTTGGTGCTAGAAGTCGAAAATGTATCTTCTTGGGGTATTCCAATACCTCCAAAGGATATAGTCTATATGATGAATTCAATAAGAAGTTTGTAGTAGAAAGAGATTTCATATTCCTTGAATCTTCCAAGACTGACAATGTTGTTGAGCAGCAACTTGATTTCCTGGATAGATTCACACATGCAAAGTATTTTCAAGAATTTGATAATCAGATTCCACATCTTGAAGGGGGGATTCCTATACTGAATCAATCTATGGAATCATTTTCCAAAACACTCTCACCCCCATATGAAGAACGAACCAAGGATGACACCTTGAACGATGTGATTGACAGAATTGAGAGATTGAACCTTGATTCAATTCCAACTCATTGAAATGAGAAGCCCGGGCCATCTCAAAAAGGTCCCCCTAAATGGCTGACAAAGACACTATAAAATGCTCGTCTCGATGAGGTTGGAAAGACAGGAACAAGAAGTTCCACAAGAAAAAAATGGAGGTGACATAGATAATTATGATTCACCTATTGATATGGATATTTCTTATAATTCTAAATTGAATTTGTCTACAGATCATGAACCAACTTCCTTCAAAGAAGTCGCTTCTCATGTTGAATGGAATGAAGCTATGCAAAAGGAGTATGATGCCATGATAAATAATGGCACTTGGAAGTTTTTTGATCCTCCTTTGGGAACCAAACCAATTGGCTGCAAGTGGGTCTACACAAAAAAGTACAAAGGATATGGCTCACTTGACAAGCACAAAGCCAGGCTTGTGGCAAAAGGTTTTTCACAAAAAGAAGGGGTCGATTATGAAGAAACTTTTTCCCCCACAAAAAATGGGCCACCATCCAGACACTCTTTTCCCTAGCAGCTCAGAAGGGATGGAAATTACATCAGATGAATGTAAAACTACCTTTTTGAATGGATATCTAAAGGAGAAAGTTTTTATGTCCCAGTGAGAAGGATTTGTTGTGAAGGGCCAAGAACACAAAAAATGCGAACTCATAAAATCCTTGTATGGCCTGAAGCAAGCACCATGAGCTGGTATGAGAAATTAGCTGAGCATCTTCTGAAACTTGACTTCAAACATTTTGATCTTGATGATGCAACTTTGTTTCTTAAGAAAGTTGGAAAAACAATTGTATATCTTGTGGTGTATGTAGATGATATTTTGATGACAGGGAACAATGAGAGTTATATATATTGCATCCATAAAGAGAGAATTGAAGAAAGGTTTTGAAATGACTAATTTGGGCTATGTTCACTATTATCTGGGTATTGAAGTAACTCAACATCCAAAATTTATATTCCTTTCTCAAAAGAAGTACATTGGAGATCTTTTGAACAATCTGGCATGGATGAATGCAATCCCTTAACCACTCCATTGGAACAAAACTTGAAGCTCACATCCATTGAAGGGAAGGAATTCAAGGATGAAATGACGTATAGACAACTTGTAGGAAGTCCTATCTACCTGACTACCACCAAACCAAACATCTCATTTGTTGTTGGAATCATCTCCAGGTTTATGCAAAAACCTTTTGAAGGACATTGGTCTGCTACAAAAAGAGTTCTAAAGTACTTGAAGGGGACTCAAGACTTTGGACTCAAATATACACAGGTAGGTGACTTCAGCTTGATCAGATACTCTGATTCATAATTTGATGGGGAGAAAGAAACGGGGGTGTCTACTTCAGGTTATACCATGAGTCTTGGATTAGGAGCTATCTCATAGAGGTCACGCAAACAATCAGTTCCAACAGATTCCACAATTGAGGCAGAATATGTCGCAGTAGCTGAAGCAACAAAGGAAATTGTGTGGCTCAGGAAAATCCTAGAAGATTTGCAGATGAAACAAATACATTCAACAACACTTCTGCAACAAAGTTGGCCAAGAACCCAAAGTTGCATGATCGAAAAAAACACATCAATAAAAAATACCATCTGATTTGACATCATGTTGAGGCCAAAACTATCCATCTACGACATTGTTCCACAAATGAGCAGACTGCAAACATCTTCACCAAAGCGCTTGGAAGAGAAAAGTTTGAAAAGTTCAGAATCATGCTTGGACTCACCAACATCCCTTTAGATTAAGGGGGGGAATGTTGACTCCTAATCCTAAGGGATTGGGTGAGATTGTATATTAGATATGGAATCACTCAAAATTTTTAAATTATCAATTCCCAAAGATATGATATAATTGTTAGATAGGGAATCGCAAATTTTTTTTTAAATATGTTAATTTTCACAACACCAAAAAATGTTAATCTCACAACACATTGTTTTCATATAAAGTTGTACACTATTTTCATATAAATTTGTACATTTGAGTTGGTCTTTTTTTATTTTAATTATAGATTTTAGATTCTTCTTGCAATCTAAGAAACACTCCTTTGATTTAGTTTATTTACATCAATTTCCAAAATATTCTAAAATCTACAATAAAATTAGACTCCATGAATATGGTCTAATGGTTGGATAGTGAATCACTCAACATTTTTAGATTATCAATTCTCGAAGATATGATATAATTGTTAGATAGGGAATCACTAAAAAAAAATTTAATGTGTTAATTTTCACAACACATTGTTTTCATATAAAGTTGTACATTTGAGTTAGCCTTTTTTATTTTAATTATAGATTTTAGATTCTTCTTGAAATCTAAGAAACACTCGGTTTGACTTAGTTTCTTTACATCAATTTTCCAAAATATTCTAAAATATGGAATAAAATTAGACTCCATGAATATGGTCTAATGGTTAGATAGTGAATAACTGAACATTTTTAAATTATCAATTCCCTAAGATATGATATAATTGTTAGATAGGGAATCATTAAACCTTTTTTAATATGTTAATTTTGAAAACACAAAAAATGTTAATTTTCACAACACATTGTTTTAATATAAAGTTGTACACTGTTTTCATATAAAGTTGTACATTTGAATTGGTATTTTTTTTATTTCAATTATAGATTTTAGATTCTTCTTGCAATCTAAAAAACGTTCCTGTTTAACTTAGTTTCTTTACATCAATTTTCCAAAATATTCTAAAATCCACAATAAAATTATACTCCATTAAAGTAATAAACTTTTATTTTATTATTGTGAGAATGATGAGCAATAGTGAAAACAGTGGATACAGGAAGAAAGATGCACAAAGTTACTGTGTCAGGATATGTGGAGGAGAAGACAGTGATGAAGGTGAAATTCATTGGTAAGCGTGCATAATTGTGGCCATACGTTTAGTACAACTCAATTACCGACCCTTTCACTGCACATACATATGACAAGAAATCTCCATCCGAATATGTGAAGAAAGAGAGCTTCAATATCGTTTCCAACTCCAAGCGCGAGGATAATTTCTTTACAATGTTCAGTGAAGAAGATCCAAACTCCTGTACCATTATGTAAATTAGTGACACCATGATGCATGAGAATCCAAATGAAAGGCTACAGATGGAGTTGATTTCTTCTGTTGGACAGAAGAAGAAGTTTTGAATTCCACTTTACTTTGTTTAAGTTAATTTGGGATAACTGAGCCATTGTAATTTGCAGAATAAATGAATGGTTAAAATAGGATTAGTTAAGTATTTAGTTGAATAAACTGTTTTGAAACTGAGTGACAATTTCTCAACCATATGGGGATTTTTGGGAAAGGCATAAAACTGAACCAAATCCATCATTGTGGGGTTATGCCATTCATAGCGAGAAAGGAGAGAACAGAGAAGCAGAAGTAAATGTAAAAACCAGCCATCTGAGGGCTTGGCTCTGAGTTTTCCATTTATACATTAATTCCAAGTGTTTTATGTTTGATTGGGATCTCTATTTTAAAACATTACTTCATTTCCAAACAAACTCTAAGTGTTTTGTGCTTTGATTGGGTTCCCTATTTTAATTTGGTTATTTAAACCTATTTGAAATCAAACATCTGTATTTAGGTCGCACAACAAGAAGTCTAATCAGATTTACAGGTGTAGCGAGACCTTAGCTTTTGCACATTTCCTTTTTTAAATTAAATATTTTGTTAGCCGCAGATAAAATACCAATAGGACTTGCAGGCTCGACGAGGACAGTAGATCCGATACCGATCAATGGTGATAAAACACATTGCAACAGTAACGCTCTCGCACATCGCAAAAAATAGAAGTCTTGGTTAAGATTTAGCAAGTTAAAGATTTTAACTTGTGATGCGAAGTGGTACGATGAGGGCGTAGTGTGGACCATCGGATCCAACAAGGGTCAACGGTGGAGACTAAAGGCACATCGGGAGCGAAATCGTAGATCGCAACTCTTAAGAGTCAGCATTAAGGCGATCACAAGGTAAGTTAAATATTTTATGATGCAAAGTGGGGAAGGCATGTGGAAACATGACGCAACATTGCAAATCATAGAAAATAGAGTTTAACGTTTTAAGTTATATTGTATATCACGTGAAGTGAAATCACTGGTGATTGTTCAAAGCTACTATGGGACCTCTGGTAAGAAACCCGCATATTTTCATTGGTTTGGGTTTATTGTATGGTATGTGTATGTTACGAAATTCCTCTGTTGTTTCGTGCGCATATGTATGCTATGAAATTCCAAGGTTGAACTCTGTTGCGGGTAAAGGGGTTTTGTGTAGATTTTGAAAGCACAATTCCGCAACGTATTCTGGTATTTCATAGCTGGGCTACATCAATTAGTATCAGAGTGAATCTTTCTTCCTAAGTGAAGATGGAAGTAGGAAGAAGAGGTTGAGGAAGAGTTGCAAGGGGAGAAGTAGATGAAGAACTGCGTGAAGAGATTAGAGTGTTGTCTGCACGTTTGGCAGCAGTGGAAGAAGGAAGGAATAGGGATCCTGAAGGTGGATATGACAGAGATGATGAGACAGTGGCACAACCAGTTGAGCTAGAGGTCGAAACACCAAAAATCAGACTACTGAAATCTATTTTGATGGCTAGCAGCAAGCGAAGACCAGAGCTCTCCAATTATGATGGCATTTTATCCACAAAAGCAGTTGTGAACTGGATAATTGATTTAGATAAATACTTCGAATATGAAGAAGTTAGCGAGGACAAAAAAATCAGGTTTGTTGTGACTAAGTTGAAAGGACACGCCGCACTGTGGTGGGATAGTGTGCAGGCAAAAAGGAGAAGACTGAACAAGCCTTTGATCAAGGGTTGGGATAGGATGATTGCAAAGATGAAAAGCAAGTTCTTGCCTAAAGATTACCAAATTTCCCTTTACAGACAAATGCAGAATCTGAGAGAGAGAACGATGGCTATAAAGGAATACACAAAAAGGTTCTATAAAGTGAACTTGAGGGCTAGGTATGCTGAAGATACCCCTGCGAAGATAGCCAAATTTGTGAATGGTCTACAGATGGAAATCTTGGATGAGACCAGTATTCTTTCACGGAAAAATATAGGGGAGGCATACCAGTGTGATTTGAAGGCCGAAGAAAAGATTACCAGTAAGCAGAATGCAAGAAGAGGATGTGGATCCGGTAGAGGAAGAGGAAAGTCCATTGGCAGAGGTAGAATTGCTGACAGTAATGAAGAGGGCAGTAGTTCGAAGACTTCAGGACAAGCTGATAAGGAAGGTAACACCAGAGGTGGAAGGCCATCCCAATGAGGAAGAGGTAATGGCAGAGGCAAAGGAAATAAATACCAGTCTTACAAGTGTCACAAATGGGGACGGAGGTCTTTTGAATTTCCTAAAAATGATCCAGCTAGACAGAGGGGAGAGTATTTTTCTCAACCTGATGAAGTAGAGGAAATGCCACAAGAGGTGGAGAATGTGCCCGAAACATCATATGCCTTGGTGTTGAACAAGGTTTACTAAAACCAAATAAGGAGGTGGTAAACCTGACGCAGAGGAAAGCATTATTCCGAACTGTGTGTAAGTCGCATGGAAAATGCTGCAAATTGATTATAGATAGTGGAAGTACTGATAACCTAGTAGCCACTGAGATGGTGCAAAAATGGGGTTTGAAGAATTCTAAGCATCTGAATCCCTATAAGGTGTCTTAGTTGTAGAAAGGACACCAACTGCTAGTATATGAGCAGTGCGAGGTGGAGTTTCACATTGGAAAGTGAAAGGACAAGGTAACTTGCGATATTATGCCTACAGATGTGTGGCATATTCAACTGGGCAGACCATGGAAATATGATAGAAAGGCCATCCATGACGGGGAAAGGAATTGTTACAGATTTGTGAAGGATGGGATAAAGCATACGCTAGTTCCCATGAAAGAAGAATAGACTGCAAAAAATAGTGGTACTAAAACACTGCTGATGGGTGGAAAGGAGTTTCTGCAATAGAATAAGGAGAATGAGGTAAATTATGCAGTTGTGTGGAGTCCAAGAGTAGTATTAATGCATTCAGAAATCATTGATTTTCCTGTGGAAATACAGGACATGCTGCAAGAGTTTAGTGGAACTGTGGTAGATGATCTACCAGATAAATTAGCACCGAAGTGGAGCATTAGTCAGCATATTGATTTGATTCCAAGAGCCAGTTTGCTAAACAACGTTGCTTACCAGATGAGTCCAAAATAAAATGAGGAGATCAGGAAGCAAGTACAAGAATTGTTGGATAAAGGACTAGTTCAGGAGAGTTTGAGCCCTTGTGTTGTTCCGACCATTTTAGCTCCCAAGAAAGGAGGTGAATGGCAGATGTGCACTGATTCCTGGGCGAGAAAACAAGATCACTATCAGGAACAAGTTTCCTTTACCTCGGATGGATGATATGATGGATTGTCTTAGTGGAGCAGCATACTTTTCAAAGATAGATATGAAACGCGGCTATCACCAGATCAGGATTAGAGAAGGTGATGAATGTAAGACAACTTTCAAGACCAATGAAGGCTTGTACGAGTGGCTGGTCATGCCTTTTGGGCTGAGCAATGCACCCAACACATTCATGCATTTAATGAATGGGATATTGAAAGAATTCATTGGTAAGTTTGTGATTGTATATCTGGATGATATACTTATTTTCAGTAAGACTAAGGAAGAAAATTTTCGGCATGTCAAGTATGTGCTGGAAAAATTGCAGCAAAATAAATTGTTAATGAATTTAAAAAAATGTTCTTCTTTCAAGAAAGAATTGATTTATCTAGGATTTGTAATTTCTGAAAATGAGTTGAATATGGACCTAGAGAAGGTTGCAACCATAGTTAGCTGGCCATCTCCCAAAAAAAATTTTGAAGTAAGAATTTTTCATGGATTGGAAAGTTTCTATCGGAAGTTTATTAAGAACTTCAATGGTATTTGTGCACCTATGTTGGATACCATTAAGAAGGCAAATCAGCCTTTTCACCAGATAGAATCTGCTGAGAGAAGTTTTTAGTTTTTGAAGAAGAAGAACACTTAAAAACCAATCCCAAATTTTCCAGACTTCAACAAATGTTTCCAAGTTCGTTGGGATGCCAGTGGGACGGCCATTGGTGTAGTACTCAGCTAAGAAGATAAGACAGTAGCATACTTCAGTGAGAAGTGAAATGAGAGTAGGTAGAAGTATACATCTTATGACAAATAATTTTATGCACTCGTCCAAGCGTTGAAGCACTGGAGACATTATTTGCTGGCAAATGAATTTGTCTTGTTTTCAAACAATTCTGTGTTACAATATATTATGCAGAAGTACAAGTTGAATCATAAAAATGCGAAGTGGGTGGAGTAGTTGCAGAGTTTTACATTTTTTTTGAAACACATTAGCGGTCAGCGCAAGAAGGTAGTAGATGCATTAAGCAGAAGAAGTCTGATATTACAAGAAATCACAGTGCAAGTGTTGGGATTTGAGCATCTCAAAGACTTGTATGAAGTGGATGCAGATTTTAAGGAAGCTTGTGAAGCTTGCTAGAATCCACTGTTGAGAGACAATAGTCCACTGTTGGGAGATAATAGTCCATAGTTGGACTATAACATGCAGGAGGAGTTTTTGTTCAAAGGAATACAGTAATGTATTCCAGAATGTTCTATGCGAGAGAACTTAATCTAGGAAAAACACAATGAAGTTTTGGCCAGACATTTTGGCATAGATAAGACTTTGGATCATCTTAGCCACTTTTACTATTGGCCGAGAATGCGAAGGGATGTACATATATTCGTGATAAAGTGTAAAGTGTGTCAACATGTAAAGGGATGCAGCCAGAATGTAGGGTTGTATACACCCTTACCCATTACGAACAGACCATGGGACTCAGTCAGCTTGGACTTTGTCTTAGGTCTGCCGAAGACACAGTGGGGATTCGACTCCATCATGGTGGTGGTGGATCGTTTCACCAAAATGGCACATTTCATTCCATGCAGAAAGACAAGTGATGCCAAACATGTAGCACACTTGTTCTTTTCAAAGATGGTCAAATTACATGGCTTGTTGAAATCCATCATCTTGGACAGGGATGTAAAGTTCACAGGACATTTCTGGCGAACATTGTGGAAGAAGTTAGACACCAAACTAAATTTCAGTTCGGCTTATCATACACAGTCAGATGGCAAAACTAAAGTTGTGAACAGGAGTCTGGGAAATCTGCTGAGGAGTCTGGTTGGTGAAAATTCTAGATAGTGGGATCGTGTGCTTGCACAAGCAGAGTTTTCTTACAATGACTCGCCCAACAGAAGCATGGGCATAATTCCTTTCCAAAACCTATATGGAATGCACCCAAGTGGAGTATTTGAGTTGTGGAATTTGGGTCAATTGGAGCACAAGAGTGTGGATGGTGAAGATTTTGTGAAAGAAATCAGCAATCTACATGAACAGGTCAAATTGAAGCTATAGGACAACAGCCAAAAGTATAAACATCGAGCAGATTTGGAAATATAGGAGGTACAATTTAAAGTAGGAGACCTAGTACTGGCACATTTTCACAAAGAGACGTTTCCTAAAGGTGAATACAACAAATTGAATATGAAAAATATTGGGCATTACAAAATTCTTCGAAATTTTTCTGCAAACACTTATGAGTTGTAGTTACCTCCGGGTGCAGGAAACTCGCCCATTTTTAATGTGGTAGATCTGTAGCCATACACTGTTGTTGATGAGGAATATATTTTAGAGAGAAGAACACAGGACACCCAGGATGAGGAGAGATCATGGATTAAACAGATGCCTCTAACATAGCCTTTGGAAATTGAATAGATTCTAGACACACAGGTAACTAGGAACACATGAAACAAAGAATATGTTATTTGGTCAAATGGAAGGACCATCCTTTGGAGGATTTTTCTTGGTTGGACGCTGCCCAAATTCAAATCGCAGGGTGCTCTATTGAATAGCTCATGAACAGGATCCATGAATTTAATTTACCCTGGGAGCTTGATGTAGGAGCATCCAATTGAAAGGCTACAATTGGAGTTGATTTCTTTTGCTAGACAGAAGAAGAAGTTTTGAATACCACTTTACTTTGTTTAAGTTAATTTATGCTAACTAACCCATTATAATTTGCAGAATAAATGAATGGTTAAATTAGGATTAGTTAAGTATTTAGTTGAATAAATTGTTTTGAAACTGCATGATAGTTTTTGAACCATATGGGGATTTTTGGGAAAGGCATAAAACCAAACCAAATCTAACATTGTAGGGTTCTACCATCCGTAGTGAGAAAGGAGAGAATAGAGAAGCATAAGCAAATATAAAAACCAGCCATATTTGGGCTTGGCTCTGAGTTTTCCATTTCCAAATTAATTCCAAGTGCTTTTTGTTTGATCAGGATCTCTATTTTAAAACAGTACTTCATTTCCAAACAAACTCTAAGTGTTTTGTGCTTTGATCAGGTTCCCTGTTTTAATTTGGTTATTTAAACCTCTTTGAAATCAAACATCTATATTTAAGTAGCACAACAAGAAGTCTAATCGGATTTGTAGGTGCAACGAGGCCTTAGATTTTTCACATTTCCTTTGTTGAATTAAATATTGTGTTAACCACAGAGAAAATACCAATCAGACTTGCAGGCTCGATGAGGACTGTAGATCCGATACCGATAAATGGTGATAAAACACGTCGCAACTGTAACTCTCACACAACGCATAAAATATATGTCTTGATTAAGATTTCGCAAGTTAAATATTTTAATTTGCGATGCGAAGTGGTACGGTGAGGGCGTAGTGTGGATTGTCGGGCCAACAAGGGTCAACGGTGGAGATTGAAGGCATGCCGAGAGTGAAATTGCAGATAGAAACTCTTGAGAATCAACATTAAGGTGATTGCAAGGTAAGTTAAAGGTTTTGTGATGCAAAGTGGGGAAGGCACATGGTAGCACGACGCAACATCACAAATCACAAAAAATAGAGTTTAATGTTTTAAGTTATATTGTATATCACGCGAAGTGTGATCATCGATGATTGGTCGGAGCTGCTGCGGGACCCTCCGGTAAGAAACCCGCATATTTGCATTGGTTTGGGTTTATTGTATGGTCTGCGTATGTTACAAAATTCCACTGTTGATTCGCGCGCGTATGTATGTTACAAAATTCCAAGGTTGAAGTCTGTTGTTAGTAAAGGGGTTTTGTGTAGAGTTTTAAAACTCAATTCCACAGTGTATTTTGGTATTTTACAGCTAGCCTGCATCACACCATTCTCTTCTCATTTAAGAATAGTGATCCCCATTCCCAATTTTGTATTATAGGGAGGGTTGAAATTAATTAGAGTCGATGTGGAAAAAACTCTAGAAATTACATGGATTGTGTCCATGTACATGTTACTCTTTGTAAATTTTATCTTTCTTGTGATTTTAGTTGTGTAATATTTATAGTAAGTTTTTAAATGATTTTAGTTATGCAATATTTATTATGAAGTTTCTAAATGAATATATTTATGGAAAGGAAATATAGAATGATTAAGTATAACTTTATTTAGATGATTTAAGTATGTTTAGTATTAAGATTATGTTTCTAAATAATTTTAATTTCAAAAAACGATTTTAACGATTTGAATGATGAATATATTTCTATTTCATATTTATTTAGGGAAAGATAGTATTTTAAATGAACTTGTAATCTGTTTTTTCCAAAGAAGTTATGTATATTTATTGAAATGATCAATGTTTTGAGTGTAAGTTCCATTTACACATAAGTACCCATCTCAATGACACATAAATTGTTTTTGAGAACATAAATGCACAACCAAGTTAAATAAAATAATTTATAAAAACTAATAAAATTGAAAGTTAGGAAAAAATTATTAAAAAAAGAGAAATTGCAAAATATTTAGTTAAGGATTAAATATAAGAAACATTTGGTAGCAGCTATTAGAATTGACCTTTACAAAAAAATGATTATTTTTTTATTTATTGAAGAAGAATGGAAGATTATTTAGTTAAGGATTAAATGTTTTAAAGTAAAGAATAAATCCATAGGTTACACTTAGTGAAAAGGAATAGAAGAAAAAGGCAATAGGTTACTAAGGTTATTAATAAATTATTATTAATTAAAATTTTTAGTTAGTTAAATAGTTCATAAATAATTAATCTTAAACTTAATTAGTTATTTAATTAAATATTATTTATACTATTAATTAGCTTAATCTTCTTATTTGAAATGTTTAGTTGATTGTTATGTGATAAATTATTAATATTAAAAAAATAATTTTATATTATTACTTTTAATATTATTATTTAAATAACAATATTATTAATTTTAGTATTCATATTTATAATATTGATATTAGTTAATTGATATTTATACTATTAATATTGGTTTTTTCATTAATTTAGAATCGATACAATGAAAAATATAATCTTACCAAAAGGCAAATATAATCTTATCAAAAGGCTCATTCTATAGCCTCGTATGAAGAAGATGTGTAATTCCTTATGTGTTCAACTTAGAGTTGACACATGTACCACACTATTTCTTTGCTTGCTTGCAAGACCAAATAAATAACATTATCACCAACTAATTTGAAATACACATAAGGATCTGCTTTGCTCATTGTGAAGCCAAGTCCTAATATATAAGTATCAATTTTTTTATACCAAATCCTTGATTATTTCTTTAACCCATACAAGGAATTTTTCAGTCTACATACTCACTCCCTTTCCTTTCGCAACAAATCTTTTTGGTTGCTTCTATTGAAAATGTAACTATGGTCTATCTTCATAATTTATATTGTATTTTATCATCATATATTTATTGTAAAATTAAAAAAGAAGAAAAAGAAATGTTGAAAATGTAACTATGGTCTATCTTCACAATTTCTATTGTATTTTATCATCATGTATTTATTGTAAAATTGAAAAAGAAGAAAAAGAAATGATTTTCAAGCATGTGTTTCATGTTCAATTTATTTATTTATTAGGTCAAATCATCCATTATAGGGTTATAGGGCTTCTCTTCTCTTGAGTCATAAGAGTCATTATCATAATTATTAGACTTTTTTTGGGCCCTTGTATCATGTAAAGAAAATTATTTTTGAGTAAAAAGTCATTTGTCATTTCCTCACCAAGTGGGCCCTCTCTTGAAGAAGTCCCAGATTGAAGTTATTTGACCTTATAGGAGCAATATAAATAAAAAAGAACTTGATATATTTAGCATCCATCATCCATAAATTCAATCTACAATTAAGTAATAGAAAAAGAGAGCAAAGTCAAGAAAAAGAAAGAAGAAATTAAAAAAAAAAACTAAATAAAATTTTTGGGAACATCTCTCATAAGTGCCAATTAGTTTTGAGAGCATCTCTCATAAGTACCAATTTTCTAATAAATATATAAAAAACCAAATTTATAATAGATATTCAATAAAAAAAAATCCAACCACCTATACAATTATTTAAATAAGTTTACGCTTTTGTAAATTATAATATTTTTATGTAAATTAGTAACACCATTCTCTTCTCATTTTCATCCTAGACCTATGTAAATAAGTTTAGGTTTTTATAAATTATTATATTTTTATGTAAATTGGTAACTCCATTCTCGCCTCATTTTCATCGTAGACCAAGAATAGTGACCATAAATTTTGTGATGAAAGGACGGTTGAAATTAATAGACGTTAAAATTAGTAGACCAAGAATAGTGTTCATAAATTTTGTGATAAAGGGACGGTTGAAATTAATAGTAAATTTTCTCTTTCGTATGGTTTTCACTTATGTAATATAGTTATAGTAAAGTTTCTAAATGAATATATTTATGGAAAGGTAATACATAATAATTACGTGTATTCATGATTTTATTTAGTTGATTTAGGTATGTTTAGTATTAAGATCATGTTAGTCGATTTAGGTATGTTTGTATTAAAATTTTGTTTCTAAATATTTTTAATTTTAAAAGACATTTTTAACTATAAAATTTTGAATGATGAATTCACATAAAGTAATAATTTATCCCTATTTTTCTTATTTACATTTTTTTTTTAATATTTATATGGATAGAGATAGTATTGCAAATGAACTTGTAATCTAAATTGTGTATTTTTATTGAAATAATTAATGTTTTGAGTGTAAGTTGAAACGATAAATGTTTGGAGTGTACGATTCTATCCAAAAATAAGTATCTATCTTCAAGGACACATAAATTGTTAGTGTGAACATAAGTGTACAACTAAGTTAAATTAACTTATTTATAAAGGCTAATAAAATTGATAGTTAGGAAAAAATTATTTAAAAAAATAATAATTGAAGTGGAATTACATAATATTTAGTCAAGGATAATATAAGTAATATTTGGTAGTTGATATTAGAATTGATCTATAAGAACTATTATTAAAAAAATTATTGAAGTGAAATGGAAGAATATTTAGTTAAGGATTATATGTTTTCAAGTGGAGAAATGAATGCAAAGGTTAGACTTGTGAAAAGGAAAAAATAAATAGGTTACCAAGGTTATTAATATATCATTATTAATTCTAATTTCTAGTTAGTTAGTTAATTAGTTAGGTCAGAAATAGTTAATAAAATTAAAAAAGAGAATCTTAAAATTAATTAATTAGTTCTTTAAAGATTATTGATATTATCAATGTGCTTAATCTTGTTATTTGAAATCCCTAATCGGGGTGCGAAGCAACTCAATCATTCTCGGGATGATTGACAATAATGAAAAGATGGTGGGTAGGCCTGAAGAGCGACTACCTCCTAGTAGGTTTGTGTGGGCACGAGGTAATGGTTTAGCAGACATTTATGCCATGGTAATTACACTAAGTATGAAAGGCCAAAACCATAAATTCCAATAGGAGGTTGAGATAACTATGCGCAAAAAAAATTTCATGGCCTGGCATGTGTTCACATCCATTTTCTTCAGTGGTTCATTCAAGGTGGCTTGCTTGGATAGACATTGCAATATTCCAAGTGGGCTCTCGATTATCTGGTTCATGGTGTAGATTAACGTGTATGTTTTTTATTCCAATTCTCTGGCCCATCATATGTGGTTAGTTTGACTTGGTATCTGCATCAAAGGTGAGAGTGTTATCCGAAAATGGAATGTTGGTCGAATCTTTGATGGAAGCTTGGAAATTTGGCAATTTTCCATAATTATGGTCCTTTTTGTTAATGATGTTTCCATGTCTATGTCTGTCTTCTTTGGCATATTATTGTCTAGGATGGGTATGCATGTACGAAGTTTGTTTTTAGCTGGGGAGATAAATATGGTTTTGATAACAGTGGGGGGTATCTGTTGATTATGTCTAACCTATGCTTATCAATGGTTGTTACTTTATTGACTGGGGTTTCTAATGTAAATGAGGTACTTTGCAATGCTTTAAGGATTGGGGAGCAACTCTCTAGTATTTGGTTGTTACATAAACAACCTTTTCTATTTTTCTTATTGTTTTCTGGATTTCGTAAGCACATAGTGCTGAACACTGATCCAAAATGGTGTTGGCATCCTCCATCGATAGTTTTCATTTTATCGGCTATGCTCTCGCCTAACAATGACTCTTTCTGGTTTCTTTTTAATGAATTTGTCTTAGGTTCTTCTTATAATTTTCAACCCTGGGTTTGCAGGTTCGAAAACAGGTTGTGGTCCTTGGCCATCACTTCTCCTTTACCTGCTCATAGTTTTGACATTATTTCTCTCAGTATAATGGTACACCTGAACTGAGGGGCTAGCACTTTCGGTAATGGAGGTCCTGGTCGGAGAAGACAGAAGGATAGTTAGAGTGGAAGTGGGTCTTCCTCTGTGCGGCCACAAAGGAAAAGTGGGTGTTGAACTGATGCTCTGATAATTAAGGAAGTTTCCCAAGCTTATAATGTCAGTACTCCTTCCCAGACGAAAAAATTGATTGAGACATGGGAAGTAGAGCTCAATCAATAAGTTGAAGATGATTTTCAGGTGGAGGAATGGTGACTTCTCATCCCAGACCCAGGTCATACCCACGACTGCACCACCCAATATAAACATACTATTTATCTTTACTAGCTCATGAAAAATTTCATGGCTAAAGCCATTATGGTCTCTTCGGTAAATTCGGGAAAGCCAAACCTTGGTCTTCAGGACATTCAGAAAGAACTGAAGCCGATTCAACATTAATTTAAGCGACAAAATCAATGCCTTGGTCAGATTGAACACCACATTTTGTGCCTCCCGTGGGCAGAATTACCTAGTTCTAGTGTAAAGGATCCCTCACTTGTGGAGTCCTCACATGATGACTAGTGTCTAAGTTCAATTTTTATTTTTTTTTGTTATCTAAATGTTGTATATTTTGGATAAAAAAATTTGTGGTAGTTATGTAGATATATAATGGCACTGGTTTTTATACATTCACGCTTATAAGGCCATGCTTGATAGACTTAAAGCTTTTAGATTTTGGATGGCTTATAATGTGTTTTGGTGGCCAACAAACCTGGTTTCCCACTGGGTAGGTTGAGGCCACCGAACATATTTCTTAGCTATAAACCATTTTTTGATTGAATGAATGAAGAAGTTCCTATGAAGCTTACAAAAAAATCTTATTATTTCAAATGTTTAGTTGAACATTAAGTGATAAATTATGAACATTAAAAAATTGTTATATTGTTAGTTTTAATAATATTATTTATTTTGGCATTCATATTTATAATATTAATATTAGTTAATTAATATTTATATTATTAATATTGGTTATTTCACTAATTTAGAATGGATACACTATAAAATACGATGTTATCAAAAGGTTCATTCGATAGCCTAGTATGAAGGAGATGCATAATTCCTTATGTGTTCAACCTGGAGTTGACACGTGTACCACATCACTTTCTTGCTTGCTTGCAAGACCAAATAAATAAAATTATCACCAACTAATTTGAAATACACATAGTGATATGATTTTCTCATTATGAAGCCAAGTCCTAATATATAAGTATCAAAGTTTGGATGCCACATCTGTGGTGAATTCTTTAACCCATACAGGGAATTTTCCAGCCTATATACCCACTCTTTATTTCCTTTCACAACAATTCCTTATAGTTTCTTCATGTAGATTTCTTCTTCCAAATCACCATGTGGGAATGTTGTCTTCATGTCCATTTTTTATACTTAAAGATAAAAATTAGTAGCAACAAATAAAAGAAATCTAATGGAAGTTAACTTTGTATTTATCCACTCTACCTTGTGCATTTAACTTCTTCTCAAAGACCCATTTTTTTCCAATGGGATTTCTTTCAGCCAACAACTCCATTAGATCCCAAGCCTCATTATTTTCCAAGGCTGTCATTTATTCAACCATGGCCTTTTTCTAGAGTTTGTCGTACTAGGAATCCACTACCTCCCTAACAATTATAGGATCGTGATCAATAATAAAAAAAAGGAAATTTTGAATAGAAATTAGGTGGATTATACCTTCTTGGTTTCCTTCTTTCCCAAACTGATCTCCTTGGTACTCGAATACATTGTTCTTGTTCTTCTTATTCATGTTACTCTATAGAGTCTGATTTATCATCCTTTAATTCAAACTCTATATTTACTAGTTATTTATCCCTTGGTAGGACTTCATGTTTGACAACATCATTGACTTCTCTAAATACCACATCTTGACTATACACTACCTTCATGATTTCTAGGTTTCAAAGCCTATAACCTTTCATACCATCATTATATCCTTTAAAGATACACTTTTTAGCTCTCTTATCTAGCTTAATCCTATTCTCCTTTGGAACATGTACATAAGTATGATATCCAAATACCCTGAGATGTTTAAGAGAATACTTATTACCAATTCATACCTCATGTGAAGTCTTATAATGTAATGGTGATGAGGGCAATCTCCTTACTATGTAATATGCAATATCCATTGCTTTTGCCTAGAATTCCTATCCTAACCCAACACCACTGGGCGTGATCCTTTATTTCTCACTTAACATCCTATTCATCCTTTTTGCAACTCCATTTTGTTGAGGTATGTATGGAATAACTTTCTTTCTATAACACATTTCTTGCAGAATTCTTTGAATTCATTCCTAAAAAATTATCCACTAGTATTTGTCCTCAACACGCTAATTTTTTTTACTTTTCAAAGCAACCTTAAACGATTTGAATTTATCAATGAATTCATATTAATTATTAATAAAATAAATCCATATATTCCTAAATAAGTCATCTATAAATGAGGCATATTACATAAATTTACCCAATGATTAAACCAATATAGGTCCAAACACATCATTATGCACCAGCTATGATATTCTTTGTAACCTCATATAACTATAGGAGAATATTACCCAATTCTTCCTTCATTGCTCAAAATGCCATAATCCATGATCAGTTAAATAGTTTAATATTAACTTTTCATGCTTTGAATTTCATGTTTTAGATAGAGAATAAAGATATGTCAATTAGTTTAAACTTGACAAATCAGTAGATATTTAGAGAATAAATGAGGAGCTTAACAGTTTAATCTGAGCCCTCAGATGAAATAAGGTTAGACTTAGATAGATTTATGCTTTAAAAGAAAAATGGATTTAGGGTTGCAAGCTTAAATGCACCCATGCAAATGAAGTAAAAAAATGTTAGAATAATGACGGGTAGGTAGAAAGCAGTTCTGCAAGGCATGTGATAAAGCATTATCAAGAAAATTACTAATTTCCCTTCCCCCACAATGATCCAGTATTCTAAACCTTTAGTTAAAGAGGCTCAAAGCATTTCTCTGACTTCTATTGGGACCGGACCCAAGTCTTGATAACTAATTGGTTAAAAATATTGTATTCCCTTAATGAAAACCCATTTCCTCAGCATATCTACCCTTTTCCAAAAAAATATAAACCCTTTTCCTAAGTAAAAACACCTTTTTTTTGCTTAGAAAAGTAAAATCCCCTCTTAATTAATTTCATTTCATCCAAAAACACTCAAAAATTCAGAAAATACATTTTATCCTAAGTTTATGTGTAAATATCAAAATGGGATAATTTTATGCTAAAATTCCTATTTTACACTTTACTTGGTTTATTTTTATGTATTTTCATTTCATTACATTTCATTTCATATTAATTTTTAACATAATATATTAAATCCCTTATAATACCCCTTCCCGTATATTTTATTAACTCATTTTCTATAAATATCCCAAAACCCACTTATTTAAACATTAAGCTATGGTTCTAATTACCCCATGTGCTAAATATAAATCCCACACTTTCCCCATAGGTTAAAAATATATATTATATAAAACCTACCCCCTAATGGTTATAAAACATTTGTAAAGGTTTTATTTAGCATATAAATATTACCCCCCAAATCAAAAATAAAACATTAGTTTTATGTTAAAAACATACGTTTTAAACATGAAACTAACCCCACCACAACATAATAAAACTTGGGCCCCACGTCCCACCACCGAGCAGCTTCCTCATTCAATCATACTCGTTCGCATACATCTTCCCATATCTGACGACCCAAACGTAATATTGCATTTCAACTTGTGCGATCAACACTCATTTCAACATTTGCGAAATGGGCAGTATTACGCCCTTATCTCTCCTCCATGTGGCAACATATCACTGGATCGCATTCGATCTCACAAAACTGCTTGCCGCCTAAAGCCTGCATGATAAACACCTCTGGTTTTTTTCCTCCTACGCCAAAACCAGCCTCCGCTTTGATATGACACGCATTTAATGCAATCCTGCTTAACCTAAAACCTTATAAACCTTCCTATATGCGCAACAAAAACCTTTTTTGTACTATATCTTTGTGTTCCATTCTGACTGAAGAAAGAAGACCTGTACACTGGTTTCACACCTATAAAAGCCAGAAAGCCATTGCAACTGCTATCAAGACCACTAGAAGCGTCTAGATTACTTCCAAAAAACCTTCAAACGCCATCAAGAACTTGTTCGACACCTTGAAACGCAGTTAAAATATCAAATACCTACACAAACAAGTATTCTTCATATAAAACAACTTGTTTATCGTTTGAAAAGGATTTTTTCTGAAAAAAATTAAGCCTAGTAAAGCCCAGTTACCCACAGAAAGACTGTAATTGCCTACCAAAGAACTAATTCTCTATAAAAACCCTGGTAAAACCTTTTTCGATACTACAAACTGGTTTTTAAAGAAAAATTAAATATTTTTAACCTTTATAGACTTTGAAAAAGACTCTGAATTTATCCAGAAACCCTTTGTAAATAAACCCAATCCTTATGTTCTCAATTTGAATCAGTTTCAGTCCAGTTTGTCTGAAAAAAGTAGAGGACACCCTTGTCTATCATTTCTTGAACCTATAAGGAGTCTGAAGAACAGTTTGAAGCCAAAATTGAAGAGTTAAATCCAAGAAAAGGTCTGTTTATGCCTATTTGTGTTTAAAGAACCTCTGTTAAAGTTAAAAACACTTCTGTAAACAATTCAATCTTACAAAAGAGTATAAAAGTCAAAATACAAAGTTTCAATTATCCAGAAAGTCAAAATGTCAAAATCAAACCCAGTAGTAAATTCCAAGACTGCAATTGTTGTAAATCCTCTACAACCTCCTCTTGTAGACATTAAACATACACCCTTAGTAGATGTGGATTACAAAATAGCAGATCCAGTGATAGAATTTAATCTGTTAGACCTTCACTGCTGGAGTCTTGAAAAGTCATTGGATCAAGTTGAAGAAGTCCAGATTTGGGAGTCAAACCTACCCAAATATGTTCTTCCACTCACCCATTAGTGTCCAGAGGTTATTAGGATGTGTCAGACCTATTATTCCCCTGAACATAGAGCAATGGTAAATGCAAATAAAGAAATATTATTTACAATTACTGTTGAGTCAATAAACTAGATGTTACAGCTCAAAACAGATCCCAATGTAGTTCCCTTATCAATAGAAGCACTCACAAAGCTTTACATTGGTCTTGAATCTCTCAAAAAGTTTCAAATTTTCCAATTGTTCATGCCTTTACATGTTGAAATTCCACAAGTCAACCCTCCTTACTCTACTTCAAAATTTCCTGAGGGGTCTAGGCATGTCATATCCATGTTTTCATTTATTCTTGGGTATTTTACAGATGAGCATACAGATAAGCCAATCCTAGGTTTTATATCTACCTTTGCATCAAGACAACCTCCTCTTGTCATTTTCAATTATGCTGAATACATAACTGATAATATCCATGATCAGTTGGTCAAATTTCCAACTGAAGGATTATTTAGGTATACTTCCTTTATTTTCCATATGTTATTATATTTCCAAGCATACAAGCTCCCAATAACACTTCAGAAGCTTGATATAGAAGAGAACCCACTTTCAGTCATCTTTTGGACATATTTGATCAGAAAAGAGTCCACAGTGTTCAGTTATGCAGAGTTTATAGATTACTTTATTCACCCATTGATAAACATGTTGACCAACACAGTACAACCAAGAATAAGTGATGAAATAAAGAAAGCTCTACAGCTATTAGAGTAAACTAGAATTGGATATTGGTACTTATATCAAAAACATATAGAAATAAGAGTTTTTGGGTCAAATCATTTACCCTATAAACTACCTAAGTATGTGCCAATGAGAGTTTTTGCCTTGGAATATATCAGGAAAATCCTAAATTCAGATTCTATCAACTTCCTAGCAGCAAAAAATAAGACCCAATTTAAGTTGAAGAATTAGGTAGGACCTTTTATTTGTAATCACAGAGATGCAAAACAAGAAGCAACAAAACAGTTACTTGAATACAAATTTGAGGAAAGCTTCTCATGGAATTATGATCCACAGGGAATACTAAGAAAAATGAGGGTGAAGTGCAAACTAACAGCTTTTATTCATGAAAAAGGACCAGAGATTGAACAATATGTCAATCAAACAGAGTGGCTAGAAAATACCTTGGTAGAAGTAGTTAAACAAGGTGATATTATTCACACCTTGCAAACGGTACATCAATGAGAGAAAGATACTAAGAGAGTTAGAGAATAAGGTACTTATACTGCTGAGACAACAAATGAAAATAGATTTAAACCCAAATACAATAAAAATCCTAAGACAAATTCAGTTGATAAATAAAAAGTGACCATAGAAGTGGAAGACACAGATGTTCCAGAGACAAACACAAATGCTGCTACAGTCATTACAAATGAGCCAATCACATAAATTCTAAATGAAGAGCATCCTGATAATTCAAACACACAAGTAATAGAGAAGCAGCAAAGTATGGAGGCATCCTCATCATAGCCAAAAGAAGATAAAGATCTTGACATCAGGGAGAAATATAAGCAGATAAAGACAAAGAATGAAGAAATAAAAAATGAGATCTATTCTTAGTATTTAAAACAAACACCAGGAATCCAGAACAGACTTTTATCATCTTTTGATTATTCAAACAAGAATTTGATTATGTTAGTTCTTCAACCAACAGTCAAGACTCCCAAAACAATGGCATATTACAAAAAAATTGATCTTGAAGTACCAATAGAATGTATCCATGCACTAGATCAAATTGAACTTCACAGGAAAAATTTTGAGATGCTATATTCTACCATAAATATAAATGCCATGAGTGTCCACAAGCTCCAGAATAAAATAATAAACATGAGAGTTCAAATGAAAGTTGACAAGGCTTCCTCATATGCTAAATATCTTAGGATTAAGTCTTTAGAAGAGTTGGTTATTCAAGTAGTATATGATCCTGTTAATGTCAAAGCAGCAGAAGAGTTAGTGAAGAAAAAGAATGTTGATATTGCAACACTGAGGAAACAAATCAAGCTTCCACCAACTGAAAATCCACAAGAAAAAGAAATAGTGCAAGAGAAAATCTAAAAAGATGATATGATGAACATAATTTTACAATTGACACAACACATAAAAGAAATGGAAATCCAAATGGACAAGACTGTCCATGAAAGAGAAATTACAAAATCACAGGAAAATCCTACAGTAATTCCCATGGTTACTACAGATGTGCCTTCAACTCTTTCAGAAGAGTTGGCACCAAAAGTACCATTGGCTACTGTAGTGCCAGTGACCTCATCCACTACTTCATCCACAAAGTCATCTACATCAACAGTGCAACCAACAGATGAGGCTAGTAAACTAGTTAAGGCCATGGAAGAAATGTCACTTCAAACCAATGAAATCAATAGGTTGAAGAAATTGATTGACAATCTTGAAGACACTAAGAAGCTAGCCCAAATAAATGCCAAAACTCATGAACAAAGGGCCAACATGTTAAATGTTGAGTTGAAGAATCTACAAAAGGATTTAACCTTTAAAGAGAAAATGTCGTATGTGAATAATTAGTTATGGAGTAAAATCATTGAATCCATCAATGACGTGTGGCCATCAATACAGGTGATTTATGAGCAAAGGGATTTCCTAAAGGCAACACAAGAAGAGATTCAGAAAACAAAGGAGAAATTAGGTGCAAAACTTAAACAAGCCCTAGAATTAATCAAATTTCTCAACAACAAGAACAAGCAAGAACTATAAGAGGTAGAAATTACTGGTAGAACAGAGACAATCCTTGAAATAAGGAAAGTGATTTCAAAGAAGAATTTAATGAAGCAGCTAGAAGAAAAATGTGAAAACATCAACATAGCTATAACCAAATTCATGGTTAAATTTGAGATTTTGAGGCAAAGAGGTTTGCCAAACATCCTAGTTATTAATGATAAACTCATGCCACAAGAAGACTATAACAAGAAGATAAGATACCATGCAAAAGAGAAGGTGGACAAAACAGAAGGACAAGGAATTCCTACAAGAAAGGTTTTACATAGAATTTTTGAAGACTTGTTTTATCTACAACATGAGATAAAACGTTTATTTGTTATAAAACCAACATTTGCAAGATATACTGAGGCAAACGAGAACTTTAGGAAGCTGAAAAATATTAAAATTCCTGATGAATAATCTTGGGAATCACTCATTGACTTACTGTAAAAATAAAATTGCAGTAAAGAGGATAAAACAGTTTGTCGATTTTTACACAGTCAAAACAGAATTTTACAGCAGTAAGGAAGTTAAAATAGAGTTTAAAGTATATAAGTGATTAGAGAGTATCAGAGATAAAGAGTATCATATAGAAGATAAGATTTCAAAACAAATCAAAAGATCTTGTGCTAGCGTTTTAGACAGCAAAGCAACTAGCTAAACCCAATCCACAACAACATTTTCTATTTTATTTGGATAATTAGGACAACTTGCTAAGTTGTTAAGCAGCTATCACTATTTTGTAGTAAAATATATTCTATTTCCTTAGAAAAATCCTATGATTATTATAGGATATTTTGTAAACATTTGTGTATATATACTTCACCTTTTGAAGTATTATTGTGGAATAAATTGTCGAAGATTTCTATAGTCATTTTTGTTGTACCTGAAGGCTTTTTGTAGCAAGCTCAAGTAGCAGACTGGATCAAATCATCTAGCATCATATTTCAGGATTCATGTGATGAGCCATTGAAGTGAAGTACTTTCTATTGTCTTTGTTTATCTTCTTATGTCTTACATGCATCCATATATGTGTTCTAAATCTGAATGATGAACTAGGAATATTATTACAGGATTTATTAAAAGCACTCTGTTTTTAACTAGTTATCATTTCTATGTTTTCTGTTGATTTCCAGAGTAGGGAACCCTTAATTGCAACCTCTTTCGAATGACCCCTGTCTACTCCTTCCTTATCCGGATCAAAGAATCATTGATTGCTCTTTATCCCGATCAAACCACTTCACCAATCAACCTTCCTATATCTTCAATGACTTGTCTATCTTTACCTCAAAATATTTGAATTTTTGACCTTGATCCTAGTCTTGTCTGCTTGACATTTCACTACTTAGCCCAATGGACAAACATATCTCTCATTATCCATCTCATTAAGTGATTTTTCTCACAAAACGAAACGAAACCAAACCAAACCAATTTTCATATCATAACTAGCCTAATATCATATAATTAAAAGAAAGTTAAATCTTATAGACACAGCCCTCTCTGAACCCTAAGAAGGCTAGATCTTAGAGTTTAAAAGTCGGTCCGTGGTTACTTCTAATGTTATTTGACTAAAAACCAAAATCTCACAACTTAAGAATTATTAGGGTGCTAACATATTAGCGACCATACTAGGGACTAACCAATCCTCAACCTTAAAATAGATCTTTAAGGAAATATTTTTATCATCCTTTTACCTTTAAGACTGTTTTAAAGTTTTGAGTATTAAAAAATATAATTCTAACTTCTAGAAAAATCTACTATAGTAGGTCAAACCCAAATCCCAAACCTACTGTTATAGTAGACAATCTAAACAGAAGTGGAAAAAAGAATAAACAAATAGAAGATTTAAGTGCTAAAGTTTCCTTAGTTAGAGCCAATTCATTACCAAAAGAGTTAGTAAGTATACAAGAGATAAAGTTTGACCTGAATTTTGAACATTCTTTGTTCAAAAGCAAATCAGAAACTAACTTAAAAAGTTATGTTATAGACCCTGTTTTTATTTCATTTCTTGAAACAAAACAGGAAAATGTTTCAGTAAATTTTGAATCAAAGATATTTAAAGCTCATGATAAACTTGAAGAGATAAATGCTACTATTCTTAAGGAAATAAATGAAGCTATTGAATTGGCTGAATTATTAGCATACACATCTAAGCCTTCTATTTCTCATTTAGATATGACTACATCATATATAATTTCCACCACACTCCAACCTATAGATCCATTTATCCCTAGAAAACCTTTACAAACTAGAATGTTATTTCCATATTCTCCCACATAAACTTCATCCATTAGTTTATCTTCTGCAAATTTAAACACATCGTTCTCATTTCCAAGTAGTTCTTCTTATATTCCAGTTTCATTTTCTAGCACCCCAACTTCATCCTTTAGTTCATCCACCACTTTTTCTAGTTCACCATATTATATTCCAGTCTCATCAACCACTTCTTTAATTGCATGAGTTAGTCCTTCCAGTTCAACCCCAAACACTTCCAGTCTACCTCCTATCCAAGCTAAAATTCAAGCTATGGCTGCTAGGTATGATCCCTTGGTCCTTCCAGCTCAGTTACATGACATGCCTCGGGATTACCAGAGTAAAATACCTCAATTTGATGCTACCACACATTATACTTCCCAACAACACATTAATAAGATGACAGATTATTTTGAGCTTCATGAAATAGATGATTCTGATGTACAAATGAGACTCTTTGCTCAAACATTAACAGCGGAAGTTAAAAAATGGTTTAAAGGTCTTAATCCTGGTAGTATAGCCGATTTATCAGTCTTTCCTAGATTATTTTTGAATAAATGGGAAAAGAAGAAAAATCCACTCCAAATATTATCTGAATTTGATGCAATGAAAAGAGCTCCTAATGAAACAGTCCAAGACTACTGCATAAGATACAACAGTGTTTACAATTCAATTCCAGCTAATCTCAAACCCACTCCTGACTCTGTCCTACTCAAATTCCTTGATGGATTTGACATAGACATGGCTTATCAACTGAGGGAGAGAAATGCTGAAACCTTAGAAAGAATGCAAACATATGATGTTAGTGTAGAAGTAAATATTTTGGCCAGAAAAGCTAGATTAAGGAATGAGAGGAGAGTAACTATAAAGGAAGAAGCTTCTATTTTAGGTGGAAAAAAATATCAATTAGCTAAGATGTTAGAGAGAATTATGGATATATTAGACAATATAGAAAGAATACCTCAATGGGATAATCAACAACAAATCAGAAATCCTAACTTCAAGAAAAAAACAAACTCAGGCAAATATAAAGAATCAGCCCCTGATCAAACAATAAGACCCCCATTTCAAGAAAATTATGTTGAAAGTTCTCAACACAATGTTGATGATGAAGACACCATAAATCTAATGGGTATAAATGATGATAACACTATCTTTCTCACTCAGTAAGACCAAGAGTTATTTGAAATGCAACAACTTCAGTTAGATTCAGGTGAATCATTTGACTACAAACAAGGTTATGATTTTTCCATAAACGAATTACATAAGCAATATAACCTTAGGAGTAATAAAAACACTAAACCCTCTACTAAGAAAACTGCCCAAACAAAAAATAATAAAACAGTAGAGGCTCCCACTACAAAAGTTCTACAAATTCTCCCTCTGGAAAATAAGAAAAACTCTAATTCATCCCAAAAATTTTCCAGCCCCAAGATTTCACCCAGTCCCAATATTGTTGATATAACAGGAAGTTGTTCAAAAATCACAAGATTCACAAAAATCTGTTGCTGTTAAAACACCTAATTTTGCTAAAACAACAAACTTAGAATCCAAAACATCTACTGCTGATCCAAAATCAGTAGATCCAAAAGCTGCCACTGCAAAAATAGTTTATGATAATTCAAAATCTGAAAAAACATCTAATGTCTCTCAAACCATTCCTGAAAAGAAAACTAGGAGCAGTAAAACACAAAAAACTCAAACAGAAAATGGAAAGATAACTGTAGAAAAACAAGACAAACCCACTCAAACTACAGTTACTAAAGAAGAGTTAATTCAAATTAGTAAATCAAAACCTTCATTGAATATACAAACTAAAATTGCAAAGTTAAAAATACCAATTCCTTTGACAGAATTGGTAAAACGTGATTTGTATAAAACAACTATCACTGAAACCTTAAACATGAATGATGGACAAGACTCAGTAAACTTAAATGATGATCAACGAGAGTTAATTTTTGGTCCTCATGTTAATGGAAAACACCAAGATGGAGCAGTTCCACCGTTTTACATTAGCCTAACTATTCATGACCAAATATTACACAATGCAATGTTATATTCATGAGCTTCACACAATCTAATGCCCAAAGCAATAATGGAAACCCTGAATTTAGGCATCACAAGGCCTTACAAAGATCTCTTTTCATTCGATTCAAGAAAAGTGAAATTCCTAGAATTGATTAAACATGTGTGTGTCACATTAGTTCAATATCTTGCTAAAAGTATACTAATGGACATTGTAGTAGTTGATATCCCACCCAAGTATGGAATGTTATTATCTCGCTCATGGGGAGAAAAATTATAGGGATCTCTACAATTGGACATGTCATATGCTACTATATCAGTTTTTGGTCAAGCAAACAAACTTTATAGGGAAACATTGATGAAACATATGGTGAGTAGTGCAACAAGATCAATAAATTACCCAATTTACGCTACACCTACTGACCTAGATTCATTCATCTTATGTAACTATGAAACTGATAATAAAATCATTATTGAACTAAAAGACAAAAAGAAAATACCAGACAATGAAAATATCTTTCAGGAATCATTATGGCATCTAGCTTTTGATCGCTCAGTTAATAAACTAGGAGCAGGAGCAGGAGTTTGGATAACTAATATGGAAAATAATCATGCAGAAGGCCCTGCTTTCAGACTTAATTTTAAATGTACCAACAACATGGCTGGGTATGAAGCCCTCATTTTAGGACTCCAGATTATCATAAACTTAGGAGGTAAAAGAATATCAATAATGGGAGATTCATATTTGATTGTAAAACGGATAAAAGGAAAATATTCTATTTATAACCCTAGATTAGGCCAATATAGATAAACTGTATTAGATTTCATAGATGAACTGTTGGAATGTAATTTTTCTGCAATACCAAGAAAACAAAACATATAGGCACACTCCTTAGCAACTTTTTCTAGTACCTGTAATTTTCCCTTTCAACCCAATCATAAGTATACTGCAGAAGTAAAACACAGACCAATAATTCCAGATAACGTCAAATATTGGCAAATTTTCTCACAAGATCAACAAATTTACCATTTTATGAATAATGAAGGTGAATTTCAGAACTGTAAAATAGACACAGACTGTACATTAGATCATGATTTAGATAGTTAAATTGATTTGAATAATATAGATGTAAATAATGTAAAATTTGATAGACCTACTAAATTTAGTCAATCAGATATAGATAAATTAGAGAAAGTAGAAATTGATGAGATAATTGATGATGAATCTGATATATTAAATCTCAAAGATAGTTTCTTACCAAAAGGCTTAACTCTTGTAGAAGATTTATTTGACTCAAATGATGTTGCTAGAAAACCCAAAATGGAGCCACTTAGATCTGATATTGAGGAATGTAACATAGGCACAGTGTTAAAACCCAAGATGATCAAACTTTCCAAAGCCTTACCTCAACAAGAAAAAGAAAAATATATACTCTTTTCCAGGAATTTTAATATGTTTTTGCTTGGATTTATGAGGACCTAAAATCCTATGACATCAACATAATACAACATAAAACCCCTATAAAAGAAGACCAAAATCCTTTTAAACAAAAGTTAAGAAGGATCAACCCTATTTTTATGCCTTTAATTGAAAAAGAGGTAAAAATAATGTACGATGCACAGATAATTGCACCAATCAAATATTTTGATTGGGTTTCTAATCTAATTCCAACTAGAAAAAAAGACATGAGAAATTAGATTATGTGTTGATTTTAGGAATCTAAACAAAGTATCCTTAAAAGATAATTATCCTTTACCAAAAATGGATCACATTTTAGAAAGGGTAGTTGGTTCTTCTAGGATTTCACTTTTAGATGGATTTTTAGGATACAACCAAATTTTAGTCCAACCAGAGGATCAAGCCAAAACAGCTTTTACTACTCCTTGGGTCACTTTTATGTATGTAAAAATTCCTTTTGGTTTAATGAATGCAGGGGCTACCTTTCAAAGAGCTATGGATATAGCCTTGCAAAGGAAATTCATGAATTCTTAGTGATTTACTTAGATGACATTACTGTATTTTCTAAGACTGATTATGAACATTTGAATCATCTTAGACGAGTCTTTATTAAATGCAGAAAGTTTGGCATCTCTTTAAACCCTAAGAAAACCTTATTTGGATTAGAAGAAGGTAAGTTACTAGGACACATAATATCTAAAGAAGGAATTAGAATAGACCTTGCCATAATAGAAGGAATTCTTAACATTAGTCCTCCTAGGAACATAAAAAAGTTACAAGCCATTCTAGGTAAAATTAACTTTTTAAGAAGATTCATCTCCAATTTAGCTGAAATAATCAGAGAGCTTAACAACATGCTTAAAAAAGATTCAATTCTTAAATGGACTATTGAGGCCAAACAATCATTTGAATCTATCAAATAGGCTTTAACAAAAACCCCAGTCATTATAAGTCTTGACTTTAAATAAGATTTCATCATTTTTTCATTTGCTTCAGAACACACCATTCTTGTAGTTTTACTGCAGAAAAATGACCAAGGCTATGAGCAGCCCATAGCGTTTTTTATTATAACACTTAGAGATGCCACTTTGAAGTACAATATCATAGAGAAACATGCCCTATATTTGATAAAGGCCATTAAATATTTCAGAGTGTACATCCTTTATTCTCACATCAATACCTATGTTCCAAATGTAGTAGTAAAAGACATTCTAACTCAAGATGGTCTTGATGGAAGAAGAGGCAAGTGGATTGCCATAATTTGGGAATATGAAATACAGATAAAACCCACTAAACTTATAAAAGGTCAAGGTTTAGCCAAACTCATGGCTAAATCAAATTTTCATGCCCTAGACATAAATTTTATTGCACAAGTAGATGATCAAGAAGAGATTGGGACTCCAGAGATCAGTGAAGTCTTTTTAGATTCACCATGGTATGCAGATATCATATTTGTATTACTAAACTTACAAGCTCCTCCTGGATTATCAAGAACAAAAGATAGATTCTTAAAGCTTAAAGCAGTAAGATTTTGTATATTAGACAATGTAATTTTTTGGAAGGATCATAGTGGAATTTTACTGAATTTTTTGCTGAAAGAAGAAGCCGAAAAAATCTTAGAAGAATTTCATGTAGGTGACTGTGGAGGACATCTCTACTGGAATACTACTGCAGAAAAATCCTGAGAGTTGGTTTTTACTGGCCTACTTTGTTTACAGATGTAAAAAGGTATGTGACCTCCTGTCACAACTATCAAATATTTGAGGGAAAGAAAAAGCTCTTACCATTGCTCTTAAAACCTATCTCAATAGAAATGCCATTTCAATAATGGGGTCTTGACTTCATTGGTGAAATTCACCCTCCATCATTGGCCCAATGCAAGTGGATTCTGATAGCCACTGACTATTTTACCAAGTGGATTGAAGCCATACCCTCTACGCAAGCCACTGACACTGGCATTGTCTCCTTTTTAGAAAGCAACATAATTTCAAGATTTGGATGTCCTGAAAAAGTGATTACTAACAATGCAGCTGCATTCAAATCTAAAAAGATGATTGAATTTTTCCATAAATATCACATTACCCTAGGCCATTCTACTGCATATTACCCTCAAGGTAATGGACTTACTGAATCTTCAAATAAGAGCCTTGTAAACATCATCAAGAAGTTACTAGAAGATGAAAAAAAGACTTGGAACAAGAAGTTAGTCAATGCCTTATGGGAAAATGGACTTACCACAAAAAATATATTGATGCATCTCCTTACCAACTTGTTTATGGAATGGATGTTGTTTTCCCATCTTCCTTAGGAGTACCAGTAATGAAGATAATCCAAGAATTACAGGTTGAGACAAATGGCATGCAAAGAATGATTAACCAAACCATTCACTTGCAGCAAACAAGAGAAGAGGTTTATATTAAGTCTCAAGTTATCCAGGATAAAATAAAGAATTTTTTTGACAAAAAGAGTAAAGAAAATGATTTCTACATTGGAGATAAAGTGTTAAAATATGATTCAAGAAGAGAAGAGAAAGGTAAACATGGAAAATTTGTTTTTCTATGGAAAGGACCTTATGTTATTTATGGTTACAGAGGTAATAATGCTTTCTTTCGGAAAGAAATGGATGGATTAGATCTGCTAGGTGGACTAGTCAATGGCAGAATGTTGAAGCACTACTACTCCTCAGAGATAACAAATAGTTAGTTTTATTAACTTTGACCATTCTACATAAACATTGAACATTTCAGATTGGATTGGATGTTTTCCTAACAAAGTTGAAGCCCGAAGAGAAGGCCATAAGCTTTTAGAGGTAAATATCATAAGTATGAAATAATTGCAGAGATCAGAAGACATTTTCAAGTTCATCACAGTTAAAATTCAAAGGCTACTAGCCTTAAATTTCTTGACATTTCACCAAGAAATGCCATCTCCATGTGGAGCCACTGTTAGGGTCCTATAATAATAGGGTTCATAATTTTTGAATTGAATTTGATAGTCTTGTAAATTTGTACATACCTTGCACTAGTACAAAATGTCTAATTAGTTACTAAAAATACGACTAAATTTTGCATATAAATGACTATTTTTCAGTCGGTGACCAATAGTAGCTAATTTATAGTATCTTATAATGCGACCAACTTTTGGTCGTTTTTAGCTTAGTCATTAATTGGTTATCTCAATTTTGTTATCCAGTTGTATATTTGGTCATTGATTTGGTCATTAAATGTCACAATTAATGACCAAATATACAATAAATATATTACTATATGATCAACCGAGAAAACCAATTAATGACCAAAGAAATATGACCAATATGTTGGTCGTGCTATAAGATACTGTAAATTAGATACTAATAGTCATATATATGCAAATTTTAGTCATCGTTTGAAACCAATTAATGACTGAAGAAATATGACTAAATTTTGGTCATGTTATAAGGTATTGTAAATCAGCTACTAATAATCATATATATGCAAAATTTAGTCATCATTTGTAGTCACAAATTTATCATTTGCAGTAGCCATTTATTCATTATTTAAACAACTAATTTAGTAGTTTATATTCATTTCATTTACTTTCATTAATAATCATTATAAATGACTAATTTAGTCGTATATTCATTTTATTTGTGTTCATTATTAATCAACATAAATTAATTTGTATGATTTAAAAAATGTCATACAATGTGCATGTTCATCTAATATGAAATCATAAAGTCGCATATTTTAATTACAATACTAAACAACATCAGGTGTAAATATAAATAATTTCAACCACACAAATTATATTATCTGAAATGTTAAAGTATTAGAATATGAGTTTCCATCTTAATATTAGGTGGACTACAATTTACACATGAAATGATGTTTCATCACTTCAAAACATTATCATTGTGTTGTCAAGGCATTATAGGTGAATTCACCAACTTTGAAGACTTGATCATCAATCTTTATATGTGTGTCTTATGCTAGATATTGGCTCTAAAAGTATCACCAGACCAGTTCTCCTCTCTCTTTTTGCATTTTTCGCTCCAATGTTATTTCTCTCCTCTTTTTTCAATTCGTGCTTCTTACCATCAATACTGATTTCAATTTATGAAAACAAAAGAAAATACAATGCAGTGTAAGAAATGAAAGACAATGAACACTAGAATATAATATAACTTAGACTATAAATAGTTTATACAACATATACCTTAACATCAACAATGTCAAAGTAATTTTCCTTCAGCATTAATTTCTGCAAAATAAATGTCACGTTATTCTTTCCCATTTCTCAACATGCTACATACGATAAATTGAAAATCACATAAAACCAAGAGCAAACCCTTTTCTAACCAAAACAAACAAACAAATAGTGCCTCTAATAAAACTTCATTATAATATTAGCAAATGAAAAGAGAGCTAGTGGACCATTTGTGTTGTTTGACTTTGCCTATTTTTGTTATAAAGTGCTCGAGCTTCAGGAACCAACAAATGTGAACACGAGCTAAAAACTAACCAACCATTCACTTTTCAATATGAGAGATCACATATAAACCACAAAATTGATCAGGCATTAAAATTGTGAGCAGACTTCCTTGAAATTTTCTTCTTGAGAAATACCTCAAAATCCACTCGCTTATAATAAGCTTCCTAGCTATGTACCTCCATCCTGGATTTCCCTTGCTATATCTTGAATAAAGAATATCCCTTCAACAACCAGTTTTGCGAGAATCCTTCCAAGTAAATCAAGAGCCTTGGGCGAATCAATAGTAGCATCCTCCAATGAAAATAGTACAGTCTCCAACCTAGAAACATCAAAATTATATATAGTTATAATTCATTATCGCACATGACCATAGACTGTAGCAGTCTTGAAATAAACTAAAACTTGAATAAGAACAAACACAAAATTTCAATCTTGTGGTTTATATGATATCCATTTGATAATATCTCACTCATCATCCATGTTTCAGGAAATATTTGGTGTCTTTTTATGTGGAAAATTTTCCAATGGGGCTATATGTTTTTACCTTTTCTGTTTGGATCTAAGCTTAATATGAATATGTATTGGATTTTTGTTTTAAATGAAAACATAGGTTCTTATTTTTCCTTTTCTGTTTTTCTCCCTTTACATATATATGTTGTGAATTTGCGTAATTTTAAACAAAATAAATAGTCATGTTAATATGTTTTAACATATTTCAATTTTAAAAATAAATATACAATTTTAAAATTTATAGCTAGAATTTTGGATTCAGTTCAATTTGAACCAAATAAGAGAGTGGCATTAGTCACAATTTTACTAATATACTAATACTGATAACCAGAAAAGTGTCTTTTTGAGTTGCCTATATCTAATGGCTGATAAAAGAATCCTTTACATAGGTATCACATATGAATGTTAACTAGAAATAATTTTGGTATAACATAGGAATGTTGACGACATTACAACATCTCTACCATGTTGATGATTGAATTATGTGAATGAGGATGGAAGGCAATCTGAGATTTTTTTCGCTAAGGGTTTCTGAATGGCTCAGTGATCGAGGATGACGCAATATGGAGGGGGCTCTGACACACTCTGTAGCATCGTGGTCCCGCAGATGATTTCATGTGTCAGCCCTAGGGTAGGGTTTCTGTTGAGACCGCTACACCTCCTATCATAGCCTCCCGATTTTCACCCATCCCTTATTGCCTTTCACTGTCGCACTTTATACAGCTCGTGCTCTTCTGCAACCATCGATTGACCGGCATCAGATGCCATGGAGGATGAGCTGCTAGATTATTCCCCAGACCCATTGGAGGATGAACTGTTGGATTATTCCCCGGGACCCATTGGAGGGCTAGCCGATCTGGTCCACTCGGGGACACTCCCTATCTTTTTCGTCTGCGCTGGCACCTCCCGCATCTGCAGTTTTTCCAGATGGATCTAGGGCTTCCACCTCGCCTCATTTTTCTCTGGAGGGATCTTCTTCCCTAGCCTACCACTCTGATTCTCTGCCATCTACATTGCTAGAGTGCTTCCCCCCCTTCCTGTAGCCGATTCGGTGCTATCTATGTCGTTATCCCCTGCATCTCACCATTTTCTGACATCCCTCCTATTGTTGCAGTCCTACCCCCCTCCCCAGGATATCTCCTCCTCCCTGGGTCCTATACCTTCATTGCCCGCTTCTGCACCCCATTTACAATCGGCGAACTTGCCCCTGACTAAACCCTCATGAAAAACGCCACACCCCCCTCCATCTGGGTTTTTTGCGGGTGATCTCCCTATTGATCTGCCCTCACATTCAGTCGGGACGATCGAGGAACCTACCTCAGACTCGGAAGGGGAGAAACCCTCCCTTAGATCTCAAATGCGCTCGTCCAGGAAGTCAGGATGTGTTAAGAAAGGTAATAAGTGTATCAAACTCGCATTTAGAGACCAACATAAGATGGGCGATGTACTTGAAACGACAAAGAGGGTTTTGGTTGGACACATTCGGGGCTAGAAATACAACACGGAGTGAATTCGGCTATGGACTATGGAGATCTAGGGATAGTTTATTGATGCTTTACCCTCTGTCATCATTCTCCCCAAAGGATGGTTCGCACTCAGATTCAGTCAGCCGGAACACCTACAATGGGTACTTTCCCGTTATTGGCACATAGAATAAGCCCCAGTCCTGTTGAAGAGATGGAGCCCTCTATTCGTCCCTGAGCGAGAGCACTTGGGTGGTGGACCCATCTAGGTTCGATTACCTGGGCTACCTATGCACTTCTGGTCTGAGGATACCTTACCACACATTGGAAATGCTCTTGGCTCCTATCTTGATCATGACAAATCTTATATTGCAACTGATATCATGACCATGGCTCATATTTTGGTACATTGGACACCAGAGAGGGCTTGGAAGAGTCCATTACATTGCGATGGAAGCAATTTATCCAGATCCAGCCCCTGGATTACGAAGGTCTTCCTTACCGATATAGAAGATGTCATGAGGTTGGGCATCTCTACAAGGACTACCCACTCATGAAAAATAAGGCTTCACAGTCCCTTCCAACCGAATCTGTTCTTGCATCAACTCCACAGGCACAGGCACCCACTCAGAAGACTTCTCAGCGTGGTCGACCCCCTCGGGCTAGTGTTCTGAATGAAGCCCCTACTGCTCATCCACCTCGGCCCCCTTCATCGCGCATTACCCGCTCCAAGGCAGCTGTTGCACAACCATCTGCGGGTATTACTTCACTCCCTTACTCTGCTTTTTATTTTTCTGTTGTATCTACTGTTATTCAATCATTGGTCCTCTATGTATCTGGTTCGACATTCCCCTCTTCTCCTCTCCCTTCGTCCGTGACCCTCTATACCTTCTCCCAGTCTTCCCCTCTCCTCTGAGGCCTCATCCAACTCTGCGAGCAGCCACTCATACTTTCTCATATCCCTCTCCAAGCTATATGCATCCCCCCCCTGTGGATTAGTTATTACTCCCCCCCTCCCAACATCGGGGTATCTTCTCATGGTTGCAAATCATATATTTCTAAAGCCATTGTCCAAGCTGGTCAGGAGGTAGCTGATGGACATCAACACACTCTCAATCGGGTTTCTAGAGCAGAGGCATCCCATGCATATATTCCCTCATGATTATTCTCTCCTTCAATTGATGTGGCCTTGCAAGTTAGGCCAAAAAACTTGCACTTCGTCGTCTATTTGAATCCACCCCTTGTGATATTATTTTCCTCCAAGAGACCCTTGGCCCTGAATCATCGATTATCAATATTCTTCAAGGCATGTGCCTTGGATGGAACTTTCATGCCCTAGATGCTCGTGGCCGATCGGGCAGCATTGCACTAGGCATCAATCCTCGGTTGATAAATCTCCTTAATATCTAGGGAGGAAAGGGATACTTGGGGGCCAACATACAATCGACTGAATTCGAATCTCCCTTTCGCATCTTCAACATATAGGGGTCATGCTCTAATCGACTCACATTCTGGGATCATTTCCTCAACCTCCCCCTCATGAATCATGACAGGCTCATACTCAGTGGCGACCTCAATTTCTCTCTTGGTCAGGCTGAATCATGGGGACATTCCGCTCAATTCGATCCCCTATCTGAACAGATTCAGACCCTCATTGAAATGCACCAGCTTGTGGACATCCCGTCCCCCAAACTACAACCTACTTGGCATAATAAGAGGACAGGACAAGCCTCCCTTGCCAGACGATTGGATAAATTCTTGGTCCATGAGGAAATTCTTGCCCATATCCCCAACCATCGGCAGTGGGTTGGACAGGGGGGACTCTTTGATCACTCTCCCATTTTTATGGAACTTGCTGGACGCACACCAAAGCCAAGGGCACCCTTCAAATTTAATGCTACATGGCTTGAGGATGCATCCTATGTTGAAGTTGTCACTCAGTACTGGATTAACCATATAGGACCACCGGACCTAGACCCCTCTACTCTCTTCGCCTACAAGATGAAAGAGGTCAAGAGGCTCACCAGGGTTTGGGCAAAGGAGAAGCAGAACTTGCTGCAATGAGTTCGTCTGACCATCGGGGATTTGAAACAGATGAAACAAAGGCGCGCATCTACTTGCTGGAATCTGAGCGCACTAAGATCCTGAAGGCCCGCGAAGAGACATGGCGCCTCCGAAGTAGGGCCATCTGGCTGAAAGCTGGGGATGAGAACACTAACCAACCATTCACTTGTCAACATGAGAGATCATAGATAAACCACAAAATTGATCAGGCATTAAAATTGTGAGCAGACTACCTTGAAATTTTCTTCTTGAGAAATACCTCAAAATCCCCTCATTTCTAATAAGCTTCCTGGCTATGTACCTCCATCCTTGATTTCCCTTGCTATATCTTGAATAAATAATATCCCTTCAACAACTAGTTTTGCAAGAATCCTACCAAGTAACTCAAGAGCCTTGGGCGCATCAATAGTAGCATCCTCCAATGAAAATAGTACAGTCTCCAACCTAGAAACATCAAAATTATATAAAGTTATAATTCATAATCGCACATGACCATAGACTGTAGCAGTCTTGAAATAAACTCAAACTTGAATAAGAACAAACACAAAATTTCAAACTACCCTTCAGTAAGTTGTCCCTGATTTAGCAAGAAAGGCTCGAACTTGCATAAATATGTATGTAGATTCCCCAAAAGATCAATTTAAACATCTTTCTTGACAAAAGAATCTAATATCCAAAGCGAAATCTCCTCTATGAAGCCACATAGCAAAAGATGCAGGATATCCAATAGAGGAAGCATGAGAATTCTACCTGCTTTAGCCAACATTCTTGATGCTTGTGCTGATATATATCTAGAGAATAGCAACCAGGTTCAAATGGACAGTAAACCCAAATGTTACACTTCTTTTCACCTTCTTTAGCATTTTTTGCTTGGTCTAAGCAAGCCTGACAACAATCTACAACACTTTCTTTATGGCGCATCAGACCCGATTTAAGTGCAGCTCTGTCATAGTCTGTATGTGGTTCTGCATGGCATTCAGAAGGAAGTGGCCTGCCAGGTATGATTCCATCTTCTGCAGAAATAATATCAAACTATGCATCAGGGTTTAATTGCACCATTTTAAGCTAGGATTTTCCAAACCCTTGCTGCCCTTGGACAAACTGAAGTAACAAAGAAACAATATAACTCATTCAAAAATAACACGCCTGGGGAAAGGTGGAAAAGAAAACAGATGTTAAAACAAAATACTTTGAATTTCAATAGTTCCTCACTAAAAAATGCTAAATTCCATTCTCCAACATGTAAGTAATCAAATTGTTAAATTTAGCAACATAATAATAACCTTAAATATGCTGAAAAAAGGAACCTAGAGAAATTGTCAAGAAACCATAATCCTCAAGTCATAAACTTAAAAATAGATAAGACTGATATATGAATACTTTGTAAAACACGCTCAGTTCAAAACATAATGCAGTGAAGAGGACAAAATAATTTGGTGATGCTAACCTAGTAGTCAAAATCCCAAGAAATCAAAAGCGAAAACATCAAACTAAGATTGCCCACATTAGAGAACTTTTGAGGTCTAAAATAGGCCTCCTAAGAAAAATGTACAACCAAAATAAACTTTATAAGAACCAATAGTATTGAAGATGATGATGTCAACCATGGGGGATTATTCACCATTTTTGGGGTAAAAAAGTAAAAAGATTAAAAAATAATAAAATGATAAAACTACTTTTTCAACTTATCTCCCTAATGTTTTACTCAAATTTCGAGTGGGAGTACTCGTTGGATGAAAAATTTAATTCCTCATCCAAGGATTACCCATGTTGCATACTTTTGATGGACCATGGTACATGAAAAATGATAAATACATGAAAAAATGTGATTACAATCACGTTTTTCATGTATTTCTAATTTTTCGTGTATTAAGTGTTGGGCACCTTATTTGTATACTTTCTTCTCTCATTTTTACCCTCCCTTTCTATCTATTTGTGCCATTATTCATCTTAAAAGCATGAGGTAAAACCCTTTCTCCTATATGTCCTGAGCATAAGTGCCTTGTATTTTCTTTTTTCTTTCTTTATTTTCTATTTCTTGTATCATTTTTTTTTTCTGTAAAAAAAAATTTAAACCCTCATCTTGGGGAAGGTGTTTTGTAAAACCTTGCCTAAGTCCTAGGCATAGTCTAGTTTTTCTTTCCTGTTTTTTTTTTTTTTTTTTTTCCTGTTTTTCTTTTTAGGGGCCAATTTCTCGTCTTGGGGAGGGTATGTTATTACTCTACTCTAGGTCCTGAACTCCAATTTCTTTTCTTTTGTTATTTTTTTTATTTCTTGTGAATCTCTTCTCTCTTCCCGGGGAGGAAGTTATCTGTCCTACTTCGGGTCCTGAGCTATTGATTGATTTTTTTTAATGAACCCTTTCCATAATTTGTATGAACAAAGATCTGAACAAGAGGTGTAGAGGACGACCCCCAAATAAAGGGAAGGAATTGGGGAGGAAGATGTATATTCAGGAAATTATTGAAAAATCTAGATCTGAGGCATCATCCCGTGCTATTGCTAGGGTTAGGGTTCAGACGAAGTCCGAAGGGAATTCTGTGGAACAACCAGCGCCATACAAGGTACCAGAATATTTTCGTTCTATAGCAGAATATTTAATAAATAGGGTACCAGTGGAAGAGAAATCCTTATCAACAGCAGAAGGGGAAGAAGTGGCGAGCAAGGGATCAAAAGAATTGAGCAACTCTAATTGGGAAGAAGAACCTCAAAAAGGGTTTTCATCCCCAAGAGACCAAGGCAGCACTGTGAAAATTCCTATTGCTAAAATAAGAGACTCTGATCTAGTAAAGGAATTTTTGAAGGACTGTGAGTCACCAAAGTACCATGGGAGTGCGGTGCAATCACCTTCGGTTGAATCACTCCAAATACCAGCTGCAAAACCAACCAAAATTCTAAGTGAGTATTGGAAGATATTTATGGCACCTGTAATTTCATCCATTGATTTTTCTATAGGAAATGTTATAGGCGATGCACCAATGAGACCCACACCTTTGACAACCTTGCCTAGTTTTCATGGGCTCTCTTTGGAGGACCCTGACACGTTCCTTTTTGAATTTTATATTGTTTGTCTAGGATACGACCATATGACTAATGCTCAAAAATTGAAAATATTCCTTGCTACCCTAAAGGGGATAGCCCTGAGATGGTTTATGGGTTTAGGGGTAAGCACGATTACTTCATGGGATGAAATGAAGAAAGCCTTCTTGGAAAAATACCAAGATTATTGTAAGTCTCGTGACATCAAGGAGGAAATATTTAAATTTTCACAGAAGGAAGATGAAAATATGGAGGACTGTGTAGAACGATTTAAATACATACTGTAGAGGTCTGGACATAGTAACTTGGATAAGGAAATTTTAAAGATAATCCTTCTCAGAGCACTCAGAGAGGACTCTTTGCAACTCCTGAATATAGTGGGTAAAGGAGATATTTCAAAAGAAACTTCGAAACTATCTGTGATTATTGTATCAAATGTTCAAGGGGGGCTGCAAGAAGTGGACAGGGTATTCAGTCATTAAAGAACTTCAGTGGAGGGGTCACAAAAGTAGAGATTGGGAATCTGTTAGATAATCTGAGGACTGATATCCTGAGTATGCTATCAGCCCAAATGGACACTCTACAGGAAAAATAGAAGCAGATGGAGCTAGAGAAAACCATGGCCATATTCTGCCCTTAGTGCAGGAAGAAACACCCCTTGAAGGAATGCCCGCTGAACACGGTGGAAGCCTGCGCAATTTGTGAATAGACTCACGTGACCAGTGCATGTCCTTCCTTGCCCGGGCTGAAAGAATTTTTCCAAAGAGCAAGTGAGGAAAGCCCAGTGGACCATCTATATTTCATGGGGCAGAAGAAACAATGGTAACCTCGACCTTCGGCGGTGAATCCAGTTATGTTTCAAGACCCATCCCAGTATTTTCATGATTTTAGTATGGGTCCCCGATCTGCACCATTTTCAGCCATGTGGCCTCAATACCAGTATCCACCTTGGCAGCAATGTGTTCCTCAAGTCAGTTCGAATCCTTCATGGAATCAGGCCTGGCTTGGATCCCCTCCCACTGGACAGTTTCCTCAGCCTATGCCTCAGCAAAAAATTCAGTCGCCTTCCAATGTACCCGTAGGAAACCCAGCCATTATACCTCAGCTTCTTCTCCAGCCCAACCCAAATCCAAATAACAAAGGGGTTCAACAAACAGATACTTTGAACCTTCCATCCTATAGCATTTCTACCGTAGGGTTCAATGAGATAAATCTACGGTCTGGCTGGGTAGTAAATGCACCTACTTCACCCATTATCACATAACAACATGAAGGTGAAGATACAGAACCAGAACAAAGAATAGTGAGGGAGAATGTAGATCAAAACATAATAAACCAGACACCTCCCCAAGTTGTTCCTAATCAAGGTCATTTAACATTTCCCCCATATCCTGAAAGATTGACCTTGAGCAAACCAAAGCCTCAAGCATAATTTGATTTTCTAGGGGAACTACATAATATTTTTGTTAAAATACCTCTTTTACAAGCTATGATCGATGTACCTATTTATGCAAATACTTTGAAAGAATACTACTCAAAGAAACTGGGTAGAAAAACTAAGGATCCATTAATTGTGCATGTAATGGGCAGACTATCCGATATCATGTCAGGAAAGATCATGCCTATAAAATATGGGGATCCTGGGAACCCGATTCTAACAGTACAAATTAATGGGATTGAAATCCCAAATTTACTGGTGGATTTGGGAGCAGCCATTAACATTATCACTGCTGAAACAATGAACACACTAGGACTTGGAAACATTAAATCAACCCCTACTATCCTGGAACTTGCAGACAGATCCACAATTAAACCAATAGGGAAATTAGAGGATGTCATCATTTCAGTAGACTCATGGAATTACCCTGTGGACCTCCTTATATTGCAGACTCGATCTTCAATGGGTGGTCACTCATTAATCTTAGGAAGACCCTGGTTGGCAACTGTAGATGCCTATATAGGATGTCGGTCTGGACATATGATCATATCAAATGGGACAGTTACGAAGGACCTCGGGCTTTATTCTCCTGTGAAGCCAAGCCCATCTAAAAAATCATCAACCAGTCATAAACCTCTACCTGCAGAAGAGCTTGAACCTGAAAATTAAGATGTTAGAACAGTTCTCACTATTGGCCAGGCCCTTCGATTTAAAACAGAGACTGAAGATGATGCCATTAACACCTTCATTAATGATTCCAATTCTATTCCCAATCGAACTCAATATATTCTAGAATCTGCTATGAGTTGTGAGGCACAGGAAAAAATTGAACCAGAAGATGACATAGAAGACATTCCTGTGACCCCATTCCATGAGTACTCCAATTGATATTGAACCAGGGAAAACATTTAATATCAACCCGAACTTGTCTGAATCCCAGACCAAACAAATTTTGAAAGTCCTTCAAGAACATCAATAAGATTTTGCCTAGCATTATACTAACATGAAGGGTATCCCTGCTAGCCTATGCACTCATCATATTTACATTAAGGAATATTGCCGCCTTGTAAGACCGCCTCAACGGAGGATGAATCATGCTCTCAAAAATATTGTTAAAGAAGAATTACAAAAATTGTTGGATGTAGGATTCATTTATCCCATCTCAGATCGCCAATGGGTATCCCCGCTAGTTATCGTTCCCAAAAATAATGGTAAATGGTGGATCTGTGTAGATTACAGGGAATTAAATAAGGAAACTCAAAAAGACCATTTTCCTTTTCCATTCATTGACCAAGTCCTGGACACCTTGGCTGGAAAGAATTTCTTCTCCTTCCTAGATTGATTCAAAGGATATAATCAGATCTAGATAGCCCCGGAAGACCAGGATAAGACAACTTTCACATGCCCATGGGGAACCTTTTCAGTAGGGTCCTTCCATTTGGCCTGTGTAATGCTCCTGCTACCTTCCAGAGGGCAATCTTGGGAATTTTTTCTGATTTGGTCGATGATAGTGTTGAAATCTATATGGATGATTTTACTCCATAAGGGAATTCATTTGAGGAGGGATTGGAAAATTTGGAGAACATACTCAAAAGATGTAAACAGACCCATGTATCGTTGAGTACAGTCAAATGCCATATGATGAGGGAAGAAGGAGTAGTATTGGGACATTTTCTCTCAACCGGTGGAATTCAAGTTGATCTGGCTAAAGTAGAGGTAATATTACATTTTTTGGTACCCAAAACACCCACACAGGTACGTATCTTTCTTGGTTGTGCTGGATATTATAGGCGCTTTATAGAAATTTTTGCTAAAATAGAACATCCATTATTTCAATTGCTAACAAAAGATGAAGAATTTTTGTGGACAGAAGATTGCGAGATAGCTTTCATGAAAATTAAAGGGCTGGTGTGCATGGCCCCAATCCTTCGAGGACCTGATTGGGAATTACCATTTCACATACATACTAATGCTTCTCAGATAGCAGTAGGGGTTGTTTTAGGACAACAAGTAGAAAAAACACCGTATGCAATTTATTATGTCAGCAAGAATTTAATTCCTGTTGAATTAAACTATACGGTGACAGAAAAAGAATTCGCAGCTGTCATTTATGCTATCAATAAGTTCTGACACTACATCACCGGGTATTCTACTATTGTCCATACTTATCACGCAGCAATTATGTATTTGATGAATAAACCCATTACTCCTGGTCGTATTACAAGATGGTTACTATTGCTTCAAGAATTTGATATTACAATAGTAGATAAGCCAGGAAAAGATAGTGTAGTAGCTGATTTCCTATCTAGAATGGATAACAATGATGAATGCACACCATTAGAAGACAGTTTCCCCGATGAACATCTTTTTGCAGTCTCTACTAAACCTCCGTGGTATGTAGATACTGCTAACTATCTTGCTACAGGGAAAGTGCCTCCTCATTTGTCATATAGGGAACAACGAAAGATTATTCATCATAGTTCCCGATATTCTTGGATGGCAGGGTACCTTTTTCATACAGGAGGAGATAAGCAGATCCGACGTTGCGTGTTTGAAGATGATATCTATGAAATATTGAAAGCTTCCCATGATGGCCCCTATGGAGGGCATTTCACGGACAAAAGAATAGGCCACAAGGTGCTACAAATGGGATATTACTCGCCTTCCATTTTTTGTGATGCTCAAAATTATGTCAGGAGGTGTGATAGTTGCCAACGTATGGGGTAGCCCAGTAAAGCAGATGAAATACCTTTGCAGGCACAACTAGTTCTCGAACCTTTCGAGAAATGGGCTATTGACTTCGTTGGACCCTTTAACCCACCCTCCCAGCAGAAATTCCACATCTTGGTCTATACTGATTACGTTACTAAGTGGGTGGAATCCAAAGCAGTTGCGAAAGAAACATAGCAGGTAGTCTTAGATTTTCTATTTGAAGAAATTTTTGCTCAGTATGGTACTCCAAGAGAGGTTGCTTCATATGGAGGAGCACAATTCACATCACACAAGATAGAAAATATCATGCAAAAATATGGGGTCAAGCACAGAGTGACATCTCCATACCATCCCCAGGTGAATGGACAAGTGGAAAGCATAAATAAGACATTAGAAAATATTTTGACAAAAACTGTGGCATACCATCATTGGGATTGGGCTCAGAAACTTCCAGAGGCTCTATGGGCATACAAAACAACATGGCGGAATACAATCGGGTTTTCACCATTCGAGTTGGTTTATGGGAAATCTCCATTGTTTCCAATTGAATTTGAAATAAGCACACTCAGAACAGCCCTTGAAGTTGGTTTAGATCTATCAGATGCCCAGAAGTACCGACTAGCTCAGCTTAATGAACTTGATGAAATACGTTCAATGGCTGTCCAGCGAACTACTGCTATTCAGTAGTAGAGAATGAAATGGCACGACAAGTTTATTAGAAACAAGGTGTTTCAAAGTGGAGATTGGGCACTACTTTATGACTCTCGTTTTAAGGATTTTAAGGGAAAGCTTTGCACTCAGTGGATGGGACCTTATGAGGTGAATGCTATATTTGATAATGGAACAGTCAGGCTAGTCACAATTGACGATACACATACTTCCTTTATAGTCAATGGACATCGCTTTAGACTATACAACCAGCTAGCCTCTAAGGATGCTTTTATTAAACAACTCTCTGAAAAATGTAGTTTGAAGGTTTTCAGTGTAGAAAATCTTTCCTCTACACTGCTGTAAAATTTTTTTTAAAAAATAAGAAAAAAAAAAAATAATAATAATAAAGAATTTTGTTCTATTTTCTTTTCTTTTTGCAGGAGCTACATCTAAGGAGTAAAAATCAAGGAATACTCATGTTTTTGTTACTTGGTTGTTGCTACACCGGATGCTGCTATTCAGTTGCTGCTACTCATGTTGCGGTTACTTGGTTGCTATTATTCTGATGCTGCTACACCGGATGTTGTTACTTGGGTGCTGCTACTCATGATTTTGTTACACCACTGCTATTACACTAGATGCTGCTACTCAGTTGCTGCTACTCATGTTGTGGTTACTTGGTTTCTGCTACTCCGATGTTGTTACACTGTTGCTGTTACACCAGATGTTGTTACACCGATATTGTTACTCTGATGTTGTTACTCTGATGTTGTTACACCAATGCTATTACACCGATGTTGTTACTCCGATGTTGTTACACTGATGCTGTTACACCGGATGCTATTACACCGATGTTGTTACATCGATGTTGTTACTCTAATGCTATTACAATGATGTTGTTACACCATCCCCTCATCTAGGTAGGCCGTCAGGTATGCCTCCATGTGACTCGTACTGATTTAATTAAAAAATCCCATGTGAAGATTTTAATGCCACATACGTCAAAAATTTAAGTTGATGGGGGTGTCGTCATGCCAAGGACAATGTAATAATTACCCCATAAGTTAAGAATGACATCTCACTCATGGTACACCTTATGAATCACATCAATATGTGGTACCATCATTTAATCCTATTGGGATTCGCAAAATGTATCATCTATCCTGTACGAGTAATTATTATTCCTATTCTACCATACTTACCATAATTCTTTATTATTTTTCTTGGTTTTCGAGAATTACCAATTATATTTACCACTACCACCTGTCCATTTTCACTATGTTGTTCCTCCAAATCCAGTACCCACCACCTTGCCCAACGGTCTACTGCTACAGGAATTGATGCTACAAGTCTCCACAGTATGGGTGGACTGGTTGTGTGGCATGAGCCTGAAAACATAGTTTCAGTTTGCAGTAATCCAAAGGTTTGGCAAAAAATTTTCGATGCAGGTTGGGACGTCTACTTTAATAGATTGCAGGGATTCGATGGAGGTGTCACAATGGAATTCACACTCAATTTAGAGGAGGATCATTCATGGGTTAGAGATCTGGAAGTTGTTGTTACAGAGGAAGTAATTGTAGAGGTTAGCAGGTTGAGACAGCAAGGGCAGTAATGTTTTTCTCGAAAGGTTTCTCTCCTGAAATTTCCTAAATTGTTTTTGTAGGAAGGAGAAAGTGTATTTCAATTGGCTAGGGGATACGAGTGCAAAACTGTACTGTATCCTTGAAAAGAATTTGCAGGTTTCATAATTAAATACATTATCTGTGAGGGTCAGGCCTTAGCTCTGTTCAACTGTCACTTTAAAATTCTAATGCACCTCTAATTTCCACAGAATCAGGAGCATGCCCTAAACATGCCATTATTTCTATTAAAAAAACTGCAGCATATGGCACAAGCTTCTCGACGCTCCCGCCGGACGATGGTAGTAATTTCTAACCATGGAATGGTGCGATTATTGGTCGTGCATGCAATAGGCAGGCTACGGGTTCCTTGGGTGGAGCTCTGCAGATCCTCAGAAGAAGAGATAGTAGCTATGGTTGCTGCTAGCGAAGAAGAGCCAGCCTCTCCATCTAGTCAGGTGGAAGAAGAACCTTCAGAGGAATTCAATCAAGAGGAACCCGAGGAAATGGAAACAGAGATTGATCAGGAATAACTTGAGGAAGAGGAGATGATGATTGATCAGGAGGAACCTGAAGAAATGAGTATGGAGGAAGCAATCGACAATGAAGACGAGGGTGTCACACAAGAACCAACCTCACTGGAAAAATCCACGGAAGAGGAAATAAGAATGGAAGAGTTGATTAGCGACACAGAAGAAGCTGCCACACAAGAACTAGCTTCATTTGAGGAACCCATAGAGGAAGGGATTATGGATGTTATGTAGGAAATTGATATCATGATATAGTCAGCAATCTTTGCCAACGAAGAACAAAGCAATGGAATTGTTGACAGAGAAATGGACATCACCTGCTTCGATAAAAATGGATGTTGATATAGTTGGGGGTGCTACACAAGAACCACCCCCAATTCGGCCGAAACAGGAGGAGACTACCCATGGAATCGATGTTGGACCTCAAGAGTTGGTACCAAATGTGAAAAAGAAGGTGATTCTCGAGGAAAAATAGGCTAAAGAAGGAATGCGACTAGTGGTCAATATTGTTCCACAAGAACTAGTATCAACCCATAAAGAAGAAGTGATCAGAAAATAGCAAGAGGAAAGAAGGGAATTGAGCCATGGAATCAATGCTGCTCCACAAGAACCAACATCGACTTCGATTGAGGTAGTAATGCATGAAGTCTCGGTCCAACCTGAGAATGATGATGAGGGGTCTGTTCCCTGTTCTTTGTTCCAGTCCATGATGCCCAGAGGGGCAAGGGGATTTGGCTTGCCTAAATCGTTAGTGAAAGAAGTTGTTGTTCCCCCAGTACTAAAATTTGTTGACACGGCCAAATTTGGCCTAGACACTACTGAGCTAGAACAATCGGATGTTCACTAGGCAGAAATAGTTCCTGTAGAAATATCGGAACACATAGGGGTCGATGAATTTTCCGGCCAAAAAGCAGAAGTTTCAAGAAGAAATGTAGAAGAAGAAGGACCTGTGGGTCGAGGGCTCAGCCAAGAGGGTTTGATGAAAGAATCGGGAGAAGATGCCGGTAGCGTTCCGCCGCATTTTAAGCCTATCATAGGTCCAAAACCTGAATTCGTTGTTAAACAGGAATGGGTCGAACAGTGCAAGAAAAGAAGGTTACCTCATAAAAAGAGGTACCAGCTGCAATTCAGTGAAACCGTAAGACTAAAAAGAGAAGTTCAGAGTTTGAAAAAGCAAGTTTTGTGTTTAAAAAGGAAGGTAAATGTCTACAAATGGAGGTCAATAAATCTGAAGGTTGAAGTCTCCATTGCAGCTACCCAGACCGGCCCAATTGAAGAATTGTTTGAAGTTCGGGAATTTGTATTGGCCGCCGAAATTCAAAAATGGCAGTTTGCAGTGAGTGACCACAAGAAATAAATAGCTAGGGTTCGATAAAAGGCTGTTGGAGTCGTTACAGGGTACATAGATCAATTATACAAGGCTCGGCTGAAGTAGGCCAAACAGAAGGCTAGGATAGAAGAGTTGGAAGAACAAGTTCAGTTGCTAAAGACAGATAAGGAGAAGATGTTCTCCCTAGCACAGCAGGTAATGGCCTACAAACTTGCTACACATAGTTATTCCTTATTCCTTCATGAGAAATTTATTTACTTTTGTCTTGAAATTATATATTAGGAGATTTGGTACGAAATTGAGGACCCCATTCAATTTCTCTGTATTTTAAAAATTCATGATGTTATAGGACAACATTTAATGTGTGAGCTCTACATGCATGGGTATTATTTAAAGCATGATCATTCCTTTAACACCGTTCCATTCGTGGGGGACATCCATTTAAGGGATTTCACCTCATATACCATCAATCAGATTAAATGGAGAAAGGCCCGGGATACATTTGAAGAATATCAAGCCGGAAAACCATTAATGGTAAGAAGAGAGCATGGTCAATCCGCGAATATTTACAATAAACATTATGCCTTTCTACAGATTGAGGGCCGAAAGGAACACATGACGGCAACTCAGAAGTGGTGTCCTGACCTGTGTGTCGGCCAGATTACGACATTTCACCAGGAAGCCCTCGACAGTTGTCAGAAAAGATGGATGTTGTCTTCTTCAGCTGTCAGGGGAAGAGAACCATTTGGGGCACCTAACTTTGCATGTGCCTTGGAAAGAATGCAGCGTTATGTGGCATGTATTCATACCTATGGGGTTAGATGGATGGGATTGAGATTTCAATTTCCCCTTTTATGGCTGCCAGCTGAACAGTATACTCCTGCTTATAATGTTGAACCCAACTGGTAGAAAAGCATTGTTTTGACAGAAGGATATAAGCCACCAGGAATAGAGATGGTTGTAGAATATGACCTCACAGAGCTTCATACCGATCACAGTCAGTCCAATCCGGACCTAAGGAGACAACGAGCTACATGAGGACATGCAAATATATTAGTTGGGGGGAGATGTTGGGGACCGAATTTGTATACTTTATTCTCTCATTTTTACCCTACCTTTCTATCTCTTTGTGCCATTATTCATCTTAAAAGCATGAGGTAAAACCCTTTCTCCTATATTTTATGGGATATTTGATTAATGATGTACTTTTCATAGAGGTTTTACCTTTTTACGTATTAACTCCTATATTTCTCTAGATTTGGATACAACAGGCACGTCACGGCCACAAGACAGGGGACAACCCATCATTTTCCAGCACCTCCCTTATTTGCTGCTACAACGTAACAACCATGGATGTATTAGCGTTATCTTTGGATTTCTTATGGTTTCTTGCTGGGCAATCTGGTTGTTGTTGTAACAATATATATTTTTGTAACAATGGAGTTGTTGGGAGAAATTGGGGATCTCAGGACTATGGTATAAAGAAGCCTGCAGGCTGCGAATCGAGGGACCCTTACACATATACAGATCTTGTAATTAATATTTCTATTATTAATCGAATACACAACAGCTCGTTGTTTCTCCTGTAATCCTTGAGTTTCCGCAACCCTGATCCAAGAGTTGGGCCCACTCTTGTGATTAGGTGCTGCGTTTTTGTTTCTTTTCTTTCATAACTGTGTTTTGTGTGATTCTTTAATTGCTGTTACAATTACGTTAATTGTTGTGGATGCTTTTTATTTATTGCTGTTAAAATGGTATTTGTGTTATAGATTAAACTTGTGATTCATAGCAGACCATGTGCATGTATCTGCATATACTTTTTCGTTAGTCTTGAAATAACTAATGCCCTTGGGTTGACAATTTATGTGGAGAAAGGATTGAATCTTGTTCATATCCAAACACCAACATTAAGGTCCATCAAAATTATGCAACATGGGTACTCCTTGGATGAGGAATCAAATTATGCATCAAACGAGTGTTCCCGCTCGAAATTTGAGTAAACCCATACGGAGATAAGTTGAAAATACGAGTTGAAAAAGTAATTTTTTCTTTTTTCCCTATAAAATTTGATGCTATAATCAAATCTTATTTTATTATTTCCACTATTATTTTATAATTTCCTTAGGAGGCCCACTTTAGACCTCAAAATTCCCCTAATGATATATTCATTACCGATCTCAGGTCCATCCTCCAGCATCATTCCACTATCCTCGCTTGAAGCTTTGGGAGGTAATGAGAATCCAGCTTCCTCCAACACAGGGCCCCAGTGAGTATCCAATACTTTTTCCACCATCATCGTTCATGGGAACCCCAATACATAATGTATAAACACACGCCCAAATTTGGGAGTTGTGGACCAAAAGGAGCAAGGAGGAAAAGAACCCGATGTCACAAAAAAATACCATGCCATCACAACTAACGGACAAGCCATCAGTTGACGTCACACATAAGCTGAATAGAAAAAATGCATACCAGTATCTTTGGCTTCTGTGGAGGAATTGTTGGGTGTGGAGCCTGATTATCTTGTTTATTTTGTATCACAACGTTGGACCCTTGTACCTTAATGGGGTGGCAACACTGCCCAAAATCAAACGCTACTTGGGGGGTCTAGGGGGGGCAGCTGTGACTTTATGGAGCCCCCCCTGGTAAGGGGTTTCGGGGGCAGCGCCCCCGAAGCTAAAAACAAATGTAAAATTGCCTTGTAAAAGTACAGTAATTTCTAGTCAATCTGATTCATTCATTAGGCAGATGATCTGATGGTAGAAGTTATGTTTAGTTTAGGGTTTTTTGCCCTAGAAGGCAACCCCTCGCTTGTATGAAGGCATTGTATTACGACTATGTATTGTATGTGTATTCTCAAAGTGAGAAATATATAGGGAGACTGTGAGAGAGAACATAGGATATTACAGCGGATCTGCTATAGGTTGTGTCTCTTCATTTTGCTCGATAATAGAAAGGAAGGACTGGTTGTTCAAGGTCGACGTAGCCCAACTGGGTGAACCACGTATATATGTGTCTCTTTGGTGTTATGTGTTTTGTGTTCTTGTGTTTTTCACATATTTTATGCCTTGCATTGCTCTGTAATATATAATTTTCTAACAAATGGTATCAGTGTCGAAGGTTTATTTGGCTGATAAACTCGTAGGAAAGAAGGGTTCCTGGTTCGAGTGGGAGCAATGGCGGAACATGGTAAGTTTAGGGTCGAGAAATTTAACGGCCAAAAATTCCCACTGTGGAATATGCAGATGGAAGATTATCTATATTAGAAATATCTATTCCTACCTTTGAGCGGAAAAACAAAGAAGTCGACGGACAGAATGGGAGATTCTCGATAGAAAGGCACTCGACATAGTACAGTTGTTCCTTGCAGCATCGGTATCCTTCAATATTTTGAAGGAAACAACAATAGAGGGTTTGATTAAGGCATTGGCGAAACTATATGAAAAACCCTTGGCCTCAAACAAGGTATTTCTTATGAAACGTTTATTTAATATGAATATTTCGGAAGGTGTATCTGCTACAAACCATTTACATGATTTTAATACAGTTACCAGTCAGTTAAGTTCTGTAGGGGTAAAATTTGATGATGAAGTTACGGCTCTTTTATTTCTATGCTCATTGCTAGAAAGATGGAATGGTTTAGTTATGGCCATTAGTAACTCTGTCTCTGGATCTAGTTCTTTAAAGTTTGATGATGTTTTCGGTGCTATCCTTAGTGAAGAAATTCGACGGAAAAGCTTTGGTGAGACATTGGGAAATGCTTTGAGTGCAGAATCTAGGGGAAGAAGAATGGAAAGAGGAAATATCTCAGGATATCGTATTAAATCAAGGAAAGGCAGATCCAAGTCCATATCAGGGATAGTGTGCTGGAAATGTGGAAAGAAATACTGTAGACCTCGGAAGGGAAAAGAAGGAGACGCACAGCAAGAAAACAATCATGAAGAAAATGTGATAGGTGATGTGTTACAATATGCTTTGGTTCTTTATTTCGAAAATGTTACCAATTCTTGGGTTGTATATTCAGGGGCCTCATTCCATGCCACACCTGATAAGAAATATTTTCATGACTATGTTCAAGGAGATTTTTGACAAGTTCGTTTGGGTGATGATAAACCCTGTAAAATTGTTGGAATGGGTAAAGCTCTTGTAAGAATATAGAATGGAAACCAATGGCTATTAAAGGAGGTAAGGCATGTTCTAGATCTGAAGAAAAATCTGATTTGAACAGGGCATTTAGGCGGTGAAGATTGTGTGACAACTTTCACAGATAAAACTTGGAAGGTCACCAAAGGAGCCTTGGTAATAGCCAAAGGCGAAAATGTTGGTATATTGTATTTATGCTATGGTATTTATAACTCTATTAATGTTTTAACTTCCAAATGAGAAGATGCAGCATTATGGCATCATAGGCTCAGACACATGAGTGAGAAGGGGATGAAGATTATTCACTCAAGAAACTTGTTGTCGGGTTGGAAGAATGTTGATTTGGATTTATGTGAGAATTGTATTTATGGAAAACAAAAGAGAGTCATATTTCTCAGAGTTGGGAAAGAAAAGAAGAGCGAAAAATTAGAGCTTGTGCATAAAGATGTATGGGGACCTGCTCAGGTATCATCTCTCGGTGGCTCTTGTTATTATGTTACTTTTATTGATGATGCAACTAGAAAAACTTGGATTTATTGTATTCAGAATAAAGCTGATGTATTTGATACTTTCAAGAAATGGAAAGCTTTGGTTGATATTGAGACAGGAAAGAAGTTGAAGTGTCTCATATTAGACAATGGAGTCGAATATTACAGCAAAGAGTTTGATAGGTACTGTTCATAGCATGGAATTCAGAGAGAGAAGACAGTTCCAAGAACACCACAAGAGAATGGTGTGTTAGAAAGGATGAACAAAACAATCATGGAGCGAGAAAGGTGCATGAGATTGCATGTAGGATTTCCTTTACAATTTTGGGCAAATGTTGTAGATACTGTTGTTTAACTAATAAACAGAGGGCCTTCAAGTTCCTTGGATGGTGGTATTCCAAAGGAAGCATGGATAGGTAAAAAGGTGAACTACTCATTTTTAAAGCCTTTTGGTTGTGAGGCCTTTGTCCATATTAATAAAGAAAATAGAACAAAGCTTGAGACCAAATCAAAGAAATGTACCTTTATTGGATATGGTGTTAATGATTTTGGTTATTGCTTATATGATTATGAAAATCACAAAATCATTAGGAGCAGAGATGTAATATTTAATAAAAAGGTCTTGTATAAGAATCAGTGGTAGGAAGAGAAACAGGAAAAGGAAAACAAAGAATACACAGTTCTTGATGAGAACATAGAAAATGTAAAGGTGCCTGAAAATAATAATAATCAACAGCCACAACAACAACACCCACCACAACAACAACAGGCATCTCAAACACGTGAAAGTGGTGTCAGAAGATCTACCAAGATAGATAGACCCCCTGAACGATACTCTCCTTCATTATATTATTTATTGTTGAGTAATTCTGGTGAACCCAAATGTTATGAAGAATAAATGTAGGTTGAAAGCAAGAAGAAGAGATGGACTCCTTAATACATAACCAGACTTTGGATTTAGTCAGGTTTCCTGCAGGTAAAACTACATTGCAGAATAAATGGGTTTACAAACTAAGGGAAGAAGATGGAGGAAAAAAAATGTATAAAGCTAGACTTTTGGTGAAGGGGTTTGCACAGAAGAAAGGTATTGATTTTGATGAAATATTTTCTCCTGTTTTTAAGATGACTTCAATCATAACTATTTTAATTCTTGTAGCAGCGGAATATTTACATCTTGAATAGTTAGATGTAAAGACAACATTTCTCCATGGAGATTTGGAGGAAGAGATCTATATGGAGCAGCCAGAAGGATATCAGGTCAAAGGGAAAGAAAAATTAGTGTGCAGGTTAAAGAAGAACTTGTATGGCTTAAAACGGAAGTGAGTGGTATCTAAAATTTGACGGGTTTATGTTTGAACGGAGTTATACTAGATGTCACTCTGATCATTGTGTTTATCTGAAAATGAAAAATGATGGCAGCTATATTATATTGTTATTGTATGTAGATGACATGCTTGTTGTAGGGTCTAACATGCAGGAAATAAATGTTCTCAAAAGAAAATTGGCAAAATCATTTGCAATGAAGGATTTGGGAGCTGTAAAACAAATCCTTCGTATGAGAATAACTAGAGATAGGAAAAATAAAAAATTAACACTGTCTCGGAATGAGTAGATACAAAAGGTGTTAAAAAGATTTAATATGCACAATGAAAAACCAATTAGTACACCTTTTGCTAGCCATTTCAAACTTAGTAAGGAGATGTGCCCAAGGACCCAAGAAGACATGGATTATATGTCTAAAGTTCCATATGCATCAACAATTGGAAGCTTAATCAATAGAGAATTTTGAGGTCTAAAATGAGCCTCATAAGAAAAATGTACAACAAAAATAAACTTTATAACAACCAATAGGATTCAAGATGATGATGTCATCCATAATGGACGATTCACCATTTTTGGAGTAAAAAAGTAAAAATATTAAAAAATAATAAAATAATAAAACTACTTTTTCAACTCGTATTTTAAACTTATCTCCCAAAATTTTTACTCAAATTTCGAGCGGGAGTACTCGTTGGATGCGGAATTCAATTCCTCATCCAAGGAGTACCCATGTTGCATACTTTTGATGAACTCTTCTACACGAAAAATGATAAATACATAAAAAAAACATGATTGTAATCACGTTTTTTAATGTATTTCTCATTTTTCGTGTAGTAGGACCCATCGAAAGTATGCAACATGGGTACTCCTTGGATGGGGAATTAAATTCCGCATCCAACGAGTACTCCTGCTCGAAATTTGAGTAAAAAATTTGGGAGATAAGTTGAAAATATGAATTGAAAAAGTAGTTTTTTCATTTTTCCCTCTAAAATTTGATGATGTCATCAAATCTTATTAGATTTTTTCCACTATTATTTTATAATTTCCTTAGGAGGCCCATTTTAGACCTCAAAATTCCCCTAATGGTATGTAATGGTATGCACAAGGCATGATATTGCACATGTAGTGGGAGTTGTAAGCAAGTACATGAGCAATCCAGGAAAATAACATTGAATGGCAGTGAAATGGATTCTCAGATATTTGAGAGCTACCACAAATCAAGCATTATGCTTTGGTGGTTCAAACATTTCTCTACAGGGATATGTTGATGCAGATATGGTAGGTGACAGAGATAACAGGAGGATCAATACAAGATATTTATTTACTGTAGGTGGAACAGCTGTCAGTTGGGTTTCAAAAATCCAAAGTGTTGTTACACTTTTAACAACAAAAGCATAGTATGTTGCTGCTACAGAGGCTAGTAAAGAAATTATTTGGTTATAAAGGTTTATGGATGAATTGGGTAAGAATCATGATATGGGCATGTTATACAGTAATAGCCAAAGTGCCATTCATATTGCAAAGAACTCAACATTTCATTCAAGGACTAAAAACATACAACTCAAGTACCATTTCATACGGTCAGTATTGGAAGATGGACAGTTGAAGCTGGAAAAGATACACATTAGCCAGAATCCTGCAGATATGCTAACAGAAGTTGTAACCAGGGAGAAACTAAGAATATGCTTAGTTTCAATTGTTCTTCAAGGATGACGATGAAGATGAGAAACAACCAGGTCCAAAGAGGAGTCATTGTCCAACAAATGAAGAAACACTGTAGTTGCTACAATTAGTCTCCAAGTGGGAGATTGTTGAGTGTGGAGCCTGATTATCTTGTTTATTTTGTATCACAGTGTTGGACCCCTGTACCTTAATGGGGCGGCAACGCCACCTGAAATTAAACGCTGCTTGGGGGGTCCAGGGGGGGGGATGTGACTTTATGGAGCCCGCCCCTGGCGGGGGGTTTCGGGGGCAGCACCCCCGAAACTAAAAATAGACGTAAAATTTCCTTGTAAAAGTATAGTAATTTCTATTCAATCTGAGTCGTTCATTAGGAGGATGATCTGATGGTAGAAGTTATGTTTAGTTTAGGGTTTTTGCCCTAAAAGGAAACCCCTCACTTGTATGAGGGCATTATATTGCGGCTGTGTATTGTATGTGCATTCTCAGAGCGAGAAATAGATAGGGAGACTGTGAGAGAGAACAGAGGATATTACAGTGGATCTGTTGTAGGTTGTGTCTCTTCATTTTGCTAGATAATAGAAAGAAAGGACTGGCTATTCAAGGTGGACGTAGCCCAAACTGGGTGAACCTCGTATATCTATGTCTCTCTAGTTTTATGTGTTTTGTGTGCTTGTGTTTTCCGCATATTTTATGTGTTGCTTCATGTTTCTTAGCTTCTTCAAGATTTCTCGTCTGCCATTATTCAAGGGCTATCACTTAAAAAAATGCAAGCATTAACAACATATTGATGTAAGTGCTAAATTCTAAAACAATCAATATTTAACAGTCAATAGTTTGCATTGTTACTGAACTAGGTAACACTTTCATTTTACATTATTTCTCAACTAGTGGGTTAACAATTTATAGCTTTTGAGGAATCCAGAGCTAAAAAGTTCCTGAGTTTTATATAATGAGAAAATGTATGAGCTCCCACATGTCAATTGTTAGAAGCTATGTGAATGGTGGAATATATGCTAGAGCACTCATTGCATATGGCAGAGGGAGTTCATGATGTTATATTCCCAAGGGTGAATGGTATTGATCTTTTAATTTTATTATGTGAGGTCTCTAAGCACTTCAATTATTTATAATTCCCTAGTACCTCTGTAGGAATTTCCCCTGATATTTTATTGCCCTGAAATTCAAGGCAAAGCTCTAAAATCTCTATTATGAAGCAAAAAGGGAGCTATAAATATTACCTAAAAATTGGTTTTCATTTAATAATAATCCATAAGATGGTTTTTCTTTCATTATCCCTTCATCTATAAGTGGTGGAGAAATCAAACCAATGAAGTTGTTACTGTTTGAAATAATGAAGCACCGTTAGACCCTTAGATAGAATGGAAGTGACTGGATTGCTTCCCCAAAGACCACACATAAAGAGATTAGATAGAATGGAAGTATCTGGATTTCTTCCCCAAGACCACACATAAAGAGAGATGAATAAAGAGCAGCAAAGGTGACCTGAGCTTGCGAACTATCGAAAAACTCATTTATTGAAAGCAGTGGTGGTTTGGTGAAGCTATTATTCGAGCAAGTTTAAATGTTGCTAGATAATTTGTTTCCACTAACATTAAATAAAAGCATAAAATAAACTGGAAATTCAGGAATCATCCCTCTAAGTTGATTTCCTTTCAAGCGAGAAAATACAAGTTCTTGCATCTACCCAAAACTGTAAGAATTCGACTAGTCAAAATATTTTGACCCAAATTAAGGATTTCCAAGCTACTACATTCACCCCAACCCTCAGGGAAGGTTCCATTTTGATTTGTCTATAGAGCCCAAATAATCTTAACCCGAGGAAGTGTGATAAGAGCGATAGGAATATCCACTTGAAAATAGTTGAGCTCCAATTTTTCACTGTTTGATAAACCACTAGTAGGCTCAAAATAAATATAATTGTTTCCAAGGGTGTAGTCCAACGGATTTGTGAACACAAATACATAATGCTCATGGAAATTTCCTAGCTCCTTTTGAATCTCATGAGTGAGGGAGTTCCTTAAAACATCTAACATTTCAAGCATGGATTGTTTGCCAATCTCTATTGGGATAACTCCATTTAAAATATTTGGAAACAAGGAAATGAAACTATTAGGGTCCTATAAGTATAGGATTCATAATTTGGAATTGAATTATGATATTCTTGTAAAAATATGTACATACCTTGCTTTCCCCATATTTTGTAAAAAATAGAAAACAGAAAATCAAAAAGAGGGTAAAGTCCTAAAAGAAAAATTAAAGGACTTAGAAAAAATAATATACCCCAAATAAAAAAGAAATAAAACATGAAAGTGTTCAAGTCAAAATGTCACTACTTTTTACTTTGTTACTGATGATTATGGCAGAGTGTCAATAAATGCCATAATCCATGATGAGTTCAACTACTTAATCTTGACTTGTCATGTTTCAATTTTATTTGTTATAGAATAGTGAATAAAGATTAGTCAAACAGTTTAATCCTGACTAATTAGTAGATAGGTAGAGAATAAATAGGAGCTCCAGTTTAATCTGAGTCAAATAAGGTAGAGCGAGATAGTTTTTATTTCTTTCAAAAGAATAAAATGTTCAAGGTTGCTAGCTCAAATGCACCTGCAAAATGGAAGAAAAAATGTTAGATTAAAGTTGGGTAGGTAGAAAGAAGTGGGAAAATCATTGTGAATATTCATCACCGGGAAAAAATAACTAATTTCCCCTCCCCTATAGTGAATCTGCATTCTAAACTTCCAGTCAAAGAGACTCAGAGCATTTCTCTGACTTTTGTTGGGACCGGACCCAAGGCTCAATGACTGTTAAGTTAAAAGTGTTCAATTCATATAATAATCTCTAATTATCATCATTTAACCTACATTCATCCATTACACTTTCATAAGTAAAGACCTTTTACTTAATGAAAAACAAAATCCCCTTTTTATTAATCTCCTTCATTCATAAAAACGTAAAAACCCTCCCAAAAATATTATATTCTAGGTCAAAGTGGTCAAGTTATAAATGATAAAACTTTGCTTTTTACATTATCACTTTACTTAGTCATATGAATATATTTTGGTGTTTTTTCATTGTCCTTGGCCATATTAACTTCTAGCTTATTTATTAATTCCTTATAAAATACCTTATCCTATTAATATAACCCCTTGTATTTAAATATTCTCAAAAACCCACTATTATAATATTTTTTGCCAAAGTTAATTATCCACATGTTTAAATAAAAAACCCCAATTATACCCCCTTTGGCATAAAATTAAAATTATATAAATATCTCGCCCCTCCGATCTTTAAACCATTCAAAAAAGGTTTAATTACTGTATAAATAAACTAAATACCGCACCCAATTATGTTTTATTAAGATATATTACGAATGTTTTCAATAAAACATATTACTCCACATTAGGGGTGAAACTATTGTCGTTTAATTCCGTTGTAGTACTTTCCCAACCATTTAATTTGTCAATCCGAGGTTCGTAGACTTACGAAGCACATGCACTATATATGCAGGACCGAAGTGGAACTAATCTAATCTAAATTGCTGAAATCAAATTAATCTAGGAAAGCAGGAAATTGCATAAAGGAAAAGCAATACAACATGTGAAGAGCTGAATGACAAACAACATATGTGAGCTCACAACAATAACGCCATTTCAAATTACATTACAAGAATCAAATGACAAATCATGAAAGCATACAATAAAAGAATATGAGTCACAGTTAAGAATCCCCCTCTCCTAATTACAAAACTATCTCTTAAAGCTAATCTAATGAACTTCTGAACTTATGAACTCCTGAGCTAATCAAAATGAAGAGAGAGCACTCTCTTATATACATGAAGAAGCTAACCATCTCATTCAACCACTCTCAACTACTTTCCCATTATTACAAGACATGATCCCTTTGAATCCTCCACACATCTCTCACATATCTTGAATAAGACATGCCAACCAAATCCTCCATGATCTTCTCCTTAGGAATAGGCTTGAATAATTATCTCCTTAATATGGTGGAAAAGATATTCCAAAAGTTTAGAATTAATCCTTCACATTTCTCCTACACATTACAAAGCTCACACATTCTTGAGATATATATTAAAACATGTATATTTTCTAATATTTAATCATAAATTCACTTATAATACAAAAATGAATAAAGTGGAAAATAGGAAGGTGAAACCCAAATGTATTTATGAAAGTGATATAATGAAAGGTTAATGGGATGATGAAATGTAAGGAATAGTGAAGGGAAAGGTGGATGAAATACGACATTTATGAAGCCCAACATCCCCCCCAACTGAACTTGTTGCATGTCCTCATGCAACCATGCATGGATCTCTTTGGCATCTGAACTTTGGCTTTACATGATGATGTCTTTTTAATAATGAATGTTTCCAGGATATGTGCAGGGCATGAGTAACAACTTTCATTTTCTTATGGTTGGTTCTTGTGTGACAACCATGAATACAAAGAATGTTGGTTCTTGTGTTAACAACATTCATTTCGTTTTCTGTTCTCTTGCTGCAATAATAATGTAAACACTCACTGGAAATCATAAGCTATCAATGTGCATAAGAAAGCCCTTTTGTAATATTCATGAAGCATGCCAATATGTATATTAATGCGTATGAAGCAAAGTGCAACAAAGTATCGTTGGAAAAGAAATGTTGGTGAATGGTGAATGAGAAAAAAAAAATGGAGTGATAGTGGTGAAGAAATGGAATCACGGTAGTGAATATGTAGCGAATATAGTCCCCCCCCAACTGAATTGGTTGCATGTCCTCATGCAACTTGGCGTGGGTCATGAAAGGAAATGGAGCATGATGAGGGAATTTTCCAAAATATTCAAGTCAACATATAAGGAATTGCATGATTAAAGATTAGAAAACAACATACTTCCACTTACCCAAGAATGATGAACTATGCAATAGGAATGTAGCTGCTGCTGCTGCTGAATCATGAAAACGTGACTGGTATCGTAGCTGTAACTGCTGTAACTGCTAGATCAGATAATATGTGACTGTGGCTACAACTGCTGTAATTGCAACTGATGTAACTGCTCGAACATAGAAAGTTTGACTGCAGCAGGATCATGAAAATGTAACTGTGAATGCTGATGTCGCTGTAACTGGAACCTGGGAAATGAAGGAATATGAACTGCTGATGTTGAATCATGGAAAAGATAAGGGCTGAAAGTGGAACTGTGGTACTCTCATAGATCAGAATTCATGCTGCGGTAACTGCTGAGGGAGTCGTGAAAAAGTGTATAGTCTTCGTCTGCTACAAAATTGATGGTACAAGTCTAATCATGCGAAAGAATGTGTTGATGTCGAGCATGAAGAGAAATCATTGGATTACCGGCCATTGATGCATGTCGTTAACCAATGCGAGGCAAACTCACCATTGATGTCAATGAGTGCCAAGGTACCCGAGTACATCTTGCGAAATGCGAATAGAGGGGTTGACGTCGAGCCATTTGCAAGATCTGACGATCAAGGGACATTAATGTATTCCCATGATTGTCAGCGAGAGAACTTGCCATTAAGGCATGCAAGTCTCAAGGTACCCAAAAGGAACTCTAGTCTATTTCCCAGATAAGGTGCTGAGGTCGATGGGTCAAGACTTGTTGAAAGGTGGGCCTTAAGGAATCCCACATCAGTCAACGTGAGTTTATACAAAGAGATTTGGTAGGACTATAAATGGAAAGAACTCATGGACAAGCAGTGTGGATCAACATGGCGAGGAAAGCAAGGCAGTGTAATTATGGAAAGGGGATCAGTTTTATTCAGAAGGAAAACTAGAAGGCAAATGAGCTGAAAGGGATAAAGGAATGTATGCGATTTCAGAAAAATAACTGTGCATGAAGTCGTGAAAGATAAGGTAATGGAAAATGGGCTTCAACACAAGGATGGTCAATCAGCTTTGAAGGAGAAACGTTACAGTGTTACTGCATGGATAATGGAAAAAGTGGAAATGTTGGTGTATCAACATGGTCACTGTGTAAAAGAAAATATAAAGAGGCGCAAACATCATGATGTTTATGGCGAGTTACAGCTCCTTCAAGTTGTTTATGAAATCACGCTTCTCACAAAGTTCTGTGATCTTTGAAAATCACTTCAGCAGCAAAATGCGATCATGTAAAAGAGCAACTTGTCTTGATTTCATCATCGATCGATGTCAAAGCAAGAAACAAATTAGTGTTAGCGTACATACATGCATTCATATTGTTTTCAGGAATTTATTAAAAAGTCCATTTGCAATTTTCATGAAATTAAAGGCAAAAAGAAAAAACAAAACAAGAAAAATTAAAGTCAGATCTCCATTTCTTCGCATGCTTTGCAAAGTATAGCAACAGTGTCTCAGTGCTAGCGAATCTTCAGTTTCTTGCTGATTCAGTTTCTTAGATGCACTGTTAAATTCATTCAAGAAATTAGACGTTGGGCAGAGTATGATTCGCGTCGATTTGCTGCAATAATGTCACTTACTTCTCTGCAAGATTGGACCTGTACATCGTCAGATATAGTTGAATATTCAAAGCATTCAATTGTAGTGTTCCTAAGTATTCAGTAACAATCATCAATTTGATAATCCAATCAGTGTTCCTAAGTTTCCTGCCATCATGAACATGAGTTTAATGAAGCAGTGTGTAAAATGGAGATAGTGAGCATGAGAAAACAATCAGTTTTCGGCATAAAATCCAGCGTAAGCATAAGAATCCAAAAATTCTTCTCCAATCTTAAGCTCGGCAGCGTTCTCTGAGACTTGTGATTTATAGGATATTGAACCACTAGCACTTCTAAGAGGCACAACAGTATTATAAATCGGCATAACTGTGAGAAATTTAATCAACTTCAGGGACCTTGTTTGCAATAGCCCGAGCCAAATCAACATCTTTTAGAGCATCACCGCTTTCATTTCCATAGCAGACACCATTGATGTAGCAACGCCTGAAAACCATCATATTTTCAGTAAATGTTCCATTTTTATCAGTTAAAATATACTCCACTTGGCCGAGGTCTTCATTTATCCCAGTATTCGCTGCATGTGCCGGAGTATTGCTCTTTTTCATCGTACATGTGCAAATCCCAATCAATAAACTTTGCATATAAACTCTTCAAAAGATACCTTAATAGAGATAGGAATCATGATTGAGCAGAGAAGCTCGAAACGCAGTGGAATGACAATAAAGTCGTGCCAAGGTCCTTCTTTCGGATATTGCACATATTATTTCTTTCGTGCTTCAGAGGCTTTCCAAACATTTCCAGCAACACCCAGAATCACGACTACAACTAACTGGAACAAAAATATTGCACCAGTTAACTTGTCAATCATTGCATCTACAGCCTTCTGTATTACAGATTACATGGTAACAAGAAATGAAAAGCTGAATTCTCAAGAAGCTGAGATGGTTGATTGATATCTGACAAATCTGTTTCTTACATAGACTTTCGAGATGTCATCCACAGAGAATGGTATACCGAAGTCGTCATCCAACAAGAACGAATTTCCAATAGCATCATTTGAATCTTCTGCCATCAACACACAACTTCTTGGGGAATCTCAGAACTTGACACTGTATGCTTGGTATTTGGATCACAAGTTGTCAAACGCGGTTTGTCATTATCCCATGGTTGTTCATACTCGTGCTTCACACTGAATGGTGTAACTTCAAATCCAACTATGCGTGCAGAATCAGTTTCAACATCCTTATGATACATCACGATAAAAGTCAAATGATTATGGATGAAGTGCCTCTCTTCTGAACTCCCTGTGTAGCTTGCTTTGAAGCCAACCCGGAAGCCATGCTCATATGTAGTAAGACTATTTCCATTAGACCTTTGTCATTAAATGCTTCGGTTCGGTTCTGCTGTAGCTGTAAATGTGAAGATGTGAAATGACAGCACGTGAAAATTCTCAGAATCGAAGAGACTCTGTCAACAAACACCACAGATTTTTGCCCTCGCCAAACATGTACAGAAAACGCTCTCTCAATTCACACACACGATTTCGTGAGACAAAAATTGGAGTCTTGTAGAGGCGCCTGCCAGACAATCTCTGCGAAAGCAACGCTTCGACCAGACACTGCAAACCCGAAACCTGCGATTATTTAATATAGGTTTTTGCTGTGTTAGTCACATAGAGTTATTGCTTCTTGCTATGAAACAATGAGATTACGCCTCCCACTGAATGCCGATGATGGAGCTACCGCCATAACCATTATTATGCTAGTTTCAAGGCTTGTTAGTATGGTCGAAATTGAATAAAGGTCATGTGATAGTAGGGCCAAATTTGAATAAATCTATTGTGAGAGCATGTGAGAGTATGTTCGGATTTGTTTGACTCAAATAGAAGAATTATTATTGGAACATCAAGTGATTAATTGAAATGCCACTCGGCCATGTCTTGTACGCAAACCATTACGTTCAAGAATAGATAATGGCACCCAATATTCATCATTGACAATATCTGATGTAATCGTTTTCATCCAAGAGCGGAGCCTCAATATGAACACCTTCATAACTTATGTTCGTAATGCAAACAATGTTTGCGCTGCATTCATGGGTGCGCAGTCCTTCCCTTAGTTTCATAAACAGATATAATGTCCTGTACCATTCCAGCAACTCCCTCCAGGGAATGATTTGAATACTTTATGTCACCAAGGTTGTCTTCAAAGGAGTTTTGTCTAGCAGTACTTCTTTCACGTCCCACTGAAACAGGAGTGCCATTTGTTGAACCTACCTTGGCAAACTTCCCATCGAAAGAGTTAATCTCCAAAATGTTGGTACATGGTGCAGTGACAGATTTATTAAAGAAAACATGTTTTAACGCATTAGATGGATATTGGTTTGAATAAAATCAAAATTAAGCCGACATTCTGTCTTCATCGACGAAATTTAGGAAATAAAATTATGTAACTCTGAAAGATTTTGACAAGAATTTCGAAGAAACGGATGGGGTAGTTGAAATCATATATTCAAAATTTCAACCTGAACAATGTGACGTTCTACCTTTCACAAAGTTTGAGTGATTTGATGACAGAATGAAAACCGGGACAATTATATAACTTACCAAGTGTTTACTTTGAAACCGGGACATCTGTGTTTTAACGCACCATGTTTTAAGTCTACGAAAAATGTTGGGTGACGAAAATGATAACTGCCTTTCTTGCTGCTGCGCCTGAAGATGAGATGATGCTCCCCAATAAATTGCGCCTGAGCGATTTGGAGACACTAAGGCAGGGGAAGCAAACGCTGGCCTGGATAGGGAATTGTTGTTAACCTGTGAAATATGATGAAAAGGTAGATGAGAATTATAGGGCGCAGTTGTTATAACGAGGCCAAGGCCATTCTTTTCCTTTGAAATCCAGGACTGCAACAAAGCGTCTGAGCCGCAGGCCAGTCGAATGATTTCTTGATCTCCATTGTCCTGCAAAAGCGAATACCCCATGATCTTGGACACATTTTCTGGCTCTAAGCTCTGAATCCGCCCGAAAACAATCGGCGTAGCATCATGCAAATCTATTTTGGGTACAAACAATGGAGAAAAACTCGCAGCCCGTAAGGAAGGAATCTGTCAAATAAGTAATAGCATAGTCATTTAATCTCACAAAGTACGCCGATGGATAGAAGATTTAGGAAAGCCAATCCATAAAAAATAGTTATCTGACCGTCATATTGATGGGATTTCGTTCCTATTATCTTGAAATGCCAAAGATAGTGTAACAACCCGTGGATTTTGGCCAATATTTTTCAATCATCCCCCGCATAGTATCCCAAATTAGGTGTGAGAAAATTCCAGCGTTCAAAATATGCAAACAATGAGAATTATCTTTTATTTTATTTCGGTTTCATTTGTTTGCTGCTCATCATTTTGGTTTGTTGTTGTTAGTTGCAGGTTTATGAACAGTGGGTGGAGAGATGGTATCGCTACAGCTTGCAAATCCAATGAAACTCACAATTATTTTAGTGAAACGATGATCCTGGGAAATTTCTGATTCAATTTTTTTTGCAGGTTTGATCACCTAATTGCTTGCTGCAGATTTTAGTATGCCCAGAAAACACATTTTCAGCAATTGTTCTGATAAAATGCTAGACCCAGTTTCAGCAACTGCTAGACACAGTTTCAGTGACTGCTAGACACAGTTTCAGCGAATATTCAGATAAAATCTCAGTTTATTTTTATTCAGCCTCAATTCATGGTTTATTAAAAAAAAAATTTAGCAAATGGAGAAAAGAAAAAAAAATGATTTGCAAATTAATGATAAAATCGATTAGGCATATTGCAAAACATGGAATTTATTTTTTTATTTTTTTTATTTTTTTGAATTCTTGAAATTATTCTAAATCATCCTTATTTTTTTATCCTCGCGATCGCACTAAGTGTGGAGGAGAGCATACTTATTCTAGGCAAAAGCAAAATTGAGAATGAAAGCAAAGCCTGCCTACTCTATACTAATTAGAATTTTAAAAATTAGTTACGTGTAATTAAATTTCCAATGAAGCCATTCACGTAGCAGTAACAGCAATATATTCAATAGCAATTGTTCAACTGAAAAATGAAAATATTCCAGCGTGAATGAGTTTGGTTGCTGAAACTGCAAATCAACTAAATAAAAATAAAAAAACGAATCTAATCGAGTACTTACCTGGAACCATTGTTCGATAAAGCTTTGATAGGGACAATTTTTCTTACTTAGATCATGTTGTAGCTCCTCTTCTTCTTCCTCGATCTCCTGTTTGAATGATTGTTCGCCATTAAATGTGCAGGATTCTTCAGATGTTGAATCTTCGTTTGTTTCTTGGGGAGTAGTTGAACTTTTAATTCTTGTCAAGATCTCTTCTTCCAAGGAAAAGGAGATCCCGACTTCTGCTAGGATCTGAGTGAGTAGTTCCAAGCTGAAACTCATTGTTAAACCATGTTGAAAAAGGGATTCTTACTGCACCCAAAACTTAAATCTAAAAAGCTTAAATGAAAATAAACTACTTTCATAAATAAAAGCACTCATGCTGAAACAGATAAAAAAACACTCTTCACAGTTGCGGAAATCAAACACACTTGCAGGAAAGAAGATCAATCAACCATAACAGAGAACAGGACCCTATTCCTCCAAGCAGGAATCTTCAGCACCTGTTTCCTGATATCAGTCACACTGCAGAAAAATAATATTAATCAACGGAGAACAGGACCCTATTCCTCAAAGCAGGAATCTTCAGCACCTGTTTCCTGATATCTGTCACACCTACATGTCTTGACCCATGAGGCCGAGCCCATTACAGTATGTCGAACGATGCGTAGGCTATTCCCCACATATTACAACCCTGTCACCTCGGAGTTAGGAATATGTTTAAACACACTTGCATGAAAAATCAAACTGAACTTCAATCCATCGTGCTTCCCCGGCAACGGCGCCAAAATGTTGGGTGAAACTATTGTCGTTTTAATTCCGTTGTAGTACTTGCCCAACCATTTAATTTGTCAATCCGAGGTTCGTAGACTTACGAAGCACATGCACTATATATGCAGGACCGAAGTGGAACTAATCTAATCTAAATTACTGAAATCAAATTAATCTAGGAAAGCAGGAAATTGCATAAAGGAAAAGAAATACAACATGTGAAGAGCTGAATGACAAACAACATATGTGAGCTCACAACAATAACGCCATTTCAAATTACATTACAAGAATCAAATGACAAATCATGAAAGCATACAATAAAAGAATATGAGTCACAGTTAAGAATCCCCCTCTCCTAATTACAAAACTATCTCTTAAAGATAATCTAATGAATTTCTGAACTTATGAACTCCTGAGCTAATCAAAATGAAGAGAGAGCACTCTCTTATATACATGAAGAAGCTAACCATCTCATTCAACCACTCTCAACTACTTTCCCATTATTACAAGACATGATCCCTTTGAATCCTCCACACATTTCTCACATATCTTGAATAAGACATGCCAACCAAATCCTCCATGATCTTCTCCTTAGGAATAGGCTTGAATAATTATCTCCTTAATATGGTGGAGGAGATATTCTAGAAGTTTAGAATTAATCCTTCACATTTTTCCTACACATTACAATGCTCACACATTCTTGAGATATATATTAAAACATGTATATTTTCTAATATTTAATCATAAATTCACTTATAATACAAAAATGAATAAAATGGAAAATAGGAAGGTGAAACCCAAATGTATTTATGAAAGTGATATAATGAAAGGTTAATGGGATGATGAAATGTAAGGAATAGTGAAGGGAAAGGTGGATGAAATACAACATTTCTGAAGCCCAACAACTCACATAATTTTATAACCCAAGGTTTTGTTAGAATAAGCTGAGTTTATTTACAAAGCGAAATTGAACCTGTCATTCATTAAGCGTATATATAAGTTTTAAAAACCTTATATATAAATATTTTACCCATTATTGTGCATATATAAACCCCACCTATATATGATTAAACCTTTACCCATTGATATGTTATAAAAGGTTTAAAACGTATATTAACTGCCGACGTGCATATAAAATCCCCGATCCCACCCTTCATTCAGCCGCAACTTCCCATTTAAACTAGACCCTTCGCTCCCATACTCCAAATCCAATGGTGGACGATGATCTTCGTGCTCACAAACCAAACGTTTGCCAAACGCCCAAACAAGTGCGAAATGGGCAATTTTCCCATTACCGCCTCCTATGACGTGTCGCCTTTTGATTGTATCACGTTTGTTTTGAGAAAAACCATTTACAGACCAAACCTAACACGAAAACAACTTCCGGTTTTTCGCGTTGACAAACAGAAAACCGCTCCCGCCACATATTTGACACACATTTATTACAGTTTTTAAAGATTTATATCAAAGGATAAAACCTTTGTTATATTTTTTATTAACATTAATGTGTATTCCCGATTGTGAAAAGTCGCCCGACTGTGCAATTTTTTTTTTTTCCTTTTGCTCAAAATTGTTTACTTATACCCAAAGAAAAAACTCGAATTCAGCTGTTGTTCCACTGTTTGAAGATCATTTAAAGATAATCTCTGCATCAACGGTCTAGACCCATCTTCAGGAACCACCAAAGCTTTAGAAACCTTCTCAAAGTATCAAAATACCTGCAAAATAGGTATTTACTCAAATTTCACCTGCAAAATTCACGATTGAAGCCACCAATTTGAACCAATCAAGCTATAAAGTGTGAATTTGTCCATCTTAGTGTCCAAAACTTGAAAAAAGAGGGCAAACCCTCACAATTTTTCCCCAGAAGTTGTTGTGTATAGAAAACCTCATTTTTAAGCCAAATTCTCAGTCTAAGACCCTTGAAAGATTAATTACATGGCTCAGAAAGGTTTTAAACCTACAGAATACCTCAAAAACCCCTTTTGCAGCCCTAGTCATTCAGAAAACCTGCGTTTTCTGTCTCAAACTTGTTGCTTGTGTCCAAAAGTCCTAAATTGAGCACTGAATTGCCCACTGCCATCATCCTTGCCTATAAAATTGCTCAATTACCCTCTGTTGAAGAAAAATCAACTATATAAAACTGTATAATCTTGCTTTAGTTATCTCAAAATGACAAAAAAACAAATGACACCTAAAGTTGGAGGCTCCAAACCTGTCAAACCTGGAGGATCCAAACCTCCCAAGTCTAAAGCAGTAAAACCCCCAAAATATACTCCTGCAATCACTGATAAAACCATTGTGACCGTTAACCCCCTTCAGCCACCAGTGTCTACTGAAGAAGTCACCCCCTTGGTTGATGTAGATTATAAAATTGTAGACCCAGTAGTAGAATTTAACTTATTAGAAGTTCACAATTGGTGTCATGAAAAGTTCCTAGGTAAAGCAGAAATGCCTCTCTGGGATACAAATTTACCCAAATATGTAATCCCAGTAACACATCCTGGTCAAGACCTGGTAAGAATGTGCCAAAAGTATTATGTTCCAAACCAAATATCAATTGTGAATGCTGATAGGGAGATTTTATTTTCTTTCACAACAGAGTCTATTAATGAGATGTTACAACTTCAGTTTGACCCTAGGGCAGTCCCCCTATCCATTGAAGCATTAACACAGTTATATTTGGGATTGGATTTCCCCAAAATATTCATGATTTTTCAGAACTTCATGCCTAGTCATGTGGATATTCCAAAGCTTAATCCTCCCTATTCCACTTCCAAGTTTCCAGAGGGTTCTAGGCATGTAATTTCTATGTTATCCTTCATATTGGGCTATTTTACTGACGAGTTTACTGATGAGTCCATCCTTGGGTTTTTGTCTACCTTGTCTCCTGGTCAACCTCTTGTTCTAATCTTTGACTTTGCCAGGTTTATAGTTGATTCCATACATTATAAATTGACAAAGCTATCCACTGAAGGGGTATTCAGATATTCTTCCTATTTATTTCACTTGTTCTTATTCTCACAAGTTGATCACTTTCCAATAGCATTACAGAAAATAAATGTAGAGAGCCAGCCTCTATTAGTTGTCTTTTGGACATCACTGTTGAGAAAAGAAGGAAGTGAATATAACTACACAGATTTCATAGATTTGTTCATCAGGCCAGCTATGAATTTTCTACATAAATCAGAACAGCCTAGAGTAAGTGAAGAAATGAAAAGGATATTACAACTGTTAGAGGAATGCAAAATGGGAGATCGGTACTTGTATGAGAAACACACTGAATTGAGAATCTTTGGAACCAATCTAATCCCATAAAAATTACCTAAGTTTTTTATATCAGAGTCTTTTCTTTACAGTATTTGAGACAGGTTTTGAATGCTGATGCTATCCATTTCATGGCGTCCAAAAAGAAGACCCAATTCAAATTAAAAAATCAAATTGGTCCTTTCATAGTGAATAATAGATATGTCGATAAAGAGATAGAAAAAATATTATCAGAGCTGAAATTTCAAGTGATTTTCCCTTGGAATTATGACCCTCAAGGTATTCTCAGCAGTATAAGGGTTAAAAATAAGCTGCCTCCTTTTGTACATGAGCCAAAGCCTGATATTAAAAATTTTGCTAACCTGACAGAATGGGCAGAAAATACATTGGTAGATGAAACTGCAATGAAAATCCAATAGGAAAAATGGACACCACACTTGGTGTGGTAACTTCTAAACAACCAGAATCTTCAAACAAAAGAGGCATAGATGAGGGAACCTACACAGCAGAAACCACTACAGATACTAAATTCAAAATCATCTACAACAAAAGGCTCATATTTGGTTCTATAGGGAAAGAGAAAGTTATTGAGGTTGAAGATACCAATGAAACAAAATTCAGCAATGATGAAGCCACTGAGATAATTAAAGAGACTTTAACAGAGATAGAAAGGGAACAAGCAGTAGGTAAAGAATCAGACACTCAGATGATTTAAAAGTAGGTTAATATATAAGATTCTTCTTCTCAAATAGCAGAAGAAAAAGATTTGGAGATATAAGCAGATCAAACAAAGGAATGAGGAAATCAAAAGTGAGATTTATTCTCAATTTTTCAAACAGAAGCCAAGAAATCAGGACAAGTTGCTTTCAGCATTTGATTACTCCTCAAATAAAATGATCATGTCATATTTACAACCAACTACTTCAACTCCAAAAACAGTGGTTGACTACAAATAGGTGGAATTTGAAGTAGATATTGAAAAGGTGCATGAATTGGATCAAATATAATTCCACAGACGTAGCTCTGAGATGCTATATTCTACAGTGGTGACCAAAGCTATGAGTGTGACAAATTTGTAGAATACTATTATCAATATGCAAGACCAAATGAAACTTGACAAAGGCTCTTTATGTGCAAAAGATTTCAGGATCAAGGCCTTAGAAGATTTGATTTTACAAATAGGAGTTGACCCGTCAAATGTACAAGTTGTTGAAGTATTGATAAAGAAAAAAAATGATGAATTGTTGCTTTAAGGAAACAATTAAAACTTCCTCAAAGTGAGCACCCACAGAGTAAGGAGATGCTTCAAGAACAGAAGGAAAAATATGATATGATGCAATTGATCATAAAGCTAACTGCCCAAATCAAAGATATGGAAATTCAAATGGATATACTTATGAAAGAAAAAGAAACTATGAAGGAAACTGCTACTTCCACCATTACTACAGTCATACCTATTATTACTGCTGCTATTCCTTCTACACTGGGAGAAAAGTTAGCACCAAAAGAGCCACTAGAAACTGTAGTGTCAGTGCAATCAGCTACTACCTCCAATATAGAATCATCAACATCACAGATACAGCAGACTAATGATGGAGGGCATATTGTTAAAGAAATGGAGGAAATGTCTCTGAAAAATAATGAAATTAACAGTTTGAAGAAAAAGATTCAAAATATGGAAGTATCTAACAAAGCAGCATTGATTAATGCCAATAATTATGAGCAAAAGGCCAAGAGACTTGAAGAGAAAGTCAAAAGCCTTCAAAAGGATTTGAGTTTCACTACAAAGATTTCTTACATAAGAAATCACCTATGGACCAATATAATTGAGGTGATACATCTTCAGTGGCCATCAATCCAGATAATATATGAACAGAGAGACCTCCTTCTAGCAGCTCAAGTTGAAATACAAAGGACAACAGAAGAATTAGTAGATAAACCAACACATGCATTGAACCTAATCATTTTCTTAAACAGTAAGAATAGGACAGAGCTAGAATAATTGAAGATACAGGATAGGACAAAGACTATATTGCAAATCAAGAAACTTTTGACAAATAAAAATCTAATGAACAACTTGAAAGAAAAATGTGATGCCATGAATTTTTCCATTACCAAGTTTTTAGCAAAGTACACTATGCTAAAACAAGCTGGTATTCCAGATATCCATGTCTTCAATGATAAGTTGATGGACCAAAAATAATATGACAAAAAGATAAGGGACCATGCCAAAGAACAAGTCAACAAGCCACTGCCACAGGGCTCTCTAACAGGGAAAGTTGTTCTCCAATATATTGAAGACTTTTTTTTCCTTTAACATGAAATCAAGCATCTATTTTTTATCAAACCAAATTTTTCCAAGTATACTGATGCTGATGAGAACTTCAGAAAATTAAAAAGTCTAAAAATACCAGATACTAAACAATGACAGACTTTTACAGATTTGTTGTAGCAGCAAAGAAGCAAAACAATGAAAGAAAGTGTAGGTGAAAGAGTCAATTTGAGGAGGAAACAAATAAAACAGTTATTTGATTTTGATTTTTTACTACTGAGAAATATCTTTTTTACAGCAGTTAAAGGTTAAAATATCAGTTTAAAGTGTATCAGAGAGAAAAACAACAACCAGCTGATTTGGACTGTTGTTATTTCCCTTTTTACAGCAGTGAAATGATAAATAAACAGCATGAAAGAGTATAAGTGGGAAGAGTATCAGTAAAGTCATCTTCCAAAAATATATTTTGCAATATGCCAGCAAGCATGGACAACTATTCAACAAACAATTTTTCTTTGATAATATTAGTTCTATATTTTCTAGATAAGAGGACAATTTGCTAAAGTTGTTAAGCAACTGTCCCTCTTAATGTGTAAAGATATTTTATATTTCCTAGAGTTATTCCTAGATCTCTCTAGGATATTTGTAGTAAATATTTGTATAAATACTTCAGTTTGTGAAGTGTTTAGGGTGGAATAAAATTGCTAAGAATATTATAGAAATTTTGCTGGTATGTTGGAGGCTCACATGTGTTGATTTCAAAGCAGCAGTCTGCAAAATAGCCAATTGGACTTCATAATTCAGGATTCATGCGATAATTTGAAGAGTAAAGTGTATCTATCTTGTCATTGTTTCCATTCTGAGTTACATACAATTTCATATATGTTTTTCAATCTTAATGATTAATTAGAAGTATTAATTCAGGATTAGTGTAAAAACTCCCTGTCTTAACTACTTAATCATTTACATGTTTTTTGCTCATTTATGGATTTAGGAATTATTAATTGCTCCTAGTCTCGTTTGACCCCTGCCTTCTTCCTCTTTTTCCGGATCAAAGGATCCTTCATTTCCCTTTATCCCGAAGCAAGCCATTTCATGAAAACAATCTATCCAAATCTCTTAGGGTTATCTACCTTGCCCTGAATACATTAGCATCCTTTTGGCCTTGCCTTCTAGTTCTGCTTACTAGACTTTGACTCCATAGCCCAATGGACTAGTAGATCCCTCTTTAATTTGTTTTTAAGTAATCTTATTTTCCACCAAACATTTCAAAAACAAAACCAATTGTTCTATCATAACTAGCATAAAACATTAAAAAAAAACAAAGTTAAATCATAAAGAGAGAGCCCTCTATGAAATTTAGGAAGGTTAGATCCTAAATTTCCAAAGTAGTTTTGTGGTTACCCCTATTTTTCTTATACTAAAAATCAAAAGTCCACAATCTTTAGAAATTACTAAGGTGATAACAGAGACTAAGTCTAGAAAAATTCTCCAATTGTGCAAGAATTTCACCAATCAATGAGTTACTCGATTGATGGAAATACTCCAAGGATTAGCACATTCTCAATAGATCTACTTCTATCGCTCGAGAGAGTTGATTGAAAGAAAAAGAAAAAAAAAAATTAGCTCCATAATCCCCAAGACTTGGGGGAATTGACCCATTTTTCATGTTTCCTGCTAGGTTTAATATTTGAAATTTGTGACATATGCCAAGCTCCATAGGAATGCTTCCACTAAGGAAATTATACCCAAGGCTAAGTGCACATAAGGTAATTAATTCCTTTAATTCCAACAAAATTTATCTAGTAAAAGAATTGTCTTGAAGTTGAAGTACTTCTAGAGCCCTTAGTTTTGTGATCTCTCTTGGAATCTCTCCAAATATTTCATTATAAGGCAGCAATAAAATGTGCAACTATATCAAATTTCCAACAAATGGAGACAATTTCCCTGTAAGCCTAAAATCCACCTGATTTCCTCCTCGATACCTGTTAGCCCCCCTATAAATTTTTGACAAGAAAAGTAGGGGGGTAAATGTTTCTGAAACTTCAATGAATGCATCTCCCCTGGAGACACATCATCCTTGAATTCTTCTGTGCCTTTCCCCCATGTTGTAATCCCCTCTGTTGATTTCCATATAAGAAGCCTCTCTGATTGTGACAAACTGTGTTCCTAAGAGCCTTCATTTTTTCCCCTTTACCCCCCATTTTGTCAGAGTTCCCCTTGATCCCCTCTATTTCCCATTAACCCACTGAAACCTCCCAAAATCCCCTTTAACTCCCACCATCACCCTTTATCTCCCTATCGTTACCCTTTAGAGGCCTCAAAATGCATTAAAATGGCTTAAAAACCCATTTTCCACATTATAATAGGCCCAACCCCTCTTCTGATAGCCCCCGCATCTCTTCTTCCACATGATCCAGCGCCGGAACCACCTGCCAGAGCAAAAGGCACTATTCCCCGTTGGATATCGGACGCCGTCTCGACCATTGATCTTGGTAGATCGGACGGTTATCATTAAATCCCAGTGCCCGTGTTTCTCCGTTCATTTCCCAGATCGCGCCATCGTCGTCCAATTACACGTTGATCTGATGATCCGCAATGCACCCGCGCCGATGGTCTCCATGCACTGTTCCAAACCTGGCAGTTTCTATCGCACCACCTTTGGGCGGAGGGCGGTTTTCCCCGATCGTGGAGCGATTCCATACACCAAATGACACGTAGCCCCGACACTGTTTCAAAACCGCCAGCTCATCGCGCGTTAACATTCGACCTAGTATGTCGAGCGATATCGCTGTCAATCGTCAAATCTCTTATCACCCATTCGACGGTCATCGCTCATCAAAGTTTCCCATTTGATAACCATTTTCCGCCATACCCTTGGCCCGCCATCCGTCGCCCTCCGATGCGTCTTCGACCATCGATCTCCTCCCGAGATCGGACGGTTCACATTCAATTGCCTCCACTGTTGACTATTCTGCCATCGCCCGGTCCTCCACGTCATTCATCCACGTGTCTCCTCCGTACCTCCGTCACCCCCATGAGCATCCATCGTACATGCGCCCATTCCATTACGTATAAATTAGTTCATTTTCATGTTTTTTTTAAGGTTTTCGTTCAAATTTGCTCCGCAGACCGCCAACCATCCGCCAGAGCATTTTTTGACCATTTATCTGCAATTTTTCCTCCATTTCGTCATCTGCACGGCCATTTCCTCCATCCACACTGCCTCCATCATTCCCATCCATGGATTTCTTGACAAATTTGTTGTTTTGAATGGTTTCAAGTGGGGAAAACTACCATGGCTCGTTATCTCTGTCACAGTGGCAGAAATTGCAGAACAGGGCATGCACAGAGATACATTTAATGAGGAAAAGGCCCAGGGAAGTGTTTGACGTGATTGCAATCAAAGGACAGGGTCAAAATTCTGTCACTCTCCTCCGGAGCCATTAAAAGCATAGTTTCACGGCCAGAAGGTAAATGTGGAGCAGAAAAGAGAAATCAACAAGGAAATCGAAGAGTTAAAGCATTAAACGAGAGATTTTAAAGGATTAATCTAATTTTTTAGAGGCAAGGTACCAGATTGAAAACCCCGAAGATGAATCAGAAGTTTAATGCATGGGAAACCATACCACCAGGGTCTTCTACAGCAGCAGAATTTTTTTCTTCATCGGAGGACAAAGTGCCCATACAGTTTTTATTCCACACCGTGTCCCTGAAGAAATTTCCACCAGACAGCAGATCGAAACTACTAGAGCATTTATATGGCAGACTTCTCAGAAATTTATTTTATTTTTATTCAAATCACCAGGAGTACCACGGAGTACTGCAGCCGAAATACATCAAATTCATATCCAGAATAAGCAGAGGCCTGAAGAAGACCACTATTCCACCTAAAAATGACAGGAATTGAATGCTTAGGATTTAAAGCAGAATGGGCTTCGACCCTCTTTCTTTTGAAGAGTTTAATACAGCATTTAGTTCTTCACCTACCTCTTCTGCTTCTCTTCAGCTACAAAATGCATGAGAAAATATTGTAATGGTTGTTGATCAGTTATCAGAGAACTGCAAGTAGTTTCTTTTGAGACACAGTCTCTGTGTAAAGTTGTAAGATAGGTGAAGGAGATGTTTTCAGACTGAGTGTTCAGCCATTGGCATAATGTACTCGATTGATATTGTTATTTAATATTACAAGCACATTTCTTTGGATCCTGATCTGAAGCAGCGGTGATGTTTTCCTATCTCTGTGTTTACATTCATTTCATTTCGTTTCTACTGGCTTGCATCAGAATATTGGCATAGGATTTACCCTTGTTAGGTACCCTATGTTTCTGCTCTCCTTGCCCTTTATGTTTCTCTTCTGAATGTATTATCTAAGGAATGTTTTCACATGGTTTAAACAGTGTAGTGGATGATATTTCCTGCTCTTTGATGTATGAATTAAATGAATTCAGTTCTTGGATGCTTTCTCGTTATAGATTTAGTTGGAAGATTTGGGAACAATGGGGATTAGTGTTAGCCCTGTCCACTAGGATCCTTGTGCGACCTGCTGATCTGTAATTTGTGTTCTAAAATCGGTGTTATCTCCTCCCCTCCTACTTTCCATATCACATAATCATCTTGAAGATCCTAAGTTTCAGATGACTAGCCCAATTGAAATCTTGCCTGTTGAGTAGCAAGAAAATCCTTTCCTGACTCCATTGCCCAATGGTTTTGAATATCTTCTGGAATATTTCACCTCTGCCTTATCCCTCTTTACTCATCTTGGTCTTACATTGAACCCTTCTTTCCTGATAACCAGCAACCAAACAAACAAACCTCGTGCCTATAACTAGCCTAAAATCATAACATTTGAGCCTCATAGATATAAACCTTTGCTCAAACCAGAGAGATCCCTCTCTGGACCCAGGAGGGCTAGATCCTGAGGTCTGAAAGTGGTTCTGATGTTGTCTCATCTTTTGCTCTTTTCAATCTGGCCAAAACATGGGAACCCCAACATAATGGCAACTCCATTGGGGACTGAGTGCATCTCACCTTAAACATTCTTAGAGACTCAAAAACCTACAATCTCTGGTTAGGTTGGCAGTTAAACACTCCTCTTCTCAAATCAACCTCCACATCATTTGTTGTGTTTTCCCACACTCTTGGATAGAGTCTGGAAAGGGCCAGGTAGCCTCCAGATTTCACACTCTTTATGAGGTGACATATCTGGTAAATGCCCTCCCAGTCAATCTCTGGTTAGAGTTTTCCGTGTTTTAAAGATATCCTTGAGAAGGGAAATCTCATAAGAACTGTGGTGGACAGTGTACCCTCCGAAAACACCCTAAACCTTCCACCTGGCGACTCCATATTCCCTAAATGTTTAAAGACTCCACTGGTGATCAGTAGGCCTGTTGATTGTCTTGGTTTCACAATCAGACTCCACTGGGAGACCAGTCTTCAAAACAGCATCAACCACAGTAGAAGTAACAAGTGGGGTTAAGTTGCTTGGTCAGGAACAACATTCTGGCTTCTAGAACCATTCACACAAGAGCTTACCCTAACCCGGACCCACCTGAAATAGTTGACAATCCTGAGAGCATCCTCAAGGAAGCTCATACACCTAAAATATCAATTATTTCCAAACACATCCATAGAGCTAATTCTTCACCAGAAGATCTTAGAGCTCTATCACACTTTCACCTTGACCTAGACCAACTTAACAACTTATTTAGAACTAGGTCATTCAGTAGCTTAGACCAGCCAGACCCTGAGCTTCCTGATTCACCACAGCAAGGTGGTAGAAACCTTACGAATAGACAGACCCTCCATCTACACCTCCTGATTTACATTTCCTACAAAACTTGGGGCTCAGTCACCCTAGGTCTGCTCATCAGTCTTCTGATGGTCATAATATCCATGTCATCCATATACCTACTACCCAAGCCCCTTTATCTCATCAAAACATCATCATGCCAGCCTGGTATGCGCCTCTGGTTTTACCTCAGCCTCTAGTACCCTTACCAAACGATTATCAGTAAAAAAATCCCACATTTCACTGCAAAGGAGCCCATCATAGCCCAGCAACATGTAGATAAAATGGAAGATTCTTTTGACTACATGGAAATAGATGATGATACAGTCAAAATGAGAATCTTTTCCCAAAGCTTGGGAGGTGATGTGAAAAAATGGTTTAAGGGTCTACCCCCAGGTAGCATCAACAATCTCCCAGCTCTATATCAGACTTTCATAAACAAGTTGGAAATTAGGGCAAACCCTCACCAACTCCTAGCAGAATACATGACCCTTAAAATAAACGTAGGAGAGAGTGTCCATGATTACACAACAAGGTTCAACAGCATTTATAATGCTCTCCCTCCACATATGAAACCTCCCCAAGTTATGGCCCTAGCAAAATACCCTAAGGGTTTTCATGCTGACATGGCCTATGAGCTTAGGGATAAGGAATACAACACATTGGAGGACATGCAAAAAGGAGCAGTGAATATAGAAGCCAACCTGATTTAGAAAAGAGCAAGACTGAAATCTGAGAGAAGGGTAACATATAGAGATGACAACATAGCTTCCACATCTGACCAAAATTATGATAAGTTGTCTAAAAATGTGGAAAGGCTGCAACAAATGATGGAAAAAATGGTTTTCATAGTCAGTAACCAGAATAGAAACCAAAACCAGAACCAAAACTTTAGAACACTCCCAACAGACAAAAGGAATTGGATCAACAAGTTATTCCCCCATTCCAAAACTTTCTAGATGAAGATGAGGGAATCATAGAAGAGTCTGAGGGAAATACAATAAACATGTTTGAAACAGAAGATTCAATCCACAACTGTTACTCAGAGGAAGATCAACCCTCACCCTCTGGTTGGGATGAGGAATGGTTAGAAACTGAGGATTACAGGTTAGGATTTGAAAATGCCATGATGCAGCTCAGAGAACACTATGAACTTAGAAGAAAAAAGAGACGAGAAACTGCTAAACCCAAAGCTTTCGAGACTACCATCCAGAAGAGACCTGAGCAAACTTCTAAAGCAACTGCTGAAACCAACAAATCAGCAGCTGAGAGTTCTGGAAGGAATAGAGAAAAAGACAACCAAAACACTAGTGCACAGGGTAAACCAACTAGCAACATTGGCACTGTAGTTAGTGCTCCTGATGAAACTGTCACAAACACTGTACATAACGAAATTCAGCCCACTGACTTAGCCACTAAGACAGTGGCAAATAAAATAGAGATGAGTATGCCAAAGAGTCAGTCCCCTTTCAATTTGGAAAGTGAGATTGCAAGAATTAAAATCTCTGTCCCACTTTCTGAGCTGGCCACTCAGGACATATATAAAGGCAATATTTTTAGAGCTCTGAACTTAGGTGAGAATGGTGACTCTGTCAATTTGAATGATGATCAACCTGCCCTCTTGTTTGGTCCTAAGATAGAGGGGAAGTTTCAGGAAGGGGTACTTCCAGCTTTCTATATCAGTCTCAACGTTCATGATAAGATCCTGCATAATGAAATGCATGATTCCGAAGCATCTCACAACCTAATGCCTAAGGTAGTTATGGAAATACTAGGTTTAGAGATAACCAGACCCTACAAAGACTTATACTCATTTGACTCTAGCAGAGTAAAATTCCTAGGCCTAATCAAAGACTTGTGTGTGAGCTTAACTCAAATCCCGGCTAAATGCATGGTCATGGATGTTGTGGTGGAAAATGTGCCACCTAAGTATGGCATGTTATTTTCAAGATCATGGGGAGCCAAGCTGCAGGGTACGATGCAGATGGATGGCTCATATGCCACAATCCCAATCTTTGGCCAGCTTAGAAAACTGTATAGGGAGGCACAGATGAAATTTCTAGTCAGTAACCCTGAAAAACCAGAAAATTCACCTGTTTATTCTGTACACACAGACCTTGACTCCTTCATTTTTTGTAATGATGCATCCTTGGAAGGGTCAGAGTCCCAAAACAGAGATACAAACGAAGAGGCAGAAGCTGTTGATTTTAACATAATGGCTGCTTTGGATTTAGAAGACAACGAGGAAGAAAACCGCAACGAAACTTGTAAGGTATGTGGTGGAGACCTAACTCTGAGCGAACAAGAAACATCACATAAATAGCTATCTAGTCAGATCCCCAAACCTCGTACATTTCACGAAGAACAAAACGATCCACAGCCTAGTGCAGACCCTATAACACAACACAATGGAGAACCCAACTGTAAGGGAGAAAACAATGATAGTCATGAGGATAACCCCTTATGGGAAATGAGATTTGACGGGTCCTGTACTAAAAGGACTGCATGGGCAGGGGTATGGTTGCGCAATACAGAAAATGACTACGTTGAGAGCCATGCCTAGAGCCTGCACTTGAAATGCACAAATAATGTCATTGAATACGAGGCTCTAATCCTGTGTCTGAATCTGTTGAAGAAAAGGGGAGCCCGTAGGTTAACCGTAAGGGGAGACTGAGAGTTAGTTATTAAACAGGTAAACGAAGAATACACAGCGAAACATCCTAGGCTGAGAGCATATAGGAATGACACCATGGACCTACTGAAAACGTTTGTTGAATACAAATTAGTGTTCATTCCTAGGAGTCAAAATGTCATTGCAAAAGGATTAGCCTGCCTAGCTAGCTCTTACCCCAAGACACCCAGCGACCAACAGATCATCATTCAGACCAAATTCCGACCTGTTGTGCCAGACAACGAAAAATATTGGCAGGTCTTTGAAGGTGATAAGCAGATCGAAGATTTTCTGGTAGGCAGAAACGAGTTTGATTTTTCTGATTCAGACTCTAAATCTGACCATAGCTGCCTAAGCGATGAGTCCTCAGATGAGAAAGAAACACCCTGTAACATAGAAATAAAATCTTTAGATGAATAGATTGGAAACCCAAACCGTAAATGTGAAAACGCAGATAGTGAAGAGGTAGAGGTGCTGTAGGCCAGAGACAAGAATATACCCAGAGGCCTGGCACCCTTAGAGGACCTTTTTATTTTGATGATGTGGCAAAGAAGCCCACGATAGAACATGCAGACTCCGATGTGGAAGAATGCAACATAGGCACTGAAGACAAACCCAAAACAATTAAACTAGCTAAGTCTTTACCTGCAAACATGAAGAAGAAATACATTGACCTTTTTAAGGAATTCATTGATGTGTTTGCATGGAGCTATGAAGACTTAAAGGCCTATGAAAAAAATATTATCCAGCACAAAATACCCTTGAAAGAAAATCATAAGCCCTTTAGGCAAAAACTTCGCAGAATCAATCCCAAACAATTGCCTACAGTAGAGAAAGAGATCAAGAAGATGTATGAAGCAGGTGTAATTGTGCCTGTAAGGTTCTCTGATTGGGTATCAAACTTAGTGGCTGTGAGGAAGAAAACAGGAGAGATCAGATTATGCATAGACTTTAGAAATCTTAACAGAGCCTCACTCAAGGACAATTACCCTTTGCCTAGAATGGAACACATCCTACAGAAGGTAGTGGGCTCTAAGAGGATCTCCCTGCTAGATGGTTTTGCAGGATACAATCAAGTCCTAGTACTCCCAGAAGATCAACTCAAAACAACATTTACCACTCCATGGGGCACCTTCATGTATGTGAAAATGCCTTTTGGACTAATGAATGTTGGGGCCACCTTCCAAAGAGCGATGGATATAGCTTTCTCAGATGAGATAGGACACTTCATTTTTATTTACTTGGATGACTTAACTGTTTATTCTAAAACTGAAGAAGAACACCTGAAGCATCTGAGGAAGGTGTTTGAAAAATGTAGAAGGTTTGGTCTGTCCTTGAATCCCAAGAAAACTGTGTTCGGGCTGCAAGAAGGCAAACTTCTTGGCCACATTATATCTGAGAAAGGGATTAGGATAGACCCACAAACAGTTTAGGGGATACTACAAATCACACACCCAATAAACATCAAAGAATTGCAATCCTTCATTGGGAAGATTAATTTCCTCAGGAGATTCATTCCCAACCTAGCTGAGCACCTTAGGAACATGAATAACATGTTGAAGAAAGGTGCAGGAATTTAATGGACTATTGAAGCCAAGAAATCTTTTGAGTCAGTAAAACTCGCACTCACTCAGGATCCTGTTCTGATTAGCCAAGATTTCTCAAAGGGTTTCCTTATCTTCTCATTCGCCTCCCAGCATACAGTGGATGTAGTTTTACTGTAGAAAAATTTAGAGGGTAACGAACAGCCTATAGCTTTTTTCAGCAAAGCCTTGAGAGATTCACCCTTGAAATACAACATCATGGAAAAATAGGCCTATGCCTTGGTCAAGGTCTTGAAATACTTTAGGGTGTACATTATGCATTCTCACACCATAGCCTATGTGCCAAATATAGTGGTTAAATATATCTTGTCCCAAGACCCTGATTGGAAAAGGCGCAAATGGATTGCTACAATTTTAGAATATGACCTTGAAATAAAACCCACCAAACTAGTCAAAGGTCAAGGCCTGGCCCAATTAATGGCTGAATCAAATTTGCAGGCCCCTTACATTAACATGGTAAATGCCTTAGATGAGCAAGAAGGATTGCCTGACCCCACTGTTGAAGAAAAATTTCAGATCTCTCCTTGGTATTCCGACATTCTGTATGTGCTTACACACCTCAATGCCCCTCCTGGATTATCAAAGACCAAGGCCAGATTCTTAAAGCTAAAAACCAGAAATTACTGCATCTTAGATGAAAACTTATACTGGAAGAATCCTAATGGCCTATTGCTAAAAAATTTTCCTGAAAATGAGGCAGAGAGGGTTAAACAATAATTCCACGCCGAAGAATGTGGAGGCCACCTGAGTTGGAAAGCGACTGCAAAAAAAATATTCAGAGCAGGTTATTATTGGCCAAAACTCTTCAATGATGTTCATAAAATGATACTTTCCTGTCACAAATGTCAAATCTTTAAGGGAAAGAGAAAACTCCTCCCTTTACCCCTACAACCCATCACTGTTGAAGGTCCCTTTCTGCAATGGGGCCTAGATTTCATAGGGGAAATTCACCCTGCTTCTTCTTCCCAACACAAATGGATCCTAACAACCACAGATTATTTCACTAAGTGGATAGAGGCCATACACACTAGGAATGCCATAGATTTATTCATCATTATTTTCCTATAGGGTCACATCCTCTCTCGGTTTGGTTGTCCAAGGAAAATAATCACTGATAATGCTACTGCCTTCGGATCCAAAAAGATGGTTTATTTTTTTCACAGGTACCAAATAGCACGTGTTCATTCAACTGCCTATTACCCTCAAGGTAATGGATTAGCTGAATCATCTAACAAGATCCTGGTGATCATCATCAAGAAGCTATTGGAAGAGAACAAAAAATCCTGGCATAATAAGCTAGTACATGCTTTGTGGGCTGACAGGCTTACAATGAAGAAGTCCATTGGCATGTCACCTTTTCAGCTTGTCTATGGAACAGAGGTAGTATTCTCTACCAGCCTTGGGATACCAGTGATCAAGCTCGTCCAAGAGATCCAAACAAAAGAAGACAACATGGTGAGGAGAATAAACCAAACAATCCATCTCCAACAGACAAGGGAAGAGGTCTACAACAGAGCAGTGAAAGTTCAAGAGAATATAAAGAAATTGTTTGACAAAAGAACCAAGGTTGTTGATTTTAGAATTGGAGATAAGGTCTTGAAGTGGGATTCGAGGAGAGAGGATAAAGGAAAGCACAACAAATTTGATATTTTGTGACAAGGTCCATACCTCATCCAGGCCACTGTGGGTCCAAATGCTTTCTTCTTACAAGAACTAGATGGTACAGAGCTATTTGGGGGTCCTGTCAATGGCAGGATGCTCAAACACTAATTCTACTAATTCATAATTTCCAGTTTCATTTCCATTTTACATACCATTGCAGTTTTTATTTTCAAGAAAAAGAAAAAGGTTTCAAAAAAATAGAGGAAATAGAGAGGTTCAGACATTCTTAAAACATGGACCTTTGATATGCAAAAGAGTGGCTCTAATAAACTCAAAACCTGAGCCAAAGCAAGTAAAGCAGCTGATCCTAACATGCTCAAAATATGGGCCAGTGAAGAAGAAAGAAGAATCAGCTCTAACATGCCCAAAACCAGAGCTGAGATGAAAAAAGGAGGTGACTCTAACACGCTCAAAACTTGAGTCACAAAAAGGAAGGATGTTTCAAATTCAGATCCCAAGCCTTCACAGTTTTGTTTTCAATTTTCTGCAAGTTTCTGTCCACGTGCAACTGTTTTTATGCCTTGGATCCACAGCAAGTCAGACAGTCTAATCCTGGCTTGGTTGTTTTTCAATTTCTGTATTAGAATGTAGAGAAGAAATCTGCTAGACAGTTTAATCCCAGCAGATGTTAGATTAGGTAGAGAAACATATGAGGCCAACAGTCTAATCTGGTCTCATGGAGCAATAAGGGTAGATTTAGAATAGGTTTATTTTCTATTAACGAAATAAAATTATGTAATGGGTCTGCTAGCTCAAATGCACCCTGGAAGAAGAAAAAATGCTAGGTTTGTAGTATGGGTAGGTAGTTTGTTGGAGTAAGTTTCTACTGATGTAATGTTTACATATTGTGGCAGCTTTTCAAAAAAAAAAAAAAAAAAAAGGGGGATGTGCCAAGCAGCTAGGCCACTGGCCTACTCCAAAGATCTATTCTCTGAATTCTTGATTCCTTCAAGAAGAAGCCATCCCCATGTGGAGCCACTGTTAGCCCCCCTATAAATTTTTGACAAGCAAAGTAGGGGGCTAAATATTTCTGAAACTTCAATGAATGCATCTCCCCTGGAGACAAATCATCCTTGAAGTCTTCTGTGCCTTTCCCCCGTGATGTAATCCCCTCTGCTGATTTCCATACAAGAAGCCTCTCTGATTGTGACAAACTGTGTTCCTAAGAGCCTTCATTTTTTCCCCTTCACCCCCCATTTTTTCAGAGTTCCCCTTGATCCCCTCTATTTCCCATTAACCTACTAAAACCTCCCAAAATCCCCTTTAACTCCCACCATCACCCTTTATCTCCCTATCGTTACCCTTTAGAGGCCTCAAAATGCATTAAAATGGCTTAAAAACCCATTTTCCACATTATAATAGCCCCAGCCCCTCTTCTGATAGCCCCCGCACCTCTTCTTCCATGTGATCCAGCGCCGGAACCACCCGCCAGAGCAAAAGGATCTATTTCCCGTTAGATATCGGACGCCATCTCGACCATTGATCTTGGTAGATCGGACGGTTATCATTAAATCCCAGTGCCCGTGTTTCTCCGTTCATTTCCCAGATCGCCCCATCGTCGTCTAATTACACGTTGATCTGACGATCCGCAATGCACCCGCGTCGGTGGTCTCCATGCATTGTTCCAAACCCGACGGTTTCTATTGCACCGCCTTTGGGCGGAGGGCGACTTTCCCCGATCGCGGAGCGATTCCATACACCAAACGACACGTGGCCCCGACACTGTTTCAAAACCGCCAGCTCATCGCGCGTTAACATTCGACCCAGGATGCAGAGCGATATCGCTGTCAGCCGTCGGATCTCTGATCACCCATCCGACGGTCATTTCTCATCAAAGTTGCCCATTCGATAACCCTTCTCCGCCGTAGCCCTGGCCCGCCATCCGTCGCCCTCCGATGTGTTTTCGGCCATCGATCTCCTCCCGAGATCAGACGGTTCACATTCAATTGCCTCCACTGTTGACTATTCCGCCATCGCCCGGTCCTCCACGTCATTCGTCCACGCGTCCCCTCCGTACCTCTGTCACCCCCACGAGCATCCATCGTACATGCGCCCATTCCATTACGTATAAATTGGTTCATTTTCATGTTTTTTTTAAGGTTTTCGTTCAAATTTGCTCCGCACACCGCCAACCATCCGCCAGAGCGTTTTTTCACCATTTCTCTGCAATTTTTCCTCCATTTCGTCATCTGCACTGCCATTTCCTCCATCCACACTGCCTCCATCATTCCCATCCATGGATTTCTTGACAAATTTTCTGTTTTGTAGGGTTTCAAGCGGGGAAAACTGCCATGTCTCGTTATCTCTGTCACAGTGGCAGAAATTGCAGAACAGGGCATGCACAGAGATACATTTAATGAAGAAAAGGCCCAGGGAAGTGTTTGACATGATTGCAATCAAAGGACAGGGTCAAAATTCTGTCACTCTCCTCCGAAGCCATTAAAAGCACAGTTTCACGGTCAAAAGGTAACTGTGGAGCAGCAAAGAGAAATCAGCAAGGAAATCGAAGAGTTAAAGCATTAAACGAGAGATTTTAAAGGATTAATCCAGTTTTTCAGAGGCAAGATACCAGATTGAAAACCTCGAAGATCAATCAGAAGTTTAATGCAAGGGAAACCGTACCACCAGGGTCTTCTACAGCAGCAGAATGTTTTTCTTCATCGAAGGACAAAGTGCCCATACAGTTTTTATTCCACACCGTGTCCCTGAAGAAATTTCCACCAGACAGCAGATCGAAACTACCAGAGCATTTATATGGCAGACTTATCAGCAATTTATTTTATTTTTGTTCAAATCACCAAGAGTACCATGGAGTACTGCAGCCGAAATACATCAAAGTCATATCCAGAATAAGAAGAGGCCTGAAGAAGACCACTATTCCACCTAAAAATGGCAGGAATTGAATGCTTAGGATTTAAAGCAGAATGGGCTTCGGCCCTCTTTATTTTGAAGAGTTTAATACAACATTTAGTTCTTCACCTACCTCTTCTGCTTCTCTTCAGTTATAAAATGCATGAGAAAATATTGTAATGGTTGTTGATCAGTTATCAGAGAACTGCAAGTAGTTTCTTTTGAGACACAGTCTCTGTGTAAAGTTGTAATATAGGTGAAGGAGATGTTTCAGACTGAGTGTTCAGCCATTGAAATAGTGTATTCGATTGGTATTGTTATTTAATATGACAAGCACATTTATTTGGATCCTGATTTGAAGCAGCAATGATGTTTTCATATCTCTGTGTTTACATTCATTTCATTTCGTTTCTACTGGCTTGCATCAGAATATTGGCATAGGATTTACCCTTGTTAGGTACCCTATGTTTCTGCTCTCCTTGCCCTTTATGTTTCTCTTCTGAATGTATTATCTAAGGGATGTTTTCACATGGTTTAACCATTGTAGTGGATGATATTTCCTGCTCTCTGATGTATGAATTAAATGAATTCAGTTCTTGGATGCTTTCTCGTTATATATTTAGTTGGAAGATTTGGGAACACTGGGGATTAGTGTTAGCCCTGTCCACTAGGATCCTTGTGCGACCTGCTAATTTGTAATTTGTGTTCTAAAATCCGTGATATCTCCTCCCCTCCTACTTTCCATATCACATAATCATCTTGAAGATCCTAAGTTTCAGATGACTAGCCCAATTGAAAGCCTGCTTATTGAGTAGCAAGCAAATCCTTTCCTGACTCCATTGCCCAATGGTTTTGAATATCTTCTGGAATATTTCACCTCTGCCTTATCCCTCTTTGCTCATCTTGGTATTACATTGAACCCTTCTTTCCTGATAACCAGCAACCAAACAAACAAATCAAACAAACAAACCTCGTGCCTATAACTAGCCTAAAATCATAACATTTGAGCCTCATAGATATAAACCTTTGCTCAAACCAGAGAGATCCCTCTCTGGACCCAGGAGGGCTAGATCCTGAGGTCTGAAAGTGGTTCTGATGTTGTCTCATCTTTTGGTCTTGCCAATCTGGCCAAAACATGGGAACCCCAACAATACGCAACCAAATAATCCAGAATAATCCCTTTTTTACCACAAAGTTATGAATCAAAAGACAAGGCAATTGGAGGGATCGATTCCGGAAAAATCCCAGCTCCTGAACAACTTGTTGAAAGTTCTATTCTAGATGTGGCAAAGTGAAAAAACCTAGAGCATGGCTCAAAATCGTTATTATTCCCATACCCCATTATTCCCATCCAATCTATTTCTAATGTTGAGGCCCACAACTCTTCCTAAGCCATCACTTGTAAGCCTACTCCATGAGCAAGGGTAGTTGTCATTTTCATTCCAATCAGAGAGAATGCAAATAGGATCTTGGCTTATGGGTCTCTTCAACTTCAGCAGAGCCCTAGTATCCAAGGATAGAGACAATGCAATGATCACAAAAGAAAATAAAAAATGAAGTAGGAAATCAAAACCAAAACCCTTGCAAACTAATATTCTTCCTTACTGCCTCTCTACCTCATGCATTATTAATGTTTGTCAAAGAAAAAATGGAGGGGGCTCCATGCTTCCTACCCAAGCCAATACATGTTCACCCAAGACTTAAGGGTAACAAAATCTCAAAGCATGTAAACACAATAGTGTGCAAGAAAAAGAAGAACAAGATTGAGATCAAAAGTGAAAAAGAAAACCAAGATTGCTCATATATTCATTACCGATCTCAGGTCCATCCTCTAGTATATTTCCATTATCCTCCCTTGAAGCTTTGGGAGGTAATGAGAATCCAGCTTCCTCCAACACAGGGCCCCAGTGGGTCTCCAATACTTTTTCCACCATATCTGTTACACTTCTTTTCACCTTCTTCAACATTTTTTGCTTGGTCTAAGAGAACAATCTGCTGCACTTTATTTATGGTGCATCAGACCCCATTTAACTGTAGCTCTATGATAGTCTGTATGTGGTTCTGCATGGAATTCAGAAGGAAGTGGCCTACCAAGTATGATTCCATCTTCTGCAGAAATAATATCAAACTAGGCATCAGGACTTAATTGCACCATTTTAAGCTAGGATTCTCCAAACTCTTGCTGTCATTGGACAAATTGAAGTAACAAAGAAAAAAAATAACTCATTCAAAAATAACACACCTCGGGAAAGGTGGAAAAGAAAACAGATGTTAAAACAAACTACTTTGAATTTTAGCAGTTCTTCACTGCAAAATGCTAAATTCCATTCTCCAGCACGTAAGTAATCAAATTGTTAAATTTAGCAGCATAAAAATAACCTTAAATATGTTGAGAAAAGGAACCTAGAGAAATTGTCAGGAAACCATAATCCTCAAGTCATAAACTTAAAAATAGATAAGACTGCTATATGAATAATTTGTAAAACACGCTCAGTTCAAGACATAATGCAGTGAAGAGGACAAAATAATTTGGTGATGCTAACCTAGTAGTCAAAATCCCAAGAAATCAAAAGCAAAAACACCAAACTAAGATTGCCCATATATTCATTACTAATCTCAGGTCCATCCTCCAGCATCTTTCCAATACCCTCGCTTGAAGCTTCGGGAGGTAATGAGAATCCAGCTTCCTCCAACACAGGGCCCTAGTGAGTCTCCAATACTTTTTCCACCATCTTTGTTCATGGGAACCCCAATACATAAGGTATAAACACACGCCCAAATTTGGGAGCTGTGGACCAAAAGGAGCAGGGAGGAAAAGAACCTGATGTCACCAAAAAATACTATGCCATCACAACTGACGGACAAGCCATCAGTTGAAGTCACACATAAGCTTAATAGAAAAAATGCATACCAGCATCTTTGGCTTATGTGGAGGAATTCACACTGGCTTTCATTGCTTCACGTTTCTTAGCTTCTTCAAGATTTTTCGTCCACCATTCTTCAAGGGCTATCACTTAAAAAAATGAAAGCATTAACAACATATATATGTAACTGCCAAATTCTAAAACAATCAATATTTAACAGTCAATAGTTTGCATTGCTACTGAACTAGGTAACACTTTAATTTTACATTATTACTCAACCAGTGGGTTAACAATTTATAACTTTTGAGGAATCCAGAGCTAAAAAGTTCCTTAGTCTTATATAATGAGAAAATATATGAGCTCCCACATGTCAATTATTAGAAGCTATGTGAATGGTGGAATATATGCTAGAGCACTCATAGCATATGGCAGAGGGCGTTCATGATGTTATATTCCCAAGGGTGAATGATATTGATCCTTTAATTTGATTATGTGAGGTCTCTAAGCACTTCAATGTTTTATAATTCCCTAGTACCTCTGCAAGAATTTCCGTTGATATTTGATTGCCTTGAAATTCAAGGCAAAGCTCTAAAATCTCTATTATGAAGAAAAAAGGGAGCTATAAATATTCCCTAAAAATTGGTTATCATTTAATAATAATCCATAAGATGGTTGTTCTTTCATTATCCCTTCATCTATTAGTGGTGGAGAAAGAAAAAAAGTGAAGTTGTTACTCTTTGAAATCATGAATCACCGCCAGACCCTTAGATAAAATGGAAGTGACTGGATTGCTTCCCCAAAGACTAGACATAAAGAGATTAGATAGAATGGAAGTATATTGATTGCTTCCCCAAGACCACACATAAAGAGAGATGAATAAAGAGAAGCAAAGGCGACCTGAACTTGCGAACTATAGAAAAACTCATTTATTGAAAGCAGCGGTGGTTTGGTGAAGCTATTATTTGAGCAAGTTGAAATGTTGCTAGATAATTTGTTTCCACTAACATTAAAGAAAAGCATAAAAGAAACTAGAAATTCAGGATTCATCCCTCTAATTGTATTTCCTCTCAAGCGAGAAAATACAAGTTCCTGCATCTACCCAAAACTATAAGAATTTGACTATTCAAAAGATTTTGACCCAAATTAAGGATCTCCGAGTTACTAGATTCACCCTAACCCTCAAGGAAGGTTCCATTTTGAGTTGTCTATAGAGCCCAAATAATATTAACCCGAGGAAGTGTGATAAGATCGGTAGCAATATCTCCTTGAAAATAGTTGAGCTCCAATTTATCACTGTTTGGTAAACCACTAGTAGGCTAAGAATCAATGTAATTTTTTCCAGGGGTGTAGTCCAACGGATTTTTGAACAAAAGTACATAATTTTCATGGAAATTTCCTAGCTCCTTGTGAATCTCATGAGTGAGGGAGTTCCTTAAAACATATATCATTCAAGCATGGATTTTTTTCCACTCTCTATTGGGATAACTCCATCTAAAATATTTGGAAACAGGGAAATGAAACTAAGTCTAGAACAATTACCCAACTGTGCAGGAATTTCACCAATCAATGAGTTACTTGATAGATGGAAATACTCCAAGGATTAGCATGTTGTCAATAGATCTACTTCTATCGCTCGAGAGAGTTGATTGAAATATGAAGATAAAAAAATTTAGCTCCATAAAATCCCCAAGACTTGGGGGAATTGACCCATTTTGCATGTTTCCTGCTAGATTTAATATTTGCAATTTTTGACATATGCAAAGCTCCATAGGAATGCTTCCACTAAGGAAATTATACCCAAGGCTAAGTGCACATAAGGTAAATATTTCCTTTAATTCCAACAAATTTATCTAGTAAAAGAATTTTCCTGAAGTTGAAGTACTTCTAGAGCCCTTAGTTTTGTGATCTCTCTTGAAATCTCTCCAAATATTTCATTATAATGCAGCAATAAAATGTGCAACTCTATCAAATTTCCAACAAATGGAGACAATTTCCCTATAAGCCTAAAGGCCACCTGATTTCATCCTCAACACCCAACCAAAGAATCCAGAATACTCCCTTTTTACCACAAATTTATGAAGCAAAAGACAAGGCAATTGGAGGGATCGATTCCGGAAAAATCCAAACTCCTAAACAACTCGTTGAAAGTTCTATTCTAGATGTGGAAAAATGCAAAAACCTAGAGCATGGCTCAACATGGTTGTTATTCCCATACCCCATTATTCCCATCCAAGCTATTGCTAATGTTGAGGCCCACAACTCTTCCTAAGCCATCACTTGTAAGCCTACTCCATGAGCAAGGCTAGTTTTCATTTTCATTCCAATTAGAGGGAATGCCAATAGGATCTTGGCTTATGGATTTCTTCAACTCGAGCAGAGCCCTAGTATCCAAGGATAGAGACAATGCAATGATCATAAAAGAAAATAAAAAATGAAGTAGGAAAGCAAAACCAAAACCCTTTCAAACTAGTATTCTCCCTTACTGCCTCTCTACCTCGTGCATTATTAATGTTTGTCAAAGACGAAATGAAGGGGGCTCTATGTTTCCTACCCAAGCCAATACATGTTCACCCAAGACTTAAGGGTAACAAAATCTTAGAGCATGTAAACAATAGCGTGGAACGAAAAGAAGAACAATGTGAAATCAAAAGTGAAAAAACCAAATAAGATTGCCCTTATATTCATTCATGATCTCGGGTCCATCCTCTAGCATCTTTCCGCTATCCTCTCTCTCTTGAAGCTTCGGAAGGTGACGAGAATCTAGCTTTACGCAACACGGGGCCCAGTGGAGTCTCAATACTTTTTCCACCATATCGTACACTTATTTTCACCTTTTGCTTGGTCTAAGCAAGCCTGACAACAATATGCAACACTTTATTTATGGTGCATCATACCCCATTTAACTGCAGCTCTGTCATAGTCTGTATGTGGTTCAGCATGGAATTCAGAAGGAAGTGACCTGCCAGGTATGATTCCATCTTCTAAAGAAATAATATCAAACTATGCATCAGGCTTTAATTGCACCATTTTAAGCTAGGATTCTCCAAACCCTTGCTGCCCTTGGACAAATTGAAGTAAAAAAGAAACAAAATAACTCATTCAAAAATAACACACCTGGGGAAAGGTGGAAAAGAAAACAGATGTTAAAACAAAATACTTTGAATTTTAATAGTTCTTCACTGCAAAATGCTAAATTCCGTTCTCCAGCACGTAAGTAATCAAATTTTTAAATTTAGCAACATAAAAATAACCTTAAATATGCTGAAAAAAGGAACCTAGAGAAATTATCAAGAAACCATAATCCTCAAGTCATAGACTTAAAAATAGATAAGACTGCTATATGAATACTTTGTAAAACACGCTCAGCTCAAGACATAATGCAGTGAATAGGACAAAATAATTTGGTGATGCTAACCTAGTAGTCCAAATCCCAAGAAATCAAAAGCAAAAACACCAAACTAAGATTTCCCATATATTCATTACCAATCTTGGGTCCATCCTCCAGCATCTTTCCACTATCCTCTCTTGAAGCTTTGAAAGGTAGTGAGAATCCAGCTTCCTCCAACACAGGGCCCTAGTGAGTCTCCAATACTTTTGCCACCATCTATGTTCATGGGAACCCCAATACATAATGTATAAACACACGCCCAAATTTGGGAGCTATGGACCAAAAGGCGCAGGGAGGAAAAGAACCTAATGTCACAAAAAAATAGTATGCCACCACAACTAACGGACAAGCCATCAGTTGATGTCACACATAAGTTGAATAGAAAAAATGCATACCCGTATTTTTGGCTTGTGTGGAGGAATTCACACTAGCTTTCATTGCTTCATGTTTCTTAGCTTCTTCAAGCTTCTTCGTCTGCCATTCTTCAAGGGCTATCACTTAAAAAAATGTAAGCATTAACAACATATTGATGTAACTGACAAATTCTATAACAGTCAATAGTTTGCATTGTTACTGAACTGGGTAACACTTTAATTTTACATTATTAATCAACTAGTAGGTTAACAATTTATAACTTTTGAGGAATCCAGAGCTAAAAAGTTCCTAAGTTTTACCTTGTTAGAAAACTTGAAGGCATGCCTGAAATGGGTTAGCGTATCAACCAGTCTTCTCTTCTCCACTGTAAGACTCAACAACTCATGAATTACTACACAGGCATGCTTCTCGGCCCATCGAATTCTGAGATAGAGTGAGCTTGTCGAATTTAAATTACTTGTAGGCTCATGCAATCGAATAGAGCTTGATTGATATTACAGAATATAAGTTATTTGAACTTGAAACTTGTTTTTATAAGTGGAGTAAAGCGTGCCAATTTTCATAGATTCTTGGGAGTTTGAGTAGAAAGAAATCATTAATATAGGTGACACGATGATTCATTCAATGTCTATGGAGTAGAAGATCAATGTCCAGGAAAGGATGAATGTGAGAAGAAATTCCAGGGTTGTCTGGTTAGCATAATATTACAGTCCTTCAAGCGATGTAAAAAATATGTCCTTTGTGCACGAAGATTTGTCAAGTGGGTGCAGAGGATCCTCGAAAACTTATCCATTCCATCAAAGTTGGCCCTGCATTGTCTTTTGTGTCTCTCTTTTCTACTTCGTTAGGCCAATGTTTCAGGATCACACCTTTGGTGGGAATGCCATATGGGCCATCTTGGTTGTGGTGTTGGTATTTGAATTCACTGTATGTGATTATCTATTAAAATATTTCCTCTCGGATTTATCTGAATTTGAAATATTTTAGATTTTATAATATTTCTTTAAAATAGACTACAAGAGTAGGATCCCATGAATTTACCTCCAATGCAAGCCCATACTCTATATCAACAACCTCCAAAAATTCAGGATACTTGTTGCATAAATTAGTTCTGAAATCCATGGGGAGACCCATATCAGTAGCTAAGTGCGCAATCTTCTCCAACAATACCCTCTTGCTCATAGACATCATTAAAAGCTTCCTGATATTCTCAAAAAAGAGGCTCTCCATTTGAGATTTAATGTTCACTTCTTCCCAGTGCAGCTGCTGTGCCTTGGGGGTCAATGTGAAATAGAATCAGTATCCCACACTTGTTCATTGTATATTTCAATCATTTGAACAACAACCTCATATATAAAGGTATCCTTTCTTTGTTTTGATATCTAGAATAAGTCATTCAAGGCTCGATAGTTCACACCCTAACTCTCCTCTGTAGACTCCTTGAATTAACAATGATCAAAGGTTGCTTTGGCTATTACAATAACCATAATAGAAAAGTTAGGGAAGTAAAGGCATTTATATTACCCACCTCTTTCTAATAGTACTATTAATTTGTAACCATCACAAATTACAAGACAATCCTCCAAGCATATCCTATCCAAGGTCTCTTCCAATCCTGTAGAGCCACATTCTTTTGGAAATGTGATATCAACCACTTTTCTATACCAACCTCAGTGATTAATTTTTTTAATTGGTTATGTTTCCTCAATGGGAAGAAGAGGAGCTTTAAGAGAAATTCTATGGAATTGCTTCTCACTAGTTTTTGTAAGATCCCCTTCTGGACCAATCATGCATTCCATTAAGGTGACAATTGCTTTACGAATTGGATCAATAGGAGGGTTTGTCAATTGAGAAAACATCTGCTTTAAGTACTCAAATATTATTTTTAGTCTATTTGACATCATAGCTAAAGGTGTATCATTCCCTATGAAACCAAGAGATTTTGTTCTATATTTTGCATAGGAAGCAACGACATTTCCAAAGCCTTAATTGTTTGTCTAAACAATGAAATGCATATTTAACCAAATAGCTCATAAATGCAAACATACATTCAAAAATAACTCATAGAATATTTACATACAAATCACTTACCCATAAACCTTCATTAGTGACAACAGGCCATATATTCCCATGTTTTCCATTGTATCATCCAAACTATCAACTTGTAAACCAATACAATCAACAAGCTATGGAAAATTTATGATTGACATCCAGGGTGACCAAGTCCTTCCATACAATATGTGTGATCATTTAGTCCACATTTCATTTGCAATAAAATCCAAATGAGGAGTTTCAAAACTTAGTTCAAATATTAAGAAAAAAAAATGTTTTGTTCTATATCCGAGTTATCAAAAAAGAGTGGTTGGATTTGAGAACTTATATATGAACAACCACAAGAAGACCATCTAGATCGATGAATTTTCCAAATACTTCTTCGGCCACCGAGTGAAACTATTTTCCTTCTCCTTCAAACGAACACATCCATCTATTTTATCTTCATATGGAAGGGGGATGTTACTTGTGACATTAATGACATTTACATTTGCGTCTTCTGGACCAAGTGGCACTCCATGTATGACAGAAATTAACTGAATTTGTCAAATGCCAGAAATATCACTGTCATATGGATCTAATATACTCACTTTTTCACCTGCCTGGAGTAGGTCATGCCCTACCGGAGTTAATAGGCACTGCCAAAAACAAAAAAGTATACATAGATATTAGGAAAATAATAATTACAATTAAATTTCAAAAACATACATAGATATTTAATTAACTGAATAATATGCACTCACTGAGTTAATATCTGAAATACCAGCAGGATTTGGCATCGATTGGGAATTTTAAGGTTTATCAATTTCGTTATATTTTAGAACTCTCGAGGTAAAACACAATAAGTTATAACATAGAAGAAAACAATAAATATAATATTAGAACATTAAAATCTTAATATCACTAAAACAAAAGCATATAGGTCTTGTAGATATCTACAAAAAAATACCTTCACATGTTCATGGCCCTTTTTTGAGTCATTTAGCATTCTTGCACCACCCAAATTTACATTTTATTCCTGTGATTGACAAGAATTTCCAATAAAAGAAGGCTTCATGAGTGAAGGGAAATGGAACCAAAACATTAACATATCACAAATTCAAGTGAAGCACTAGTTGCAAGGGAATTATAATTTGCTTACCTCATCTAAATCAATGTTAAATTCCTTCTTTTTCCATGTAGAAACAAGAGGTTCAATGGAGGAGGCTATGGTTGACATTGTCTTTGTCAAACTAGTTATACATTGCATTGCATGATTATAATCCTTACTATGGTTTTCAATAGTAGATAAAGCTCATATTTATCTACTCTTGACGTCAATAGATGGAAAAGAACTTTCTATTGGATTTTCTGACATATAATTATGTTTGGAATTTTCCAAGTCTGCCATATAATGAGCCATTTCACTCACCACTAGTTCTCTTTTAGCTTCTTCAACCTACAAATAATTTTCAACACAAAACTATTTGGATATTAAGAAAATTCAAAACACATAACACAATGTACAATATTCAACAAAAAAATTGTATACTTACAAATATTTTTTGTTTGGCTCACAACCCACCCTGACCCAAAAAATATCGAGCCTTCACCTGCTCTCTTGCTTTCTTTTCTCTTATACCCTTTGAAAAATACTCTTTAGCACACATACTTTCCTTCAAATCTTCCCACTGTTTGGGATTCAAGCTACTCTCACTATCTTTACCATCCAAGATTAATTTTCTGCATTTATGCCTGAAGTTATTCATCAAAATTCTCATTCTGTGCTTATAATATTTACTAGAAATCCTTCCACCAATAGTCTCAAAAACATTTTCCACTTGTTGGATCACTTGATCAACATTTCTTTGATCTTGATCTGCAAATTTGAATTTGGTAACATCCAAATGAGACCTTATTCTTGTGCCCAATTCTGTGGCCCACCTTGACGCATTTGGTCTAGTAGGCTCACCATTTTTTACATCAATCAAGTAAGCTTTCTTCCCTTCTGATTTTCATTCTTTGGCTTCCCTTTCTGTGGGCCTATAAAGGCTTTGAATAATTCCTTGTCTTTTGACTAAAGCTTATACATCTTCAAAACCAAGACTAGTGATGGAAAATCACTCATACTTGTGGCTAAAGAAGGTGCGGTAGTTCCTAGCACCTTACTTGGAGAAGATGTAATTGGTGTGCTTTCTGTGGAAAAAGACTGAATTGGTTGCTCCTTGTACACAATAGGTGTGGCACTAGGTTGCACACAAATCTCCTCAAATGTGCCTTCGAATATTTTCTTTAACTATAAACAAATTTCTTGCAACTCTACTTCTTCATAATGTGCCAACTTTTTGCGAACACCTTGGACATGATCATCTCATATATTAGGAATTTGATCATTAGTATTGTCAGCTTCATATCCATGCATTGAATTACCATGGCGTTTGCTTCTACGAGTTGGTAAGGATATGTATTTGCTTGCTTTTTTTTCTTCTTCTCATTGTCTATGGGATCCAAGTTTCCCCTATAAAAAAAAAAAAAACTTATCAAATAATGGCCTACATCATCAAATATATTATATACAACTTTCATTAAATATGCATAGAAATAAAAATTGATGAAGAGTAACTACTTACTTATTCACCAAACCAAGAGATGAGAAATATTCTTCATTTTTTGTGATGCATTCTTTATGAACACGCTCGTGCTCTATCATATTTTCATCACTGCTAAGATCATTTTTACGTTTCAACCCCTTCTTCATATTATTTATGTCCTCCATTTCACATTTAAAGAAAAATTATTAGTGCATGGACAAATAAAAATGATAAAATATATCTATTATACGATCATGCATTATGATCAATGAGAATGAATTAACCTTAAATTGATAGAAGGAACACTTTAATCAATATCAGCACCTTATCTAGAATTATGGATTCTATTTTTTTAATTGCAAAAAAAATTGTAATATTTTCATTAATTTATCACATAATAAAAACATAGCATATTGTGATTGGGAATGCAGATTGGTTGTCCCGACCATTGTAACATTATTGAATCTATTATGTTAGAGTCAAGCAACAAAGAAACAAATTAAAAAAAACACATGGAATCACAGCATAATGATGAGACAATAGATTTAACGTGGTTCACCCAACCAATCTGGGCTACGTCCAACAAACAGAGGTATCAGCAGTCTTATTTCTAAACAGGAGATTTACAATAGCAGAGTTTCTCATCTGCACTTCTCTTCCTCTCACCTCACATCCCTCATGCTCATTTGCCTCTACAGGCTTACATTTTATAGCTGGGAGTAGAAACTGAATAATAAATTCAATCACAAAAAAATAGTATGCAATAACTCCACATCAAGATTAGATGCAGTCAATTTAGCAAAAAATCCTATTGTTGTCATATTTATGAGATTTTCTCCAAATTATTATTAGAAATCTCAACATATTATATGTGTACTAGTGTCAGTACCATACAAATTTGGTGAAGAGCTCCTGAACCATATTAAGACTTTGAGCCCTTAGTAGACAGACTCCAGAGACTTATGTTTAGCTTCGAGGTTTGCAAGATGAAAATAAAACATCCCGCAATAAAAAGACATGCATCCCCCAATTTAACAACTAAAATAACATTAGAAGAATCTAGATTTTCTTGAGGAAAAAAAAAACCAACTATAGAAGTTACAAAATAAATATTAAAGTTAGCATAACTTCATGTAGGCAATTTCATTTATGGATCTAGTAACCCTCTTTAAGATAAATTGAATCACTTCATGCTACAATAGATTTACAGGAATGAGACAAAATTCACACAAAGTGAAAAATGAATGATAAATTTCACACAGAGTTTAATAAAACCATCTAGCTAATCCCATGGCCAAAACAATAAAATCCATTCTCATAGTGAAAATTTATGCCATAAAGTCAAGGTGATAAATCATCATCGTGATCATTTGCGTGGTCATCAAGATCACAATCCTGATCACTTGTGTATACATCTGCTTGGTTTCCTTCATTGTCCTCGTACATTATATTTTCATGGCCATGAATTATGTTTTCTATCTTAGTCTCTTCATTTGGAATAAATGCTTCATCTTCAAATACTCTATTGCCATCTTTAGATTCTTCCTCCAATGTTTCTTGTAAACTATTACATTGCCCATCAACCATTATATCAACATATTCCATGAATTACCTTTTTGAGTGGGGCTGTATTTGAACAATATACGACCATCCTGAGCTTGTCACATCACCAATTAAAATTTCCTGGTTAATTTGAATAGGGGAAACATATGGTTCTGTAGACGGGAAAATCTGTCCAGCCAAAAGTAGGGGATCTCCCCGGTAGAAAGTCCCAATTAGACCTTGAACCATTTGGAATAGGGATCCCGTCCGGGGTGTGGGTCCGGCTACCGCTTAAGTCACCTTCCCTTTGGTCTCAAAAGAATGCGATTGAACTTGCCGACACACAATTATTCAAATGATACAAGATACATGATTGATGTGTTAAACACTTATATAACACTATGCGTAGCGAGACAAATAATGAATCATAGACGCCGAAGGAGGTGTTGTTAACAACACATCATTGGGGTTATGCTTGCAGGCTGTTCTAACCACAAAAGAAACAATTATTTATGGCGAGATGACCCCCTTTACATTCGTGAAAGATAAAACAAATGCTAATAAGAAAATTCATTAACATCCATTAAGAAAGCAAAATGAACTAAACATCATTAACACAAGTACAAGTAACCATAATGCGTAAATGATGCCACTAAAAGTGCAGCTTCGTTCACCAAAATATTTTCGAAACTGTATAAGAAATACTCATAGTGTTCACACAGCAAAACACATCAGATCCAAAAGGAGTTTAAACAAGTATCTATATTCATATGCACACGAGTGTTATCTTTCAATACAGTGCGGTATAGCGCTTAAGTCCCAAAAATAAAGCCCTTTACATTTTCCCCGGAGGGAGTTTTATAGATCAAAATTTTCCCTTTGGGCTTCCTGACCCTTTGCGTGCCTGACTGTTGAGCTACCCTGAGACCTGGAAGAGAAATACGACCTGTGACCTGGCTGGGCAATGCGACCTGCGACCTGTGACCTGTTTCCAAATGCTCCCATCGATCCACTGCCACCGGGTTATGAAGATCTGCGCGCAATTGTGAGATCAGGGGCATCAATATTTTGTCCTTTGAGGAAGTCTTTCCAAGTCTGATAGTCTACTGCTACGGGAGAAACCAAAGGGACCTCTTCTTTCAGCCGATGCATACACTCCAAGGCATTTGTGATTGGAGTCTCCTTCTTCTGTGAGATCTAGTTGGACAGAGAAGCGAGCTTGGTGTAGACCCAAACTGGCGTGACAAGAAACTGGCCCAGGTTCTCTTGCGATGTTTCAAGGTCAGAAGTGGCGGCAACTTGTTTAATGGGCTGCAAAAATGACTGGATCTCTTGATTCACCTGCTCCCATGTCTTCCCCTCATCCAATGTTCCCAGCGATGAAATGTGATGCAATATGTGCATTGAATCGATGTCGATGATCAGATGTTCTTATGCAGCCATAACCTTGTCTAGGTCCTTGGATAGTTTATCCTTGGACTGCATTTTCATACGGATCTGTACTTTGGCATCTTGCATTTGAATCCAGTCTTTCTTTGGAAAATGCTCGGGAGCCTGGGGGTACCGCGCTGTCCAGTCCATCATTCTGTCCAAGGCAACTGAGGCTTCCTTCAGCTGCTCGTGCCTTTGCTTAGTTTCTGTTTGGGCTTTCACCAAGGGGTGACTATTTGTTTTATGGTAAATATTTCCCCATAAAATTGCCTCATGGTAGTCTCTAATATCTACCTCCCTTTGAATGGTAAGCAGCACTTCATTGATAAGGAGAGATTTGTTTCGGAGTTGCTGAACCTCCTCTCTCAATGCCGTATTTTCCTGTTCTGCTCTTGCCTCCCGCTGCTCTACTTCATGTAGCCTATTTTGTAGAGAGAATATCTCTCTACTCATTCTAGTTACATTCTCTTTTGTGGCTGCAGCGAAAGATGTATTGGCCGATGCTATCATCACAGGATTAGTCCTAGTGTCGAGGACTATGTCTTTTCCTGTTGCGACTGTGGATGATGCGGAAGGATTTCGCGCCAGGCATCTCCTTTTCTCCTGTCATATTTTGAAGGAGAACTGATCATATGTGAGCCTGGTGAGATCGAATACCTCCTCTTCTTGCCCCTGGGAGGCACTGACATCAAAGAGCGTGGCTCGTGTACTGACTACAGGTACCTCAAGGGGAGATACCTCGATTTTTTCTAGCATTGCATCCTCCTCTTCTTTTCGTAGGCATTCGGCTTTTGCCTTTTCATGTTCTTTCTTCCACCTGAGCTCTGCTTCTACCGTTGCTTCCAATTCGGCTTTCCTTTTACGCTCAGATGCTGCAGCTTGCTCTAATTTCTTTTGGCGGTCAGCTTCCACTTTATCTAACTCTTTCTTGAGTTCTCGTTCCACTGCAGCCTCCGCCTCTTGTTTCTCCTTTTCCTTCTTGGCCTCCTCGACCTGCTTTTTTTTCTGCTCTGACCTTAGGCTCTTCTTGCACTTATCTTCTTCTTCTTTCATCTTATTCTCTCTTTCTTGCTGGGCTTGGGCTTCTATTTCTTTCTGTTGGGTAGAAGTACTATGCCCTATACTGGTTCAAGGCTTTTTAGCTAGAGAAGAAGAAGCGCATCCTAATTCACGACTCCTGTCTTCCAAGGTTTGGTCATCTGGGTCTTCTTGGCTAGAGTCCGCCCCCGGAGCTAGTTGTCGGTCTGCATTGTACCAATTTCTTCTGTCATCTTCTGTCGGGAATTCTGTGTGCTGGTACTTCCATTTGAACTTAGCCCGCTTGCAATTATCAAGAACTATCCTTCCTGGGTCATATGTCTGGTGTTCTAACGCCCCAAGGTGGTAACTTTGCATCTCTTCTGCCTCTGCCTCTACCTCTCTGAAATCTTTGACTGTGTATGCGCCGATAGTGAGGGGTAGCATAGGCCACGGTTTCTTCTTACCCTTGGACAGGACCTTGGAGAAACCAGAAGAAATTTGGAAATAGACCTTTTGCATGAGCATTCTTTCTGTGAAAAATCGAGGCATAGCATGTGGGGCCCTGAATGAGCCAAAGACTTAGATGAATGTGTACTCGACGAATGGGAACCAATGCGCCACCTTGACTAGCGTTTCCATGGCTTGCCAAGACATGCAAGGAGCGTCTTGGCCGAAAAATTTTCTGTAAAGAGCGGGGAGGAACACTTGCGAGATCGGCTCTATGTCTTGTTTAAACCTGGAATCCCAAAACAACTTGGTTTGTAAGTAGATTGCATGGGTCTGTTTTGGATCCCAGTTATGCACCCATCGTTCAAAGTGCAACCTTGAACAGACGGCATCCAAAAAATAAGAGGCCATATAGAATTCAGAAGGCATTCCTTCATCTGGTACCAATGTCGAGGATAAGTTTGTATGCATGGAGATCATCAATATGCTAGGCCAGTTGAAACGGGTGACATGCGCTGTGACATACTCCATGAGAGTTTCCCATGTGTCATTGAAGGTGGTGGCATCAGGGCACCCGTACAATCTGCAAAGCATGGCAGCCACTAAATTATACACTTTCCTAAGGCTCGCCACTGGATATTCTTGGTCCTTCTTGACCTTAAATTTCTCAGGATCCTCCCACCATTGCTTTATAGTGTTAACTATAGGAACTGCATGGGCGATAGCCCATTCTTCTGTGAATTATTCTTCTTGCTCAGGCAAAGAGTAATAAACATGAGCGTCTCAGCCTTTGAGTGTTGCGAAAGCTTTGCCTTCGCTGTCCCTGATTACGAACTTCTTGGGGTCAGTTTTCTATATAATCCAATCTATCATCTCTGGGCATGGGAATACAGCCGGATGGGCACCTGCGAGATGTAGCTTAGACCTTTTGACCTTTAAGTATATCTCCCGATCAGGGAGGTCCTCTAGGAATTCTGTTCTAGCGAGCTCTTGGTACACTTGGTACCAGCGCATGCTGTCCCCTTTCGAAAATGTGCATAGTGTATCTCTGTAGATCGGGGGTGGGTAAATTGGCATGTCCATCTCTACATCCTCTACTACCAGGCTCTTATCTTTTTTCCGAGCTACTGGAGGTCCCATGTCGCTTGAATCTAAGGGGACAGGTATACACTCCAAGTCTGCTTCGAATTAACCTGTCATATTCATGAAAGAATCCTAGGATAAGAAAGATTCCATGATGATACAAAACCTGTTACAGCTTATGAATTATTTCAACTGGGGACACAGGCAGAGCTGAAGAAGCGGCCTACTGGGTTGCGGGGTCGCAAGTTGTGAGAAAATGGAAAAGGTGTGACCTTGCAACCTTGCGACTAGATCACGGGGTCGCGGGGTCACAAGTTGAGAGAAGATGGCAGAAATGCGACCTTGAGACTAGGTCTCAAGGTCGCGGGGTCACAAATTACGAAATAATAGCAGAAATGTGACCTTGCGACTAGGTCGCAGGGTCGCGGGGTCGCGCTAGGGCTTGCCGGGGTTTTGGCACGCGCGGCGTGAAGTTGATTCTCCCTTTAACTTGAAAAACACAGGGCTAAATGGGTCCAGAAAGAGCCAGGGGATAGATTTTGGAGCAGGGTACAGGCCATGAGAGGCTGGATGAGGAATTGTGACAAGTTGGGCAAGCAGGGTGAAAGCTGGAATCAGAAGAAAATCCCTAAGTGACAAATGAAAACAATGACTAAGGCAGGGAGCAATTTAAAGGTTGAGGGATGCAGGGATTAGGCAATAATAACCAAAAAGGAAACAACAGGAGGAAAACGGCAACTTACCCAGGAAAATCGCGCTCCAATTGACCTGTCAAAGGCATTTTTTCTATCCACTGCATATGCGAAATGCGACCTAGCGACCTCCTATATATAAAAAGGTCACACGTGCAGGCCATTAATGGGGTCGCGGGGTCGCAAGGCATGGTGATCTGAGAGGGATGCGACCTTGCAACCTCAGGGTCGTGGGGTCGCGATTTTCCACAAATTTGAGGTTTGCGACTCAGCGACTTTGCCCTCCCAACTCTTTACTTAACTTTTCTTTGTGCCTAAGGGGCTCCAAAATATTTTAAAATGGGGGTTTTTTGGAGGGTGTTGTAGAGGCTACAACAAATTTCGATTCATTGGTCGAACTCAGAGTCTCTGCCGATGGTTGGCCTTGGAGGGGGGAGGGAGGGGCTTTCACAAGCTGTTCCTTTTGCCTTCAGGTTAGCACTACCTTGCCTTTGACACCTTGCGAGGTTGCTTGGCCTGCTAGCTTGTTTGGGTGCTGGTTAACCAAATTTCATTTCTTCAGGTTTCTATACCCAAAGGGTTGGAGAAATCCAGGCGGCTACAGGGTTCGGTACGATTATTTTGTCCTCATTGTGTTGCTCCGCTACCTGCGAACCTCTCGGTCCCGACGGAGTCACTGCCTAGGATTCATGAACGTTGCTCCGCTGCCAGTGAGCTTGGTCAGTACCCCGACATATTTGTTACATCACCTCTCTGCGCAGGAAGCCTTTCTCAATCCTTTACCCTTTATTAGTGTGCTATTGCACTTATTTTGAATGTGCCTGAGGCACTTATTTAGATGTGCTCATGGCACTTATTTGAGATGGGAAATTTTTTGCCTGGGTGGATGAGGGATCCCAACTTATTTTACTTGCAGAGAGGTTGCTCCTGGTCTGATATGAGGACTTTGGTTTTTCTCGGATGTCCTGACGTAGCCTATAGTAACTTTGTTCCCTTCCGATCTAGTTGTGGCTATATCACACTTTCTTTTTGCAGACACCCTCTCAAACTTGCTAGGTGGGCTCCCCACGCTTGATGGCTTGAGCTAGGTCATGTGCTACCTTTAGGTTCCAATTACAAGCAAGATTTTACCACCTTCGTGTCTTTCAGGAAAGGCCTCCTATCAGCATAGAACCTGTCGCAGTGTGCCAATTGTGTGGCTCCGACAAGGCCTTCCGTTTTTATTTATTTATTTATTTATTTTTTTGAAAAAAAAAGGAACGAAAGCAGAAAATATGGTACAAGGGTAGGATAGCCCTTTGAGGGCTGCTAAGTGAAATAATGTTTGAGGTCATGCCCTTTTACCAGGAGGATCTCGACTCTTCCCTCAAGAGTTTGCAGTGTAAACGTGTGGGAACCCAATTTCTCCTTAACCTGGAAGGGGCCTGTCCATAGGGCTTGGAACTTGGAATGTTTTCCTTTTTATTCATGAGATTTATCCCATTTAAGTACTAGGTCTCCTACTTCAAAGTTTTTACTCCCTACGGAATTTTTATCGAACCATCTCTTGATTTGGCTTTGGTGGATGGCAAACTTTTCCTGGGTTTTTTGCCTTTCTTCCTCCAGCTTAAGTAGAGTATCGATCCGGGTCTGCAAGGTGGGGCATGGGGTACCATGGCATTCTTGGGACAACTGAAGGGCAAGGAGAGATAGATGGGGAGGAAGAACTGCTTCCTTTCCATACACAAGAAAATACGGGGAGGTGCCGAGTGAGGATTTGGGCGTGACACGGTCGGCCCAAAGAGCGTTGTGAAGGGCGTTGTGCCAGTTGCGCTGGTGGGACAGCAGAGTCTTCTTAATGATGTGGATAAGGTTTTTATTGGTTGACTCAGCTAACCCATTTCCTTGGGGATAATAATTTGCAGAATGTTTAAGCACAATACCATTTTCCAGAGCAAAATCATACAATTTCAAAGATGAAAAGTAAGTTGCATTATCGAAAACCAAGGAAGTTGGAATGCCAAACCTAGTGATGATGGAATGAGTGACGAATTCTATTACCTCTTGATCATTGATTTGGCGTAAAGGTGCTGCTTCGACCCACCTAGTGAAATAATCGATAGCAGTAAGAATATACCGATGTTGCTTGGAAAATTGAGGTATGATTTCGTCGATCACGTCCAAACCCCACTGTTGAAAAGGTTCCTCCACTGCTACTGATAGTAAGGGGGCGGCTGGCCGTGCTTCCCGGTTTGCAAATTTTTGGCATTGAGTGCAATTCCGGACATATGCATGCGCATCTCTGAAAAGGGTTGGCCAATAGTATCCTGCGCGCATTATCTTGTGGGCGGTGGTATCGCCTGCAAAATGCCCTCCAGCTGGTCCGTCGTGTAGCTCGGTCAAGATCTTCTGTGCTTCATCATGTTCCAAGCAGCGTAACAGAACTCCATCATAATGTTTCTTGAAAATCTTACCCTAGATCAACTGATAAGATGCAGCTTTGAGCCTTATTGCACGTTTTTGCCGGGCAGTTAGAGCAGGGTCTAGGATGCCATGGGCTAAATATCCCGAAATGTCAGAGTACCAAGAAGGGCTTCTCTGCTGAGGTGCGTGGTCACTCTGATACATGTCGATTTCCTATTCCCAACACTCTTCTTCAACTCCATGTGAGCTTCCAGCCTCCGCAGCCATTTGGCATAGTCCTTGTCCTTTAACAGTGCGTGTTGGTTTAAACTCTAAGTCATACTCTTGCAGGCATGCCACCCAGTTGCCTCGCCTCTTGCCTAGCTCCTACTGCACGAACAGTGAGCGGACAGCTGGGTGGGGAACGAAAACCGTGACATGGTTTTTCAAGATGTAAGGCCTGAAATGCTTGACTGCTTTGTAGACTGCATAGGCTTGCTTTTCAATCTCAGGGTAGTTCAATTCAGCTCCTTGTAAACCAGTACTCATGAAGGATATAGGCCGTTCATCATTGTTGCCATATTTCTGCGTGAGGATAGCTGCAAGTGATGAATCTGAAGCGAAAGTATACAGGATAAAGCTTCTGCTAAAATCTGGACTTTGGAGGGATGGTGCTTCAGCTATAGCCTGCTTGATTTTGTTTAAGGCCTCCTTTTCCGGTAGATTCCATTTGAAAATCACATTCTTCTTGATCATCCCCTGCAAAGGCCTGACTATATGGACGAAATCCGATATGAATTTCGTACAAAATTGATTTTCCCCAGAAAATATTGCATAGCTTTTTTATAGCTAGGGGGGGGGATTTGGGCATTGGCTTTTGCCCACTTTGGATCTACAACAATGCCCTTCTTAGTTATAATGTGGCCCAGCAAATTCCATTCTGCCACCGCGAAAACACTCTTCTTCGGGTTGAGTGAAATCCCGTACTTCCTGCACCTTTCGAAAATTTGCTTGAGGTGGCGTAAATGATCGCCCCGGTGTTTTGAAAACATGGTGACGTCGTCCAAATAGACCACCATGCTTTGCCCTATCAAACCGCGGAAAGCTATATCCATGGCCTGTTGGAAAGTTTCCCCCACGTTTATTAATTCGAAGGGCATGCGTCTGAACGCAAAAGTTCCCCATTTGGTTCGAAAAGTAGTTTTCAATCTATCCAGCTCAGCTACCAGCACTTGGTTGTAGCTGGAGAATCCATCCAATAAAGAGAACATCTCGGATCCGAACACAGCTTGCAATATTTGTTCCATAGGAGGCACCGGATAACTATCCTTGTTTGAGGCCCGATTTAAATTCCGGAAATCCATGCACAAGTGGATCTCGCCAGACTTCTTCCGTACAGGGACCAAATTTGACACCCATGTCGAGTGGCAAACTTTGAAGATGATGCATGCATCCAAAATCTTCTTAAGTTCTTTCAGAATCATCGGTTCCAAAGTAGGATGCACTTTTCTGAGCTTCTGTTGGAAAGGCTTCACGCCTTCCTTCATGGGTATCATGTGCTGAATAATCCGAGTATCGTACGTATGTAAATCATCATATGTCCAAGAATATACGTTTCGATACTTCCGAAATAGTTGAGTGAAAGCCTGCGTCTCCTAGTCGGTGCAGTCTTTCCCAAGGTTGATGAACTTTGGGTTATCATCTGATCCCAAGTTCACCTGTCGATGTGCCAAGGTGGAACTTTGTACTTTAGTATTTGGGGGCCCACGGAATTGGCTTTGCAGATCAAAGATCTTTTCAAGTGATAATATCCCCTTGGGCATGGGGTTCTCCTTGCGTTTATCATGCTCTTCTTGCAAAGCTTGATCATGATCTGCCTCGTCTATTGCCACGTCTTTGAATACTTCAGTGTTGAGCATAAATTCCAATATTTGTTGATAATCATCAAAAACGCGTAAATTAGTAATATTATCTGGCACGGAGGGTCTATACATAACTTCAATAGAAAATCCATCCCTCAAGGGGGTAAATCTAGCAGCAGAATTAGCCAGAGTATCAGCTGTTGCATTATGCATTCTAAGAACATATTTGATTCCAAGCGCATCAAAAGCAGAAATAAGACGCCATACCTCTTGTTGATAAGCTTTTAAGTGCGGAGACAAACAATGAATGGTGTTGTGTACCTGCCGAGTGATAATATCGGAGTCTCCGATGACCCGTAAGCATCTTACCTTCAAATCTAGTGCCTTCTTGAGTCCGAGGATCAAAGCTTCATATTCAGCAGTATTGTTAGTGCACTGGAACTCTAGCCGACATGAAATCAAGAACTTGTTCTTCCGAGGGTCCAGCAAGATGCAGCCCGCACCAGCTCCATCGTGGGTCTTGGAACCGTCATAGTACAGGGTCCACACGTCATTTTTTGGCTCCTTCGGGGTTGTAGGTTGGGGAGGGATTTCGGTTTGGTGTGAGACGAGAGTGGCTTGGTCTTCTGCGACAAGAGTTAGTTCAGACTAGATCTCGGGGTCTACTGGAGACTGAGGAGGATGGTAACATCCGAAAATGGCTTCCAAGAAGCACATGCCAATCTCCTCCTAGGAAAAACTGATGGGTTCATTAGTAGCGTCCAAATCAGTCACAGTATATTTCATATATGGTTCTCTTTCAACCCTGATTTGGTTATTCTGGCCCTTGTATGGCAGCCACAGGTGGGACTAGTCGGTGGAAAAATACCCTTGCAGCTTGCTGGACCAGTCTCTCCTAAGTAATAGGTTGTAGGCTTCAGGGATGTCAACAACCACAATGTCAATACATTGGTGGACTCTAGAATCGGACGAAAGGCGGATGATGACGTTATTTAGCTCTCCTACAGCTGGCACCTGTGATCTGTCAAATCGGATGATCCTCGCGTCAGTTTTCTCCGGCCGGATGTTCAGCCTCTTACAAACAGATAGGGGCATGACGTTTGTGGACGTGTCGGAATCAACTAGATAGTTATGGACGTTGAAGTTAAAAATATCAAAAGATAAGAGGAAGGGAGGAGTAGATCCCCTGGAATTTGCATTGATGGCGTTTACAATAGACTGAACACTCAGACTAGCTTGTGTAGATGTATTGCTCACAGGCTTAGTATTTGAAGTATTAGCAAAGGCTTTAAGAATGAGTTCTCATTGATTTGTGATGTGGTCAAGCTCGTATAGGGAGATGTTGGCTCTGGTTTTTTTCATGTCCTCAACAATGTTATAATCGGAATCAGGTTGAGGACTTGGCTTAGTAGTGGCTTTGGGGGACCCCACCGGGAGCTTGCTCTTTTGATTTGCTCGGGTGTTGTTATTGGTGGGCTTCTCAGGGGCAGCTTGTTGTTCATTCCCCGGGGGCAGAATTTTCCTTAAGAAAGCCCTTTTCTTCTCCTCAAAAGATGGTTCGGGGACCGGCCCTTTGCTCCTAAGGCTGTAGTTTCGTACGGGTTTGGCCTTAGGATCGTCTGCCATATTGATATCAGTGATGGTAAAATTGTTTTCCTCGCGGATTATGTCAAACACAAGAATGGAGGACCCTGGTTCTTCATCCGGGGGAAAATTTTCATCATGGTCAGAGACATCATCCTCCCCTGCATCCCCTGGGGTTTGATCGTCCAGAAGCTGGTTTACTACTGCAGTCATGCTGCCAATCCATTGTGGGCATGTTTTTTTAGAGTGGGCAGCCTAGTGGAAAGAACATAATTTATATTTTCCTATTTCTTCCACGTTAAGAACAGTGTTCGGGTGAGATGGAGGTCAGCTGGTGTTGGGGTTGCTCTTTCTGAAAAAGGGCTTAGGTGCCTTGGTGCTAGTCGTGGATTCTATACCCTTTCTCTTCAAGTCGAAGACTTCATTTGTCAATAGCTTGAGGGTCTTTGCTATACTCTCGAGGTCAAGAGAATCCTTATCCTTATCCGCGGTTTTGGGTGCGGAGGACTGACTTCTCTTCGCAATTGGTTTGTGGTCATCTCTCCCTTTGTGATCGATGGCTCCTATAGAAAGCATGTCTCTTTCTACAGTGAGGGCAGTTGCATAGTTTGCTGCAAGGGTAGCCCGAACTTCGTGTTTTACGAAGACGGCGATATCCCTAAGGAGATATTTTGTATAGTAATCTATGGTAATCGAGTCATCCAATGCCAGGTTAGGGGGGAACTTTTGCAATATGGTAGCAAAGCACTGATTGAAGTCTCTAACCTTCTCTTTCTTATGGCACTTAATGGTTCTTAACTCTGTGAGGAGAATGGAAGGGGTTTTGTCCTCTGAAAATTTCTACAAGAACACGCGATGGAACTGGTCCCATGATGTAATGGAGGCACTTGGGAGGGAGTGGTACCAGGTGGCTGCTTTGTTTTCAAGAGTGTGCGGAAATAGGTGGCAAGTAACGTCATTTGTTTGAACCCTCATGGTTTGCAGGGAAAGATAGAAGCTACTTATATGATCCTTGGCCAAGGTGCCTTTCTCAGGATCAAACTTGGGGAGATGCTTCTCGGGGTGCCTAGGCAGGTCGTGGAGGGGGCCCAAAAGATCTAATGGGGACTGGGCCATCCAGGAAAGTGGTTGCAGTCTCCTAGCATGCTTGTGGTGCCTGATCTCAGACTCAGATTCACTCCCCTTACCTGACGCCGATGCTTCTCCCCCATGGCGAGAGTGTTCATCTTGGTATCCCTCACGGTTGGCCATATCTCTGAGATATCCCCAATTGTAAACAGGTGGCCTGTTTGGGTTTGGGCGACAGTGGGTGGCACAGTGTCCTTGGCCATGGTCTCTATCTCCTCTACCTCCATTCCCACGGCCTCTATTCCCCTCACCTTCATTTCTACAGGCTCTATTTCCCTCACCTTCATTCCTGCGGGCCCTATTTCCCTCACCTTCATTCTTGCAGGCTCTATTTCCCTCGCCTATGTTTCCCCGGGCTCTATTTCCTTCACCTTCATTCCCTCGGCCTCTATTTCCATCACTTCCCCCAGGTGGGGGGGGGTACTTGGTCGTTGTTCTGTTGGATTTGGTTAGGCTGAGGGTCAAGGAAGGGTTCAGTCATGCCAAATTCCTCCTCTTCACCCACTTGGAGCTCAGGAATCGGTTCGTTACTCTGGACAGTGGTGGTGAGGTCTTCAACCATGAGATTCACCAAATAGGGTATGGAACTCACCAGAGCACCATTACAAGTGATGTTTTCAACAATGGTCCTAGTATGGGTCAAGAAATTCATGATTGGGGTATATTGCAAATCCCTGATGAGATTACGGGAAGTTGGGCGCAAGGCTCTCAATTTTTCTCTGGTAATTTCATAATAAGGAACCTCCTCCCCTGGAATATCTTCCAAAGGAGGAGGGGTAGTATCATCGTTTATGACCTCCCCATGGGGAGTTTGTGATGGAATGTTTCTTGTATGCTGGGAGGATGCCATTCAGGCCCTCCTTCTAGTGCCAAATCTGTTGACGGGGAAATCTGTCCGGCCAACAGTAGGGGATCTCCCCAGTAGAAAGTCCCAATTAGACCTTGAACCGTTTGGAATAGGGATCCCATCTGGGGTGTGGGACCGGATACCGCTTAAGTCACCTTCCCTTTGGTCTCAAAAGAATGCGATTGAACCTACGGACACACACTTATTCAAATGATACAAGATACATGATTGATGCGTTAAACACATATATAACACTATGCGTAGCGAGACAAATAATGAAGCATAAACGTCGAAGGAGGTGTTGTTAACAACACATCATTGGGGTTATGCTTGCAGGCTGTTCTAACCACAAAAGAAACAATTCTTTATGGCGAGATGCCCCCCTTTACATTCGTGAAAGATAAAAAAAAATGCTAATAAGAAAATTCATTAACATCCATTAAGAAAGAAAAGTGAACTAAACATCATTAACACAAGTATAGGTAACCATAATGCATAAGTGATGCCACTAAAAGTGCAGCTTCGTTAACCAAAATATTTTTGAAACTGTATAAGAAATACTCATAGTGTTCGCACAGCAAAACACATCAGATCCAAAAGGAGTTTAAACAAGTATCTGTATTCATATGCACAAGAGTTTTCTCTTTCAATACAATGCGGTATAGCTCTTAAGTCCCAAAAAAAAATCCCTTTACATTTTCCCCAGAGGGAGTTTTATAGATCAAAATTTTCCCTTTGGGCTTCCTGACCCTTCGCCTGCCTGACTGTTGAGCTGCCCTATGACCTGGAAGGGAACTGCAACCTGCGACCTAGTTGAACAATGCGACCTATGACCTACGGCCTGTTTACAAATGCTCCCATCGATATACTGCCACCAGATTATGAATATGTGCGCGCAATTGTGAGATCAGGGGCATCAATCTGTTGTCCTTTGAGGAAGTCTTGCCAAGTCTGATAGTCTGCTGTTATGGGAGAAACCAAAGGGACCTCTTCTTTCAGCCGATGCATACACTCCAAGGCGTTTGGGATTAGAGTCTTCTTCTTCTGTGAGATCTGGTTGGACAGAGAAGCGAGCTTGGTGTAGACCCAAACTAGCGTGACAAGAAACTAGCCCAGGTTCTCTTGCGATGCTGCAAGGTTGGAAGTGGCAGTAGCTTGTTTAATGGGCTGCAAAAATGACTGGATCTCTTGATTCACCTGCTCCCATGTCTTCCCCTCATCCAATGCAACCAGCGATGGAATGTGATGTAAGATGTGCATCGAATCGATGCCGCTGATCAGATGTTCGTATGCAGCCATAACCTTGTCTAGGTCCTTGGATAGCTTATCCTTGGACTTCATTTTCATACAGATCTGGACTTTGGCATCTTGCGTTTGAATCCAGTCTTTCTTTGGCAAATGCTCAGGAGCCTGGGGTACCGTGTTGTCCAGTCCATCATTCTGTCCAAGGTAGCTGAGGCTTCCTTCAGCTGCTCGTGCCTTTGCTTAGTTTCCGTTTGGGCTTTCACCAAGGGGGCGACTATTTGTTTTATGGTAAACATTTCCCCATAAAATTGCCTCATGGTAGTCTCTAATATATCGACCTCCCTTTGAATGGTAAGTAGCACTTCATTGAAAAGGAGAGATTTGTTTTGGAGTTGGTGAACCTCCTCTCTCAATGCCGTCTTTTCCTGTTCTGCTCTTGCCTCCCGCTGCTTTGCTTCATGTAGGCTATTTTGTAGAAAGAAGATCTCTCTACTCATTCTAGTTACATTCTCTTCTGTGGCTATAGCGAAATTTGTACCGACCGATGCTATCATCACAGGATTAGTCCTAGTGTCGAGGACTATGTATTTTCCTGTTATGACTGTGGATGATGCAGAAGGATTTCGCGCCAGGCATCTCCTTTTCTCCTGTCGGATTTTGAAGGAGAACTGATCGTACGTGAGCCTAGTGAGATTGAATACCTCCTCTTATTTCCCCTGGGAGGAACTGACATCGGAGAGTGTGCCTCGTGTACTGACTAGAGGTACCTCAAGGGGAGATACCTCGATGTTTTCTAGCATTGCATCCTTCTCTTCTTTCTTTTTATTTTCTTCCTCTTCTTTTCGTAGGCGTTTGGCTTCTGCATTTTCATGTTCTTTCTTCCACCTGAGCTCTACTTCTGCCGTTGCTTCCAATTCAGATTTCCTTTTATGCTCAGCTGCTGCAGCTTGCTCTGCTTTCTTCTGGCAGTCGGCTTCCACTTTATCTAACTCTTTCTTGAGTTCTCGTTCCACTGCAGCCTCCGCCTCTTGTTTCTCCTTTTCCTTCTTGGCCTCCTCGGTCTGCTTTTTTTTCCGCTCTAACCTTAGGCTCTTCTTGCACTTATCTTCTTCTTCTTTCATCTTCTTCTCTCTTTCTTGTTGGGCTTGGGCTTCTATTTCTTTCTGTTGGGTAGAATTACTATGCCCTGTACTGGTACGATGCTTTTTAGCTAGAGAAGAAGAAGCACCTCCTAATTCACGGTTCCTGTCTTCCAAGGTTTGGTCATCTGGGTCTTCTTGGCCAAATTATGCCCCTGGAGCTAGTTATCGGTCTGCATTGTACCAATTTCTTCTGTCATCTTCAGCTGGGCGTTCTGTGTGCTGGTAGTTCCATTTGAACTTAGCCCGCTTGCAATTATCAGGAACTATCCTTTCCGGGTCATATGTCGGGTGTTCTAACGCCCCAAGGTGGTAGCTTTGTATCTCTTCTGCCTCTACCTCTACCTCTCTGAAATATTTGACTGTGTATACGCCGATAGTGAGGGGTAGCGTAGGCCACGGTTTCTTCTTACCCTTGGACAGGACCCTGGAGAAACCAGAAGAAATTTGGAAACAGCCTCTTGCATGAGCATTCTATCTGTGACAAATCGAGGCATAGCATTTGGGGCCCTGAACGAGCCAAAGACACTGATGAATGTGTACTCGGCGAATGGGAACCAATGCGCCACCTTGACTAGTGTTTCCATGGCTCGCCAAGACATGCAAGGAGCGTCTTGGCCGAACAATTTTCTATAAAGAGCGGGGATGAACACTTGGGAGATTGGATCTATGTCTTGTTTATACCTGGAATCCCAAAACACCTTGGTTTGTAAGTGGATTGCACGGGTCTATTTTGGATCCCAGTTATGCACCCATCCTTCAAAGTGCAACCTTGAATAGATGGCATCCAACAAATAAGAGGCCATATAGAATTCAGAAGGCATTCCTTCATCTGGTACCAATGCCGAGGATAAGTTTGTATGCATGGAGGTCTTCAATATGCTAGCCTAGTTGAAACAGGTGTTGTGCGCTGTGACATACTCCATGAGAGTTGCCCATGTGCCGTTGAAGGTGGTGGCATCGGGGCCCCCGTACAATCTGCAAAGCATGGCAGCCACTAATTTATACACTTTCCTAAGGCTCGCCACTAGATATTCCTGGTCCTTCTTGACCTTAAATTTCTCAGGCTCCTCCCACCACTAGTTTATAGTGTCAACTGTAGGAACTGCATGGGTGATAGCCCATTCTTCTGTGAAGTCTTCTTCTCGCTCAGGCAAAGAGTAATAAACATGAGCATCTGAGCCTTTGAGTGTTGCGAAAGCTTTGCCTTCACTGTCCCTGATTACGAACTTCTTGGGGTCAGTTTTCTATATAATCCAATCTATCATCTCTGGGCATGGGAATATAGCCGGATGGGCACTTGCAAGATGTAGCTTAGACCTTTTGACCTTTAATTATATCTCCCCTTATGTTGTCCCCTTTGGCAAATGTGCATAGTGCATCTCTATAGATCGGGGGTGGGGACATTGGCATGTCCATCTCTACATCCTCCACTGCCAGGCTCTTGTCTTTTTTCTGAGCTACTGGAGGTCCCATGTCACTTGAATCTGAGGGGACAGGTATACACTCCAAGTCTGCTTCGAATGCACCTGTCATATTCATGAAATAATCCCAAGATAAGAAAGATTCCATGATGATACAAAACCAGTTACATCTTATGAATTATTTCACCTGGGGACACAGGCAGAACTGAAGAAGCGTCCTACTGGGTCGCGGGGTCGCAAGTTGTGAGAAAATGGAAAATGTGTGACCTTGCGACCTTGCGACTAGGTCGCGGGGTCCCGAGGTCGCAAGTTGAGAGAAGACAGCAGAAATGAGACTTTACGACTAGGTCGCGAGGTCGTGGGTTCACAAATTGTGAAATAATAGTGGAAATGCGACCTTGCGACTAGGTCACGGGGTCGCGGGGTCGCTCTAGGGCTTGTCAGGGTTTTGGCGCGCGCGGCGTGAAGTTGCTTCTCCTTTTAAATTGAAAAACACAGAGCTAAATGGGTCCAGACAGAGCCAGGGGATAGCTTTTGGAGTAGGGTACAGGCCATGAGAGGCTGGATGAGGAATTGTGACAAGTTGGGCAAGCAGGGAAAAAGCTGGAATGAGAAGAAAAGCCCTAAGTGACAAATGAAAACAATGACTAAGGCAGGGGGCAATTTAAAGGTTGAGGGATGCATGGATTAGGCAAGAATAACCAAAAAGGAAACAATAGGAGGAAAACAACAACTTACCCATGAAAATTGTGCTCCAGTTGACCTGTCAAAGGCATTTTTCTATCCACTGCATATGCGAAATGCAACCTAGCGACCTCCTATATATAAAAAGGTCGCATGTGCGGGCCATTAATGGGGTCGCGGGGTCGCAAGGCGTGGTGATATGAGAGGGATGCGACCTTGCGACCTCAGGGTCGCGGGGTCGCGATTTTCCACAAATTTGAGGTTTGCGACTCAGCGAATTAGCCCTCCCGACTCTTTACTTAACTTTTCTTTGTGCTTAAGGGGCTCCAAAAAATTTTAAAATGGAGGTTTTTTGGAGGGTGTTGTAGAGGCTATAACAGGTTCATAGGTCTTCAATAAAATTTGGCATGTATTTTCATGTACAAATCCATACTCATCATGTTGTATTACAGATGGCTTGATACATTTACATTTTAATAATATAGGACTAGTTTCACCATAATCAACTTGAATAATTTCTTATATGAATCCAACATACAAGTTCTTCTCAGTGTTCTGATGAAATTCAACACTAACAATACAATCATAATTTGCCTTTCCTGTGTCCCTTTCTTCCACTCTTAAATGTGTACCATAGGCCCACGTCCCACTTGGAGGTTGTGAAAGCTGAATTTCCTCCTTCGTCATATCTTGACCTTCTTGTCATGCATCATTAATTGCATCAACAATCCAATTATCAAATTTTGGAAAAGAACGATCTCCAAGGTTCAAATCTTGAAGTGTACACTTTCGAGATGGATGCATCCATTTTTGAATCTCTTTTTCATATTTTCTGCATAGAATATGAAAATTAAGAGTGATAATAATTTAGCTATTAAATGAAATTAAATAAATAAATTATCATGTAAATAATATTTTACCTACACCACTTATTGAATGATGATGTGTTTTGAAGAACATAGGCATGTATGGCAACTCTTTCCTCATTTGACAGCTTGAAGCGACATCCATTTCCTTCTAATACTTCACCTGCAACTCTCTGGTCGTCATCATCATCCCATACACGCCGATTGGCATTGCTAAAATCCTTCATTTATTATGTGCAAAAACCTATGGCCTCTTGCATTAAATATCCTTCACAAATGCTACCTTTGGTTTTGCCTTATTACGAACAAAATTTTTAAAAACTTTCATGTATCTCTCTATAGGATACGTCCATATTGTTATTATTGGGCCACAATTCTCTATTTCATGTTCTAGATGTATAAGAAGATGCATAGAAATATTGAATATTGCTGGTGGAAATTCTCGTTCCAATAAGCAGAGGACTTCAACAACCTCTCCCCTCAAATGATCAAAGTTTGAAGGATCTAGCACATGCAAACTCATTCTTTTTAAGATTAAGCCCAACCTTATAATTTCCTCTTGGTCCCTTTTCCAAACTTGATATGACTGCAATAGGTAAAATATCCTCAATTATGACATGATAGTCATGGGTCTTGAGGCTTCTTAAGCTATTATTTTCGGTTTGGCTTCTAATATTACCACTTACATATCCAGTAGGAAATCGAGTCTGAGACATCAAATTTAAGAACTGTGCACATTGACCCTTTGTCCATACACAACGAGCAATAGGTTTTCTGTATTTTCCATTACCATATTTTTCAACCCAAAGATTTTGATGAATCTTTAGTTCTTTAAGGTCTAGGCGTGATGACAATGTATAATATGCACCAAAAAGAGTTTATATAATAGCAAAAGCTATGTTTTTCTTAGTATGCATAAATTCAACAATATTCCTAATGGTTATATGCTTAAAGTATGGCAATTTATAGAATATGCACACTCTTTTTACACCACTATCGTAAAATGGATCATTTGTACTACCACAAAATGCCACCATTTTCAATCAATTTCATTCTTTTTTCTCCATTCTCAATAATGTAATCACTTTTTATTGCCAGTGGTGCTTCACAATTCTCTTCCTTACCTTTGAAACGTGACTTTTTTCAACGCTATGGATGCTCCATTTTGAGGTAAGCACCATGTCCACAATAAATACACTTGTGCAAAATACTTGAGTGCCTCACAAAACCCTTAAATATCCAAGTTGGACATCCATGGTATCCATGAACATTGAGACCAATCAAAGTGCCATATGCAGGAAGATCGTGGATTGTAAACAATAAATAAGCTCTTAAATTGAATTGAATTGAATTACCATCCCTTAAAATTTGAATTGCTTCAATTCCTTTCCACAATTCCACTAGCTCATCAAATAATGGTTCTAAATAAACATCAATTGTATCTGAAGTCACACTTTTTTCCCCGGTATGATCAATGAAAACATCAAGAAAAATGGCTTTGTTGCTAACCATGGAGGCAATTTATAATTTATTAAAAACACTGACCATGTTGACCATTTAGTGCTTTGATCTGAGAAAGGGTTCACCCCATCTAGAGCTAAACCCAGTCTTAAATTGCGAGGATCTTGGGCAAAATCAGGGGATTTATTGTCAAATTCCTTCCAAATCTTAGAATCAGCCACAAATCGTTGTTTTCCATCGGTGCTCTTATTTTTGGCATGCCATTGCATTAGCTCGGCAATGTCTTGACATTTGTACATTCGAAGAAACCGTGGGATTAGTGGAAAGTGGCGAAGAACCCTTCTTGGAGCTGAATTTGATTTCAAACTTGGTCTATACCTCCCTTCTTTACATTTTGGACATTCAGTCTCACTTGCAATATTTTTTTGAAATAATACAAAACCATTCACACATGTGTGGATGTTTTCATACCCTAAGCCTAGCTTAGTGATTTTCACTTTACATTCTCTTCGTTTTTTTGGAAGTGTGGAGCCGGATGGTAACAATCGTTGTAAAAATGCCAATAACTCATCAAAACTCTCATTTTTCCAACCATGCACCACTTGCAAGTTAAGAATTAAAAGGACTATTGTTAAATGACTTAAATTGCAAGTACTATACACAGGTTTCAAAGCATCCTCCGTCAACTTCTTCCATTCATCCTTGAAACCCTCTTTTAGCATTCTATCGACTTCAATCCCTTCATCAAAGGTTCCTACCTTTTCATTTGTATTTTTTGCCTCTTCATCTATGTCTAGTGCCTCTACATCTCTCATGCTATGCAATTCTATCCTATCTGGATAACAATTTTGAGGGAAAGGGCTTATACTGCAATGCCCATATTTTAAAATATGTTGAAAAATCACACTTCTTTTTCTCATCTTCCCACCACGACAATCATTACATGGACATGCATATTTAAGCAAGCTCTTCTCATTAGCTATTCTCTCGTCATGTGGATGGTATGTTGAACCCTTAGTTAAACTGAGAGGGGGGGGTGAATCAGTTTAACACATTCATGGAATTTTAAAACTGTTCATTAAAACTTATTTACACCTTCATTTCATGTCCAACTTAATATGTGAGTAATCTTAGAATGTGAGCAACAAGTATTAATATAATATAACAGTAGACTTAATATGAGAGCAGCAGGTATTAAGCAGATGATATAAATCAGATCAACACATAAACATCATGCACAGAGACACCAGATATAAGTGGAAACCCATAAAGGGAGAAAACCACATCTTATTATTGTTGTGATTCAAAGGCAAGCTCCAACTCCCTCTCACCACTGTTTTTCTGCAGGCACCAACCTACAGGAGGCTCCAACCTCAATTCTGCAAGCTACAACTTGCAAGGAAGCACCAACTCCCTTCAATTTTCTGCAGGCACCAACCTATAGGAGGCTCCAACGTCAGTCAACTACAACTGACAGCTATCAAGCTGCAACTTGATAGGGAAGCTCCAACTCAACTTCCTCAATTTATCAAAATGAATGTTTGCTGATTTACCTCAGATATCAGCTCTATTCTGTAGCATCTCTTTCTGCTCTTCTTTTCTTAATATTCTCTACCTCACTCTTCTATACTCTGCATTCTCTATATTTACTCTCTCTAACCTTTCTTATGCATATCCAATTGATATTATATATAGAGTTCCTCACATGACTATTTGTATTTCACTAGGAATTTGGAGTGAACAATCATGACTCTTTGGCTTTTGTCTTCTCATTCCTTTTATCTGCTCATTCAGAAAATATAACTGTAGGTATCAATTTAACATTACAATGGGATATTTGTTCTCTTCCGGAGACTTGCCAATGCATCAAAACAATATAAATTAAAATTATTTACATTCAATTACAATGAGAACTCCAGCTCACTCATTCAGCCTCTTAACTAGCTGTGCATTTGTCTTTTCTTTAACTGTGTTTTTGTCCCTTTCGGCTCTGTTTGTTTCCTTATTCACTGTCGCAGGGTAATGGCCATATGCCATACATTTGTAACTGTGCTTTTTATATTAGCTCTTTATATATATATATATGTAACTGATGACTTTAAATCTAGGCAAATTCCAGCGCTTTACCCACAACAAGTGTCTTGTTGATGTGGTGAGTTCTGCAAGCGGAACATACATACACCACGACCTTTGTTTTATGGCCCGATGCGATTACACACATCGCAATCGTTTTATATTAATAATCGCCCTCCACCTTAAGCCGAGGCCTGTGGGTCCACAGACCACGCGATACATTTCAATACTCGGCATACTTATATAAAGTTTTAACAAACAAACTGCCACTTCCACTATAACAATAAAGAATCATGTTAATACTTAACAGATGCCCTTTCGGGCCCACTTGCCACACTTTCCAATCCGATATATTTCTCCTCCAGAGGTTTCCGATTGCGATTGATCGCAGTCGTAAGCTGCCTTGCTCCAATGTGATTGATACCCTCCACAGATTTCCGATTGCGATTGATCGCAATCACAAGCTGCCTTGCTCCGATGCGATTGATACCCTCCATAGATTTCCGATTGCGATTGATCGCAATCGCAAGCTTCCTTGCTCCGATGCGATTGATACCCTGTTCACTCAATTTTTCCGATGCGATGAATCATTTTCTTTGACGCAGAACTTAAGCCTGTATAAATCATAGTTTATAAGTCCATTGGGTCCGAACTTCCAATCGCAATCGCAACTCTTCGTTTATATGTTCCGCTGCACATTTTTTCTCCGATGCGATTAGTGTATTATCCTTCGACTGCTTCCGATTGCGATTGATCGCAATCGCAACTCCCAGTTGCATGTTCCGATATTCCACCTTTTTCCGATGCGATCAGTCACTGTTCACCAGAACTCAAGTATATATGAATTCTAGTTTATATTCCCATCGGGTCCGGGCTTTCAATCGCAATCGCAACTTCTTGTTTGCATGTTCTACTGCTTTCTCCGATGCGATTTGAGAGGGTCCCACTAGCGAGTTAACTTTGGATTAAGTTCATAGGTTCATTTTATATACCGCGCTACCCATAGATATACTTTGCCAATGGTTTAAGACTAACATTGCTCGTCGGGCCCACGATGCATTGCACCCTGCCTTTATATATTGCGCACCCTATAAATATCTATGGTTTGGACCTTTGTGTATAAGGTGCAATATATGTAATGCGCTGCATATATATAAGCTTTATGTTTCAGCTTTAGTGTTTCCTCCAGCGTGGGTAACGATTCCCGGAATGATATTTATATATATAATTTGCTGCTCCAATCTTTAGTGTATCTTCCAGCGGGGGTAGTGATTCTCGGAATTTGTTTGTATAGATATACCTGCCGCTTGGGTTAAGATTCCTGGAATTTATGTATGAAATTGATCTCATGTCAGTTTAACTAGTCCCGCTCGATCAGGATAACTTTTCTACCCCTACCCACGATCACTCCACCGCTCCGCAGTCATAACGACTCACTCTCATTCTTCTCTTCCTCTCGTATTCATTGTTTTTCTACAGCTCGGCACCGCCTCACCGTGCTTCTCTTCTCTGCCTCTCGTCGTTGATTCTTCGCGTTTCTATTGTTTGATCATACATTTTCGCGCCTTCTTTTCCGCCTCGTCTCTCTGCTTCCCTTTGTCTTCTTTGTCGTCCTTTTCCATCAATGACAACATTTCCAATATTCTTTGCATTTGAAGGCGGCGTGAGACTTCCTCTGCTTGCCTATTAGGATCCTTTCTCCTGTTGCTTTCTTTTCCTCCCCCTTTGACATCAATGGCAAGGGGTTTGAATTCTTAGTGTAGCTTCTATTCTTTGATCCTGTGATTTTATTGGGTTCACTACTCTTCCGTGTTCGGTTCACGTCGGGTTCACCACTCTTCCGCTGCACCACTGATCCTTTCGCCCTTTTATTGATTCTTTTATGCTGAATGTATTCTTGCCATAATCCTTTTGATCCTGAGGACCTGTTTTCATGCTTCCCTTGCTGGTTGATCTCCCCTTGAGAATGATATTTTCGTTTCTGTTCTCCCCCTGAAACTGTGCTTTCTCTTCATATCAGAGAGTAGCATCTACAGATACTACCCCTAATTTGTCTCTCAAATATTCAAATGGCTCTCTAGCAAGTGGTTTGGTAAATATATCTGCTATCTGTTCTTTTGTTGGTACATATTCCAGTTTTACTATCTTTTGAGCTACTTGTTCTCGGAGAAAGTGATACTTGATTGGAATATGTTTGGTTTTTGAGTGAAGCACAGGATTTTTAGATATACTTATAGCACTTGTATTATCACATTTGATTGAGATAGGTTCATCAATGCTTACCTTCATGTCTTGGAGGGTTTGCTTCATCCACATGACTTGTGTACAACATGTTGTTGCTGCTATATATTCTGCTTCTACTGTAGACAGAGAGATAGATGTTTGTTTCTTGCTTAACCATGCCACCAGACTTTCTCCTAAATAGAAAGCACCTCCACTTGTGCTTTTCCTGTCATCCACACAGCTGGCCCAATCTGCATCTATGTATGCTGTCAAAGTGAAGCTTTTGCCTTTAGGATACCAAAGTCCATACTGTGTTGTTCCTTGTAGGTATCTAAATATTCTTTTGACTGCAAGAAGGTGGTTTTGTTTAGGTGCTGCTTGATATCTAGCCACTAGTCCTACTGCTAGCATGATGTCTGGTCTTGATGCTGTCAGATAAAACAGACTTCCTAGCATGGATCTGTAGTGTTTTTGATCTATATCTGCAGACCCATCATCAGCACATAGCTTGCATCCCGTGATCATGGGAGTTGACACAGGTTTGCAGTCCTCCATTTTGAATTTTTTCAACATTTCTTTTAAGTATTTTTCCTGTGAGATGAATGTACCTGTGTTCTTTTGCTGAATTTGAAGTCCTAAGTAGAAACTAAGCTCTCCAATCATAGACATCTCAAACTCTGTTTTCATCTCATCAGCAAACCCTTTTGCTGGTTCTTCTCTGTTGCTTCCAAACATAATGTCATCAACATATACTACAACAATCAGGAGCTCATTTTCATGGGCTTTTATGTATAGATTGTTGTCTACTCCACCTCTCTTAAAGCCTTGTTTTTGAAAATATTTATCCAGTCTTGAGTACCAAGCACGAGGAGCCTGTTTCAGTCCATATAGAGCCTTCTTCAGTCTGCACACATAGTCTTCTTTGTCTGTTAATGAGAAGCCTTCTGGTTGTTCCATGTAGACTTCTTCTTCTAAGTCTCCATTTAGAAATGCAGATTTTACATCCATTTGATATACCTTGAAGTTTTGGTAGCATGCAAATGCCAGGAACATTCTGATAGCTTCCATTCTGGCTACAGGGGAAAATGTTTCATCGTAATCAAGTCCTTCAATTTGTGAGTATCCTTTGCAGACAAGTCTGGCTTTATTCCTGATTACCTGTCCTTCTTCATTCATTTTATTTTTGAATACCCATTTTGAGCCTATGACATTTTTCTCAGTGGGTCTAGGAACTAGTTCCTAGGTATTGTTCTTCTCAATTTGGTCCAATTCTTCATTCATAGCATTCACCCAATACTTGTCCTTACTGGCTTCTTCAAATCTCTTTGGCTCTATTTGTGACAACATGGCTATGTATACTTCTTCAGTTTGTTTTGTTAGTTGCCTTCTAGTTTTGACCCCTACTCTCTTGTCTCCAATGATCTGATCTTTAGGATGGTTCTTCTGAGTATATCTTGAGGGAGCTTTAGAACTCAGCTCTGTATCTTCTGTTGTCTTGCTCGTTTCCTCTTCATCTTGGTTTTCTTCTTCATGGTTTTCTGATGGATTGCAGTAGTCTGTATCTCTTGTATTGTTTGGAAGTTCTTCATCAAATCTCACGTCAATGCTTTCTACTATTTTTCGAAGAGTCTTGTTGTAGCACCTGTACCCTTTAATTTTGGAAGCATATCCTAGAAAAATCCCTTCATCTGCTCTTGCATCAAATTTCCCAAGATTTTCATCATTATTCTTTATGTAACACTTGCTTCCAAAGATTCTAAAATGTTTAATTGAAGCTGGTTTCCCATGCCATAGTTCATATGGAGTCTTATCACTGCTTGGTCTTAAGTGGGATTTATTAAGGATATGCACCGCTGTGTGTACTGCTTATGCCCAGAAGGTTTGAGGAATATTACTCTCTTGCATCATGGCTCTGGAAATTTTTTGAACAGATCTATTTTGTCTCTCTGCTACTCCATTCTGCTGAGGTGTCCCTGCAATAGTAAATTGTTGTTTTATGCCATATTCATTGCATAGATCTGCAAAGTCATAATCTGTGAATTCACCTCCTCTGTCCGATTTGATGCATTTTAGCTTGCATCCTATCTGATTTTCTGCTAATGCTTTGAATATTTTGAATTTGTCCAGAGCTTCCGATTTATTCTTGAGAAATGCAACCCATGTCATTCTGGAGAAATCATCTATTATCAGCATGAAGTAGGATTCTCCATTTGGTGTTTTAGTTCTTGCCGATCCGCACAGGTCCATGTGCACAAGTTGTAGTGGTCTTCTTGTTGATAACTCATCTTTGGCCTTAAAGGATGTGCGAGTCTGTTTGCCTAATTGACATGATTTGCATATGGTATTAGAAGGCCTCTTTATTTCTGGCATGTCTCTGACAGCTTTCTTCTTGCTTAGTCTAATGATGTGATCGAAGCTGAGATGTCCCAATCTTTTATGCCATAACCATGACTCCTAAAGTTTGCTAAGATGACATGCTTCATCTTTCTCTTTCACAATGTAAACATTACTCTCTGTTCGAACTCCTTTGAGGAGAGTCTTACCTGTGGTGCTTGATCTGACTTCACAATCTTGTGCTCTAAAAAGAACTTCACAGCCTTTGTCACACATTTGACTAACACTTAGCAAATTTTATTTTAGCCCATCTACAAATAATACATCTTGGGCCTTTCCTCTGCCATTGTCTATGTTGACTGAGCCTTTTCCTTTTATTTTTCCTGATTTATCATTGCCAAAGGTAACATTGCCAGATTTATTTTCATCAAGAGTTATAAACTTGCTGCTGTCTCCAATCATGTGTTTTGAGCAGCCACTATCCAAATACCACTGGCTTTTCAGGTCTTGAGCAGTTAGATCCAAGTCACATTTATTCACCTTCTTTATCCACTGGAGGCACCCTTTTGCTTAGTATCTTTTGTGAGGTGATGAACTACATCTTCTGAGAGAACATTTGGAAGGCATATGTCCAACTTGATTGCATACACAGCATTTGATCATAATTTTTGCAGAATTGTGAGTATGAACAAAATTTCTTTGATTCATAAACCTCCTTGAGGTGTTGAACATCAATCTTTGTCCATACTTTCTACACTCAATGATTTTATCACCAAATTCCTTACAATAAAAACAGTAACCATAGAAAATATTTGCATACCTGATGTAAGGTTGTCTTTTCCATTTGTTTGCTTGAGGCAGTCTCTTCAATGTTTGCATCTTTTGCTGGTTTGAATTACTCCTCCTTGCATGACAATATGCAGCAATGTTTCCCAGCTTGTGGCAGACATAACAGGTGGCATTCTTCATAAGAGGGAAGAATCTCCTTTGATGGCTTCCAAATTTGACATACTCAGGGGCATATGATATTTTTTCTGTTGTCTTAGTGTTTACAACATTCTTTGTTACTGGAGGTTTCTTCTGATCTCTGTCTTCCTCATTACATGTTTCTTCTTTTGTAGGAATTGTTTGAGTTGCTTCATCATCCTTCTTTGCTTTTACAAAAATAATCTCTTTGTTTTCCTTTTCTTTGCTTTTAATTGATTCTCCTTCATAGCCTATTCTAGTTTTTATCATAGGAGATCTTTGAGCAACCAGAATTTCATTCAACTTACTAGAGCTTGTTGTTTGAGAAGAATTTATAGCCACTTTCCTTTGAGCATTTTCTAATTTCTTCCTGAGACATACTACTTCTTCTTCCAACTTCTCTTGTTCTTGAGTTTTCTCCTTGATTTGCTTAAGTAACATGTCCTCTATCTTCTTGGCTTCTTCAAGCTCTATCTTTAGTTGCATAAGGACTTCTGAATTATGTTCTTCTCATACATACTTGAGGAGAATGTCTTTTTGTTTTCTGCATTTCAGCTTGAGTCTATCAATCTCTTCCAGAGCACTTCTTAGCTCCCCCTCAAGGTCGACTTCACCTTCTTCTTCTTCATCTTCTAGCAGGAGACCTTCAAGTTCTTCTATGGCCATCAATAAAAATTCAGAGGTTCCTTCTTCACTTGAAGGTTCATCTGAGTCTTCAGATGTACTATTGTCTTGTTGAGCATAGAAGGATTTTCTGCTGAACTTCTTTCCTTTCTGCCAGTTATTTGATGTATATTTCTCTGATTCTTGAGCCTGGTTCTTTACTTTCTTGTGAGGACACTTAGCAACATAGTGTCCAACTCTTCCACAGTTAAAGCATTTGAAAGGAATTTTACCTTTGTATTTACCTGAACCTCTATCCAGTTTCTTGACAAAATTTTCCTCTTCTTGATCCGAGCAAGAGCATATGTCTTCCTCTTCTTCTTTCTTCTTTTCTGTTTTAAAGGCTGCCTCCCTCGTACTTGGCTTCTTCTGTGGGAGCCTCATCTCGTATGTTGTTAAATTTCCAAGTAGTTGGTTCATGGTCAAGGTCTCCCAATCAGTTGTTTCTTCTATTGCAGACACCTTGGGATTAAACCTGGATGGAAGAGATCTTAGAATCTTTTGCACAATTATACTTTCTGGCATGGTTTCTCCAAGAGCTTTCATATTGTTAACAATTTCTGCAACTTTTAGGAAGAAACTGTAAATGTCTTCATCATCATTCATTTTTAAGTTCTCAAACTGGGCTCTATAGACTTGAAGTTTGGCAGTCTTTACTTTCTTGTCTCCTTCATGGATGTTCTCCAGAGTATCCCACATCTCTTTGGAAGTGTCTTTGTGCATTACTTTGATAAAATATGCTTCACACAATCCATTCAAGATGGCATTCATGGGTTTTGAGTTAGCTACAAAATCTTGTTTGGATTCTTTCTCTGAGTCAGTTGCCTTTGGGGCATATCCTAATTCCACAGCACCCCAAACTTCTATTCCTAGAGACATTATGTATGTCCTCATCCTGATTTTCCAGAAGGCATAATTTGCACCTGTAAAGAAAGGGGCTTTATTGGTTGAGCATCCTTCTTTACTAGCCATCCTGAGAACCTAGAATCTCCTTTCAGTTGTTAAACTGGTACAAAGGAACCTACTCTGATACCAATTGTTGAACCCTTAGTTAAACTGAGAGGGGGGGGGGGGCAGTGAATCAGTTTAACACATTCATGGACTTTTAAAATTGTTCATTAAAACTTATTTACACCTTCATTTCATGTCCAACTTAATATGTGAGTAATCTTAGAATGTGAGCAGCAAGTATTAATATAATATAACAGTAGACTTAATATGAGAGCAGCAGGTATTAAGCAGATGATATAAATCAGATCAACACATAAACATCATGCACAGAGACACCAGATATAAGTGGAAACCTATAAAGGGAGAAAACCACATCTTATTATTGTTGTGATGCAAAGGCAAGCTCCAACTCCCTCTCACCACTATTTTTCTGCAGGCACCAACCTACAGGAGGCTCCAACCTCAGTCAGCTACAACTGACGGCTATCAAGCTGCAACTTCCTCAATTTATCAAACTGAATGTTTGTTGATTTACCTCAGATATCAACTCTGTTCTGTATCATCTCTTTCTGCTCTTCTTTTCTTAACCTTCTCTGCCTCACTCTTCTATACTCTGCATTCTCTATATTTACTCTCTCTAACCTCTTTTATACATATCCAGTTGATATTATTTATAGAGTTCCTCACATGACTGTTTGTATTTCACTAGGAATTTGGAGTGAACATTCATGACTCTTTGGCTTCTGTCTTCTCATTCCTTTTATCTGCTCATTCAGAAAATATAACTGTAGGTATCAATTTAACATTACAGTGGGATATTTGTTCTCTTCCGGAGACTTGCCAATACATCACAACAATATAAATTAAAATTATTTACATTCAATTACAATGAGAACTCCAGCTCACTCATTCAGCCTCTTGGCTAGCTGCGCATTTTTCTTTTCTTTGACTGTGTCTTTGTCCCTTTCGGCTCTGTTTGTTTCCTTATTCACTGTCGCAGGGTAACGGCCATATGCCATACATTTGTAACTGTGCTTTTTATATATATATGTAGCTGCTGACTTTAAATCTGGGCAAATTCCAATGCTTTACAAACAGCAAGTGTCTTGTTGATGTGGTGAGTTCCGCAAGCGGAACATACATACACCACGGCCTTTGTTTTATGGCCCGATGTGATTGCACACATCGCAATCATTTTATATTAACAATCGCCCTCCACCTTAAGCCGAGGCCCGTGGGTCCACAGACCACGCGGCACATTTCAATACTCGGCATACTTATATAAAGTTTTAACAAAAAAACTGCCACTTTCACTATAACAATAAAGAATCATGTTAATACTTAACAGATGCCCTTTCAGGCCCACTTGCCACGCTTTCTGATGCGATATATTTCTCCTCCAGAGGTTTCTGATTGTGATTGATCGCAGTCGCAAGCTACCTTGCTCCGATGCGATTGATACCCTCCATAGATTTCTGATTGTGATTGATCGCAATCGCAAGTTTCCTTTCTCCGATACGATTGATACCCTCCACATATTTCCGATTGCGATTGATCGCAATCGCAACCTACCTTGCTCCGATGCAATTGATACCTTGTTCACTCAATTTTTCCGATGCGATGAATCATTTTCTTTGACGCAGAACTTAAGCCTGTATAAATCATATTTTATAAGTCCATCGGGTCCGAACTTCCAATCGCAATCGCAACTCTTTGTTTATATGTTCTGCTACACAATTTTTCTCCGATGCGATTAGTGTATTATCCTTCGAGTGCTTCCAATTGCGATTGATCGCAATCGCAACTCCCAGTTGCATGTTTTGATATTCCACCTTTTTCCGATGCGATCAGTCACTGTTCACCGGAACTCAAGTATATATGAATTGTAGTTTATATGCCCATCGGGTCCGGGCATTCAATCGCAATTGCAACTTCTTTTTTGCATGTTCCGCTAATTTCTCCGATGCGATTTGAGAGGGTCCCAATAGCGAGTTAACTTTGGATTAAGTTCATAGGTTCTTTTGATATACCGCGCTACCCATAGATATACTTTTCCAATGGTTTAACAATAACATTACTCGTCAGGCCCACGATGCATTGCACCCTGCCTTTATATATTGCACACCCTATAAATATCTATGGTTTGGACCTTTGTGTATAAGGTGCAATATATGTAATGCGCTGCATATATGTAAGCTTTATGTTTCAGCTTTAGTGTTTCCTCCAGCGTGGGTAACAATTCCCGGAATGAGATATATATATATACTTTGCTGCTCCAATCTTTAGTGTATCTTCCAGTGAGGGTAGTGATTCTCAGAATTTGTTTGTATATATATACCTGTCGCTTGGGTTAAGATTCCCAGAATTTATGTATGAAATTGCTCTGCCTCTGCTGTGATAACAACTCTTCCTCTGCCTCCACGACTCTGCCTCTGCCTCTGCAGTGATAACGACTCTGCCTCTATTCATCTCTTCCTTTGTATTCACTGTTTTCTGGCTAGGCTCTGCCTCTGCCTTCGCTGTGCTTCTTTCTCTGTCTCTGTCGTTGCTTCTTTCGTTGCTTCTGCTGTTTGACTGTTACATTTCGACAGTCTTCTTCCGCCTGTCTCCTTTGCTTCCTTTGTTCTCTTCTTTGTTGCCTCCTTTGCATCAATGACAACATTTCCAACATGGTATTCATCCGTTGTCAAAATTGGGCATGGACTCATCTTCAATTTTCTACATTCAAAGATGAAACTAATATGTTAACTCTTTACTTTCAACTCTTTTCAAAACTTTATTTGTAAAAGAGAAGTTCCAGCTCCTATTTGAGCACAAATGTCAATTGTGCAAACTTTTTAGAAACAACATATAGGAAGAGAAGACTACATATTTTTTACTAGTGTGAACACACTCATACACAACAATCACACAGTTAAACAACAAAATAAATTCATATTTGAGAGAAATATTTTGGACCAGCACTTCTTTGAGGAGATATTTTTGTTGTATTTACACCTTTTGGATGCAGATCTATCAGCATGAAAACAAAAAAATTTGGTTTTGAACGCAGATCTATCAGCATGACAGAAAACTTTTTTGGTAAATGTATTAGCATTGTTAAGGGCACAACCCTTGCGGTCATTTTTAAACATTCATTACATCAGCAGTGAGGAGAAGAACACACCAATGGGAGTTTCCTTAGCATCAAATAGAATGCATCACTCAGCTAAAGGGGAGGCACTTGGCAATGATGAAGTCACAGTTACCAGTAGTGAACTCTCTCCTTTAAAGCCTATTTCTAACATGTTCCCAATGCTCATTCCTACAAAATGAGGGCACTCCAATTGAGGGAGTCACTTACCTATTCATGGCAGCATGACGAGTTACAAATTATCACCTTTTTAGCACTTTAAGGGAATACATTATGTTTTTGGCCACTTGCATGGAGGGCACATTAATGAAGGATTTACACCACATTATCTCCTTATTCCTAGCATGCAAGAGGGTACATTATTTGGAGATTTACATTACTTTTCTAAGCTTGAAGAAGTTCACCCTAGTAGAAAATATGCCTTTGGAGTCATATTTGTTATTCCTATCTTCATCTATAATTATGTGACTGATCTTTGATACTCATTCAAGACCTTCACAAGTTGTAATAATATTACCTAGGATAAAATTTCTCTTAATAAATTCCAGTTGGTCAAGAAAAATGGTTCAGGCTACCATATTGCCACCATATTCTTGATTATAAGACACATTACAAAGTGTGATAGGCCGACAATTTCTCACTATGTTTATCTTGTTGTCTATCTTGAAACTTGTGTATTTTATCTTGTTGTTGAAGTGAGACACCTTGTATGTGTCTCAAACAATTGATTTGTCACAATATACTCAAAATTCTCCCACATTTCCTTCAAAAGATGTGTGAATATTCAGCAGGGAAATTTTCCTCCAATTACCATTATGGCAGAATCATATATGAACAAACAATCATATTATGTAAATGCAAAGACAATCCCAAACCTTCCTCTCAAAGAAGCAACACATTTTTGTGGATGACACCAGGTAGATGAGATTGGAAAGCATCCAATATTGTCAAATCCATGTTTTTCTGAAAATAATTTGATGACCAAGAAGCCACAAAAATAATGTTGATGCTAGTTGGCCCACAACAGCTTGGACTAGAGTTGTAACATCTAGAGATGAGTCATAGACACATTTAGAAAATTCAGGCATAGCTCAAGACAGTGTAAGACTAGATATAGCTTTGTTGTTATAGAGAACACTCATGTATCTCAATTAGACATTTTGAAGTGGATTGATGAACAACGTGTAACAAAGATGGATTTGATGTTTCACTTGTTTTAGCCATGACCTTCAAGCTTGTTAGCACATGACAGAGAAGCTATATCTAGATTTTCAAGAATATTATCATGTTCTGATTGCTCTTCCGCCACTAACTTTACCTCCAACATCATTTCACAAGAAATTAATGTCCAATGTGCTAGCAGTTTCTATTATTACAAATATGAATGGTCATAGTTGAACTATTTCTGATTTGAATGACATTAAAACATAAACATAAGATAATATAATAATTATATATAATTTGGAGAATTGAACTTGTCATAAGTAAAATTTTCTTCCAAGATCTCATGAGTATGCTAGAATATACCTCAATCATTGCCAACTTCTTTGCAAGTCCCATATTGGCAAAAATGTTCGATGTGACTAAGGATAGGTATAACTTACAATTTATGGTTCTCTTCTAGTATTAAATGTGATTATTATATGAGGAAAATTATTCTAGTACATACAGGGGATTTGGGCAGCCTGTCATATAACTTCAATGGAGTTATTATTATAGCACAAGACTTGATATAGATCACTAAACACTAGCCATCTTGATGCATAAGCTGTTAGGAGATAATGAGAGCTCTATTCTGCTTTTACCAGTGTTTGCTTAACACATTAGAGGAAGATATATTTTTGAGGAGGAACTAAAGGCACACTATGATATAAAGAGAATTAATTTCTCAAGAAAGATATCAAGAACTTGTGAAGTAACATCTTGTATTCAGACAATTAGAAAAAATAATTTCCGACAGACTAGAGGCAGGAAACTTAGAGTTAATACAATCAATGCCCAGATTTACGCTTCAGTTTCCACCACACTCCTAACCGCAAAGAACCAATGAGGATATCACTATAAAGAACTTGAGAGTAGATCCCTGTTATGATAAGATGGATTTGGATAGGGAAAAACAATGAGAACAAGACAACTGACAAATCATACAATAGGAAAGGACAACCTTAAAGTAACTGACATGTTTCATGCAATATATTTAATACGCTACCAGCAATTCGGGGAATAAGTATTAGTATCAAATTCCAAGATAAAATAAAAATAGTTTCATCGTTATAAAGGTTTCTTGTGGTAGTTTCACACTTTCTTGCAATTGTCTACAGCAGTAACATGTCTAGTCTATTAATATTCAATATTCTAGAGTTTTCTGATATATATTGACTATGGTAACTGCAGATACTCAACTGAGACCAATGCATATCATGACATGACATTCTTTTTATGCATTTGAGAAGAGTTTTTTACTCTGCCAATGGCAACCTAAGTGTTGGTTTATAGGCCAAAAGTTCGGGAACTCTCTGCACCTACAGTTTGCTATGAGAGCATGCTCAACCACTAATGAAGTAAAACTGAGTGAAACTTCAGTGATTCTGTAGGTGATTATTTCAAAGTTTAGTATTGAGCTTGAGACAACTGGAAAAAGGTGGCAAGGTTAGGATTAGAAAACATAGGAAACAAAAATTATTAAATCACAAACAAAAAAAATGTTAAAATCCCATATGTTTGATGTAAATTAGATAACCCAAAGAAACAACTAAGAATGCGGGCTTCATTTACTACTAGTGGACAATGGTAGCCACCAATCATAAAAATCCAAAATTCCATTGGGCCATTGCACTTGCAAACATTGTTAAACAAGAAGGTGTGCTACAATGGAAATGTGGCCACTCAGGATTGGAAAGCTGACTAGTTAAGACAAACTGCACAAGTGCCCAACTTCCCATAATATGATGAGGAAAAGTAATGTAAAAAAAAAAATACAATAGATCAGCCACAATGTATTTGACACCATGGTTCCATGACAATTTCTGATGTGCCCATATTGTGGGATTTATATGGTGGCTTATGATAATCTAGTGAAACCTTAGCCACATCAGATAGTTTCCATGACAATGTATGATGTGCCCAAATTGTGGGATTTATATGGTGGCTTATGATAGTGTGGTAAAACCTTAGCCCAATTGTTGAGGCAAGTGCTAACTATTATCCAAAGACCCATGCAAAATAACCATACGAGAACCTGACAATTTTGGAAGCCTAGCCTTCTTCAACTTTGAAGTCATTATGGAAAAGAAAGTATTGAATGTAGAAGTGGTTTAAATGAACAGTTGAAATTTAGACATTACTAGAAAGGTACAATAAAGGATGCTGCAAATTGGCCTTTGCAGAGTCTCCTCACAAAAGAAGCTAGAGGGAGGAGTTTCTTTTCACAGAGAAATATTTTGTTAAAGAAGAAATGAGAAACTATGATGTTTAATTCTACAATCATGAAGAAATATTTGTGAACAGTGAATGATTTTGCACCAATTTCGTCAGAATTTAGATTCTATAGTAGCGAAATGGAACTCAGTGTGATACATTGTTTTCAATTGAACCATTCAGTGTACATTGTTGATATAAGGCAATATCAAGATAGTGCCAATTCATAAACAGTACATTTCTTAGATCTAAATCAAAATATACAGTGAGCAAATAAGGGAAATAGAAACTGGTTTGGAGGCTTATAAATAAGTGAAAAATATCAGTTCTGAAGGCAAAAGTGGACCAACGTTGACCCCTTGAATTATGAGCTTAATGTCTGGAGTACAACTAGCTCTTCCTCATTGTATAAACTCAACAGCATTTATGGCTCCCTTTTTCTCCTAAATGACACTCTCTGCACACATGGAATTAAGGCATCTCCATAACCCACGCATAGAGATTGTGATAGCAACCAAAAGAGGTTAAATCAACCCACAATAATGCTATAGCTAGCAAGGAAATTTGTCTAGCAACTCGTCCTTCAACACAATGTCACTCTCAGGAGGTACGAACTTTAGCAAATGAGAAAAATATCAATCCTGCCTTCCAAAAACACACCCACAAGACAAAGACTAGATTCAAGCTCCCTTGTGAATGGTTATTGTACTTCCTTTGTTACAGAATTCATCCAACTGAGTGTAAGAGTGAATATGGCCCTCTTGAGTGGCGAACTCGACCCCTTGGAAAAACTGAACTTGACCCACGAAACGGAGGATTTCAGCCTCTTTCAAAATACTAAATTTGTTCTTCCTTGAGATGAACTTGACCAAAAATGAATAGGATGAACTCAACCCTAAATGCAATGTTCACTTATTTTCTAAGCATTATTGAGAGGTTGGAGATTTAGAGGTTGATTTCAAAAAACCCAAATACATTGATCCACACTTGATGCTAATGCCCAAAGATAGCCTTGCCAGCAAATCAAGCACAAACTAGAATATATGGTCATTGATAATGGAAACCAAAATAATCTTCTCTTGCTTCAATTGGAAAAGGAAATCCAGTTACCAAACTCAGATCATCCCAACTCACATTAGCTTGGATGGGTCAAAGATGCACATTAGCTTGTGCTAATCACTTGAAAATAGACGAGAATGTTGCTATAATATGGCAAGATTTTTCCCAATATCTTATATGTTCTTACAAACAAATATGAGAAGACTTACGAAAATAAGATGATGATAACAAGTGTGAATAATTGCATAAAGCAGGGGCTTATAGGTTCAACCTTAGGCATGTGCCCTCTTTCAATCCTAATATTAATTGGAATTATTTCTATTGTGCATGTCAAATGTTGGGTGATTATGTTGCCGGTATTGTCCTTCATTACAGTTATGATCATTAATTCTAACTCAAGATTGGAACTGGTAGTGGTACTAATATTCGTGCAAGGTCAGTAGCCCTTTGGGACCTATTAAAATTTTTCATGGTTAAAGTTATTCAAAATCTTCAGGTTGCTGGAGACTCGAAAGTGGTAATGAAAGTTTTAAACGTTCTTTGCCATTGGATAGTCTGGTTCTCTCTCACTAGCAGCACTAAGTTAAGGAACTCGAGGAAGCTTTTCATTCGGTTTCTATTCATCATGTTTGCAGATAATATAATTCTCAAGAAGATCATCTTTCAAAGGATCCAATTGCAATCAACAAAGGGATAATGAATGGCAAATCAGAGGGAGGGTTTTGGTTTTAGCTTTCATAGAAATACCGTTTTAAAAGTATTTTACAGGAAATTTTAAGATATTATTTTGGGTTGTCTACAATGTTAGCACTATAGGTTTTAATGTCATTTTTATGTTCAAAGTTTATTAGAAGGATGTTTTGCAGAATCTGATGATAATCATGAATTTGTCAAAAGGAGCTCTTATGCGTAAGCAAAATCAATGTGTACTTTAATTTCTACTTGAAATAACAGATGCCAAAAATACATTTGTTTTCTTGGAAGAAAAAAGACATAGAAATGAGGAAAATTTTATGTGGAAGAAGATAAAGAAATTTTCTATTGGTTTCCATTTTCGAACAACTCTTTTTTCATTTACAAACCTAGCTCCTTTCGCCATGGTTCTTTGGATGACTGTAAAGACATACTTTTATAGGCATACTCTTTTTTTTTAGTATGGGTGGTTGAATGTAGGGAATGGGTGTTACCACCTAAAACTCTATCCTATAGAACAAAACTCTATCCTATAGTGGCAACTTGTAATGGGTGGCTGAATGTGGGGAATGGGTGCTACCACCTAAAAAAAAGAGATCTACAGAACTATTAACTTGATGTTTTATTTTTGATTTCTCAGACACATCATTTCATTCAGAAAAATCATTTCATTATTCATTTCATTAGTCTACAGGTCCTACCACTTATTCTATATTTTTCTTCAGATGTGAGCACAGAAACTGGATAGGATGAGATAAATATGGATGATCCCATCAAAGGAATACTAGCCAACAACATTAATAACTATTTCTTGATCATACTCCTCAGTTGGACAGGACCTATTAAAGTTGTTTTTTTATTCGATCTCTCTCACATTGAACCAACTAGAGAGGTTTCAAATGGGAAGGCCTAACCTATGAATGATGGGAAAGCTCAACCATAATTTGGGGTAGATTTAATTGAAAAATATGGTGACAATATTTCCTATTTGAACTCATTAAAATCATCACAGGTGGAAAGGTTTATTTATTCAATTATAGACATGGAAACACTTATATTTTCATGGGGTTTGAGCTGAGATAGTTGTATAAAAATATAGTGTAACACTAGTTGCAATGCATGTGTGAAGAATGAACAACACCCATCGGATGTATCCTGAATCCATAACACCCACGCCTATTATCTTGAGAAGGTAGCAAGGTTTACAACTGGAAATGAGATAAGGACTATAAAATGCTATCCCAAGAGGGTTTGGGATTTCTTTCACTAGGCCACCGCGTCCCAATACACTTTGAGGGAAAGCTCCCATTTACAACTTGGTGATATCATTGAGGTAGCAAAGAATGGTAGATAAACTCCAAGTTGGGAAAGAGGACGCATAGATTTCTAGGCCTCATGACCAAACATATCTTATGCACCTGGAAATGCTGGAAATGGTAGTGATTTGTTTCCTTTAATGATGTAACTACTTAAGCTAGACTGCTCGCTGGAGGAAGTGATTCAGTTGAATCCATTGATTAGCTAGTGAGTATCATAAAACCAACAACATCAAAAACATAAATCCTAGAACCAACAACATCAAAAATAGAAATCCTAGAACCAACAGCATCATAGTAAAAACGAAAAAAATCCATCATCCTTACCCAAAAAAATTTGTATGAATCAAAAATATCTTAAAAAAAAATAGAGCAAATACAAAGCCAAGAAATAGAAAAATATAAAATCCAACTAACCTGTTACTCTGGGTATGCAAACTTCAATTGTGAATTTGTTGTTGCCCGTCTCTTCAAAAGCCTCCAAGTTCTGTCTAATGTGTTTTTATCCATGATAAAGCCTGTAATTATATAGAAAAAAATTGTAGCCCTAAAAAACCCTCTCGCCAACAACAAAAATCCTCCTGCCAACAGCAAAAATTTGGCGCCAAATAATAGCACATCTAGTTTTCATCCAATTTTTATCTAAATTTTAGAACCAACTACAAAAATTCGGCACCAAAGACCCAGAACCTCATCTTCTTGAACCAGTCTGGGTAAGAACAGCCAATTTTCCTTTGTTCTTGGGCTTTCATACCGGTGAAATCAACCATGCCCTCTCCCGGACTTCGACTTTTGACTTACTTCGAATGTGGCATGCCCTCAAAACCTCGTCTTTCCCTAACTTCAAATTTTTCACAGACTTCAGCATGCCCTCAAAACCTCGTCTTCCTGAACAGTCAAACAATGAGTTTTCTTGGGCTTTCATACATGAAATCAACCCATGCCAATGTTCGACTTCGACTTACTTCGACTTTTCGAATGTCGCATGCCATTTTTACAAATCTTCAAACAATTTTTTTTTAAATAATTAAAATATTAATATTAATATTTATTATTTTAATTATTAATTAAATGTAAAATCACACTATATTTAAAATTTAATTTTATATAATATAATTAAAACAAATAAAATATAAATATTGATAAGTAATATTTTAATAAATTCAATAAAATATAAATATTGATATTTATTATTTTAATAAATTAATTAAGGTTCATATGAAATAATATATATATATATATATATATATATATATATATATATATATATGTTAAATTGGTGCTACACAATATATGTATGTTAAACATATTATAAATAAATTATATGTGTGTGTGAGGCTTGAGTAGGCTTAATGGTTAAGAGTATGTGTTTCTTCCTAATAGGTCATAGGTTCAAAACTAGAGGGGGTAGAGTACGTATGTCTTCATAGACTTAGCAGTCAAATCACTACGCGGAGGTGGGTCCCTTATCCCACAAACAATGGGGTTTCATACACCAATTTGGTGTTTGGCTTTGTCGAAGTGACCTTAAAATTAGATTATTATTATTAGTAGTAGTATAACAAAGGTTCATGCACTCTCCAATGGGAGTGAGGTTTGAGCAACATCATGTGGAAGGCGTCTCGCATGAGTAAATACAAGTGGAGCGAGGATGAGGGAGTGTCACACCCTCGAGTTAGTGTTGTGACGACCGAGTGGTGGGGGGTGCGACGAGCACCCAACTCGGGTATAATGTGCGATGGCGATGTGCAATATTGGGCACGTCATATTGGTGAACGCCCACCTTGGGTGCGTCGTGTAGCGGTGGGCAGAGTCGTGCGCTTTGGTAGACGTGATGAGCGGCAACGTCAAATGGGTGTGTGCCCCATAGCGGGAAGATGAGTTAAAGGCATCAGGCGAATTCATGTTGGTGAGCGCGTTCGGTGTTACGGGAGCATTGTGTAGTGATTGGGTGAGTTGGGCAGGATAGGGTGCGGGCAGCCAATCAGTCGTCAGGGCAGATCAGGAACTCGTGGTGGCAGGGGGAATCATGGGTATATTAATTGATCGCTCTGAGGTAAATGAGGGGTAGGGTATCCAACATTAATTTTTCTTGGAGAACTGTCATCCAGTACTTATCAAAAACCTAATTGAAAGAGTATTGGACACAACTGAGAGAATTTTAACACTGCAGATGGATTCAGAGAATCTTGTAGTGAAATGTAACACTTTGATATCAAAATTGCAATTTTCCATTTATGGCATGACACAATTAAAAATTATTGACATAAATGACTAATTCATGTACTTGTTGTACTAGTCATATTTTTATTCTTGGACTATAATAGTGATTTACGTTAATCATTATTAATTTTGTCACTTATTATCTAGTCATATGTTTTAATCCTAGGCTAAATTAGTCATTTAAGTTAGTCTCTTTTAGTTTAGTCACTTATTATCTAGTCATGTATTTTATTATCTAGTTGTATATTTTATTCCTAGACTAAATTAGTCATTTAAGTTAGTCATTTTTAGTTCAGCTACTTAAAATTACTCAAATTTAGTAGTAATTCACTTGAAACAATAGCGGTGACTAACATTTTTAGACACCTCATCATTAATTTCATCATTTTTTACTAGTGTTGCTTTTCTGCAAGTTGTTTTCCCATATTTTGAAAATAATAAAAAAATGAAAAGAGGGTAAAGTCCTAAAAGAAATATCAAAGGATCAAAAATAAAAAGATCAAAAAAGAATAAAAATGGGACCTCAAAAGAAAAAAGAGATAAAAATAAGACAGAAAGTGAGCAAGTAAAAATGCCACTATTATTTACTTTTATCACAAGAAAAAATGATTATGTGCAGATTGTTCAAAATGCCATAATCCATGATCAGTTAAATAGTTTAATATTAAATTTTCATGCTTTGAATTTCATGTTTTAGATAGAGAATAAAGATACGTCCAATATTTTAAACTTGACAAATCAGTAGATAGTTAGAGAATAAATGAGGAGCTTAACAGTTTAATCTGAGCCCTCGGATGAAATAAGGTTAGACTTAGATAGATTTATGCTTTAAAAGAAAAATGGATTTAGGGTCGCAAACTTAAATTCACCCATGCAAATGAAGTAAAAAAATGTAATAATAATGATGGGTAGGTACAAAGCATTTGTGCAAGGCATGTGATAAAGCATTATTGGAAAAATTACTAATTTCCCTTCCCCCACAATGATCCAGTATTCTAAACCTTCAATTAAAGAGGCTCAGAGCATTTCTCTGACTTCTGTTGGGACTGGACCCAAGGCTTAATAACTGATTGGTTAAAAACATTGGATTCCCTTCATGAAAACCCATTTCCTCAGCATATCTACCCTTTTACAAAAAAATATAAACCCTTTTCCTAAGTAAAAACACCTTTTTTTTGCTTATAAAAGTAAAATCCCCTCTCAATTAATTTCATTTCATCCAAAACACTCAAAAATCCACAAAATACATTTTATCCTAAGTTTATGTGTAAATATCAAAATGGGATAACTTTATGCTAAAATGCTTATTTTACACTTTACTTCATTTATTTTTATGTATTTTCATTTCATATTAATTTTTAACATAATATATTAAATCCCTTATAATACCCCTACCCGTATATTTTATTAATTCATTTTATATAAATATCCCAAAACCCACTTATTTAAACATTAACCTATGGTTCTAATTTCCCCATGTGCTAAATATAAATCTCGCCCTTTCCCCATAGGTTAAAAATATATATTATATAAAAGCTGCCCCCCAATGTTTATAAAACATTTGTAAAGGTTTTATTTACCACATAAATATTACCTCGCTAATAAAAAATAAAACATTAGTTTTATGTTAAAAACATACATTTTAAACATGAAAATAACCCTGCCACAACATAATAAAACTTGGGCCCAACGTCCCACCGTCGAGCAGCTTCCTCATTCAATCACAGCCATTAACATACATCCTCCCAGATCTGACGACCCAAACGTAATATCACATTTCAACTTGCGTGATCAACACTCATTTCAACATTTGTGAAATGGGCATTATTACGCCCTTATCTCTCCTCCATGTGGCAACATATCACTGGATCGCATTCGATCTCACAAAATTGCTTACCTCCCAAAGCCCGCGCGATAAACACCTCTGGTTTTTTGCCTCTTACGCCAAATCCGCCCTCTTCTCTGATATGACACGCATTTAATGCCAACCCTGCTTAACATAAAATCTTATAAACCTTCCTATATGTGCACAAAACCATTTTTTTCATTCTATCTATGCGTTTATCCATTCCGACTGAAGAAATAAGACATGTACACTGTTTTCACGCCTATAAGAGCCAAAAAGCCATTGCAACTGTTTTCAAGACCACTGGAAGCATCCAGATTGCTTCCAACAAACCTTCAAACGCTATCGGGAACTTGTTCGACACCTTGAAACCCAGTTAAAAGATCAAATCCCTACACAAATTGGCATTCTTCATATAAAACAACCTGTTTATCATTTGAAAAGGCGTTTTCTGAAAAAATTAAGCCTAGTAAAGCCCAGTTACACACAGAAAGACTGTAATTTCCTACCAAAGAATGAATTTTCTATAAAAACCCTGGTAAAACCTTTTTCGATACTACAAACTAGTTTTTAAAGCAAAATTAAATATTTTAAACCTTTACAAACCTTGAAAAAAACTCCGAATTTATCCAGAAACCCTTTGCAAATAACCCCAATCCTTCTGTGCCCTATTTGAATAAGTTTCAGTCCAGTATGTTTGAAAAAAGCAAAGGAAACCCTTGTCTATCATTTCTTGAACCTATAAGGATTTTGAAGAACATTTTGAAGCCAAAATTGAAGAGTTAAATCCAATAAAAAGCTAGTTTATGCCTATTTCTGTTTAAAGAACCTTTGTTAAAGTTAAAAACACTTCTGTAAACAATTCAATCTTACAGAAGAGTATAAAAGTCAAAATACAGAGTTTAAATTATCCAGAAAATCTAAAAATGTCAAAATCAAACTCAACAGTAAATTCTAAGATTGCAATTGTTGTAAATCCTCTACAACCTCCTCTTGTCGACATTGAACATACACCCTTAGTAGATGTGGATTACAAAATATCAGATCTAGTGATAGAATTTAATCTGTTAGACCTCCACTGCTGGAGTCTTGAAAAGTCATTGGATCAAGTTGAAGAAGTCCAGATTTGGGAGTCAAACCTACCCAAATATGTTGTTCCACTCACCCATCAGTGTCCAGATGTTATTAGGATGTTCCAGACCTATTATTCTCCTGAACATAGAGCAATGGTAAACGAAAATAAAGAAATATTACTTAAAATTACTATTGAATCAATAAACTAGATGTTACAGCTCAAACCAGATCCCAATGCATTTCCATTATCAATAGAAGCACTCACAAATCTTTACATTGGTCTTGAATTTCCCAAAAGGTTTCAAATGTTCCAATTTTTCATGCCTTTACATGTTGAAATTCCACAAATCAACCCTCCTTACTCTAATTTAAAATTCCCTTAAGGGTCTGGGCATTCCATATCCATGTTGTCATTTATCCTTGGTTATTTTACAGATGAGCATATAGATGAGTCAATCCTAGGTTTTCTATCTACCTTTGCATCAGGACAACCTCCTTCTGTCATTTTCAATTATGTTGAATACATAACTGATAATATCCATTATCAACTGGTCAAATTTCCAACTGAAGGAGTATTTAGGTATACTTCCTTTCTTTTCCATATGTTCTTATATTCCCAAGCAGACAAGTTCCCAATAACACTTCAGAAACTTGATATAGAAGAGAACCCACTTTCAGTCATCCTTTGGAGATATCTGATCAGAAAAGAGTCCACAAAGTTTAATTATGCAGAGTTTACAGATTACTTTATTCACCCATTGATAAACATGTTGACCAACACAGTACAACCAAGAATAAGTGATGAAATAAAGAAAGTTCTACAGCTATCAGAGAAAAATAGAACTGGAGATTGGTACTTATATCAAAAAAATAAAAAAATCAAAGTTTTTGGGTAAAATATTTTACCCTATAAACTACATAAGTATGTGCCAATGAGATTTTTTTTCTTGGAGTATATCAGGTGAATCCTAAATTTAGATTCTATCAACTTCCTAGCAACCAAAAAGAAGACCCAATTTATGTTGAAGAATCAAGTAGGACCTTTTATTTGTAATCACAGAGATGTGGAACAAGAAGTAGAAAAACAATTACTTGAATACAAATTTGAAGAAATCTTCTCATGGAATTATGATCCATAGGGAATACAAAGAAAAATGAGGGTGAAGTGAAAACTAGCACCTTTTATTCATTAAAAATGACCAGATATCGAACAATATGTCAATCAAAGAGAGTGGCTAGAAAATACCTTGGTAGAAGTAGTTAAACAGGGTGATACTAGTCACACCTTGCAAACTGTAAATCAAGGAGAGAAAGCTACTAAGAGAGTCAGAGAAGAAGGTACCTATATTGTTGAGACAACAATTGAAACTAGGTTTAAACTCAAATACAATAAAAATCCTAAGATCAATTCAGTTGATAAAGAAAAAGTGACCATAGGAGTGGAAGATACAGATGTTCCAGAGACAAACATAGATGCTGCTACAGTCATTACAAATGAGCCAACCACATAAATTCTAAATGAAGAGCATCTTGATAATTCAAACACACATGTAATAGAGAAGCAATAGAGTATGGAGGCATCCTCGTCATAGCCAGCAGAAGAGAAAGATCTTGACATCAGGGAGAAATATAAGCAGATCATTAGGGGAATTTTGAGGTCTAAAATGGGCCTTCTAAGGAAATTATAAAATAATAATGGATATAATAAAATAAGATTTGATTACACCATCAAATTTAAGAGGGAAAAAAGGAAAAACTATTTTTTCAACTCATATTTTCAAATTATCTCCCTATGGGTTTACTCAAATTTAGAGCGGAAACACTTGTTGGATGAAAATTTTGATTTCTCATCCAAGGAGTACCCATGTTGCATACTTTCGATGGACCCTGCTATAAGAAAAATGATAAATACATGAAAAACGTGATTTTAAACACCTTTTTTCATGTATTTCTCATTTTTCGTGTAGCAGGGTCCATAGAAAATATGCAACATGGGTACTCCTTGGATGAGGAATTAAATTTTGCATCCAATGAGTACTCCCACTCAAAATTTGAGTAAAAACTTAAGGAGACAAGTTGAAAATATGAGTTGAAAAAAATAGGTTTTATTATTGTATTGTTTTTATTTTTTTACTACAAAGTGGTGAATCATCCCCATGGTTGACATCATCATCTTCAATCCTATTGGTTCTTATAAAGTTTATTTTTGTTGTACATTTTTCTTAGGAGGCCCATTTTAGACCTCAAAATTTCCCTAATGAAAGACAAAGAATGAAGAAATAAAAAATGAGATCTATTCTCAGTATTTAAAACAAACACCAGGAATCCAAAACAGACTTTTATCAGCTTTTGATTATTCAAACAAGAAGTTGATTATGTCAATACTTCAACCAATAATCAAGACTCCCAAAATAGTGGCAGATTACAAAAAATTTGATCTTGAAGTACCAACCAAAAGTATCCATGCAGTAGATCAAATTGAATTTCATAGGAAAACTCCAGAGATGCTATATTCTACCATAACTACAAAGGCCATGAGTGTCCACAAGCTCCAGAATACAATAATAAATATGAGAGATCAAACGAAAGTTTTCAAGGCTTCCTCATATGCTAAAGATCTTAGGATTAATTCTTTAGAAGAGTTGGTTATTCAAGTAGGATATGATCCTGCTAATGTCAAAGCAGCGGAAGAGTTAGTGAAGAAAAAGAATGTTGATATTGCAACACTGAGGAAACAACTCAAGCTTCCACCAACTGAACATCCACAAGCCAAAGAAATAATGAAAGAGAAAAGGCAGAAAGATGATATGATGAACATAGTTTTACAATTGACAGCACAGATAAAATAAATGGAAATCCAAATGGACAAGGTTGTCCATGAAAGAAAAACTCCAAAATCATAGGAAACTCCTGAAGTAATTCCCATGGTTACTATAGCTTTGCCTTCAACTCTTGCAGAAGAGTTGGCACAAAAAGTATCACTAGCTACTGCAGTGCCAGTAACCTCATCCACTACTTCAGCTACAGAGTCATCTACATCAACAGTGCAACCAACAGATAAGGCTAGTAAACTAGTTAAGGCCATGGAATAAATGTCACTTCAAACCAATGAAATCAATAGGTTGAAGAAAGTGATTGATAATCTTGAAGACACTAAGAATCTAGCTCAAATCAATGCCAAAACTCATGAACAAAGGGCTAATAAGCTAAATGTTGAGTTGAAGAATCTACAAAAGGATTCAACCTTGAAAGAGCCAATGTCTTATGTGAAGAATCAGTTATGGAGTAAAATAATTGAATCCATCAATGATGTGTGGCCATCAATACAGGTGATTTATGAGCAAAGGGATTTACTAAAGGTAGCACAAGAAGAGATTCAAAAAACAAAGGAGGAATTGGGTGCCAAACCTAAACAGGCCCTAGAATTAATCAAATTTTTCAACAAAAAGAACAAGTAAGAACTAGAAGATATAGAAATTACTGATAGAACAGAGACAATCCTTGAAATAAGGAAAGTGATTTCAAAGAAAATTTTAATGAAGCAACTAGAAGAAAAATGTGAAAACATGAACATAGCTATAACCAAATTCATGGTTAACTTTGAGATTTTGAGGCAAAGAGGTTTGCCAAACATCCTGGTTATTAATGATAAACTCATGCCACAAGAAGACTATAACAAGAAGATAAGAGATCATGCAAAAGAGCAGTTGGAAAAAACAGAAGGACAAGGAATTCCTATAGGAAAGCTTTTACAAAGAAGCTTTGAAGACTTGTTTTATCTACAGCATGAGATAAAACACTTATGTGTTATAAAACCAAGATTTTCTAGATATATTGAGGCAGATGAGAACTTTAGGAAGCTGAAAAAGGTTTAAATTCCTAATGAATAATCTTGGGAATCACTCATTGACTTACTGTAAAAGTCAAATTGTAGTAAAGAGGATAAAACAATTTGTTGATTTTTACACAGTCAAATTTTTTTTTACAGCAGTAAAGCAGTTAAAACAGAAATTAAAGTGTATAAGTGATTAAAGAGTATCAGAGATAAAGAGTATCAGATAGTAGATAATATTCCAAAACAAATCAAAAGATCTTGTGCCAGCGTTGAAGACAGCAAAGTAGCCAACTAAACCCAATCCACAACAACATTTTCGATTTTATTTGGATAAATAGGACAACTTGCTAAGTTGTTAATTAGCTGTCACTATTTTGCTGTAAAAGATATTTTATTTCCTTAGAAAAATCCTATGATTATTCTAGGATATTTTGTAAATTTTGTATATATACTTCATCTTTTGAAGTATTATTGTGGAATAAATTGTTGAAGATTTCTATAGTCATTTGTGTTGTACCTGAAGGCTTTTTGTAGCAAGTCCAAGTAGCAGACTGGATCAAATCATCTAGCATCATATTTTAGGATTCATGTGATGAGCCATTGAAGTGAAGTACTTTCTACTGTATTTTTTTATCTTATTATGTTTTACATGCATCCATATATGTGTTCTAAATTTGAATGATGAACTAGGAATATTATTACATGATTTGTTAAAAGCACCCTGTCCTTAACTAGTTATCATTTATATGTTTTCTGCTGATTTCCAGAGTAGGGAATCCTTAATTGCTTCCTCTTTCGAATGACCCCTTTCTACTCCTTCCTTGTCCGGATCAAATAATCCTTGATTGCTCTTTATCCCGATCAAACCACTTCACCAATTGCCTTCCTATATCTTCAATGACTTGTCTATCTTGCCCTCAAAATATTTGACTTTTTGACCTTGATCCTGGTCCTGTCTGCTTGACATTTGACTCCTTAGCCCAATGGACAAACATATCTCTCACTATCCATCTCATTAAGTGATTTTTCTCACCAAACCAAACCAAACCAATTTTCATAGCATAACTAGCCTAATATCATATAATTAAAACAAACTTAAATCTTATAGAGAGATCCCTCTCTGAACCCTAAGAAGGCTAAATATTAGAGTTTAAAATTTGGTATGTGGTTACCTCTAATGTTCTTTGACTAAAACCAAAATCTCACAACTTAAGAATCATTAGAGTGCTAACATAAGCAATGTTCATAAAAATAAAAATCTAGAGAACAAATAGACGAACCTTCTACCATACCATTACCATGTAATACTCAAAGGTCCTTCTCTCCAATATTTCCTAGTCATTGATGCCATAACATAGTATTTTCTCTAGAGATCATAGTATTTTTTTCCCTTTTTATGCTCCACACTCAAGAAAAATGGAACCATTGCACCCATCAGTAACAATTCTTCTTAGTAGCTTATATAGACTTAGGATTTCTCCTCAAACTATTATTCAAGTATCATTTTCAAACATAATTTTTACACCTGCATCACTTATCTTGCTTACAGAAAACAAATTTTTGGTTAGCCTTGGGATGTGCATAACACCAAGGAATTTCTTAATCCTTCCACTCATGAGCTTCAAACTGAATTTTTCGCATCCTGTGATTATGATTGTCGAGTCATATCCTAATAAAACATCAACACTTTCTAATATTTCATACTTAGAAAATCACTCCCTATGAGGAGTCATATGAAATGATGGACTTAATTTGACCAACCATGTCTCACGATCTACATGTGTACTTGTAGAAGCCATGTACACATTCCCTCCTACGTATGAGGATGTTTTTGCTTCTATAGAAGGAGAATCTTCAATTCCCTTCCCTTGCTAAGTAATTTTATCTATGCAATATTTCTTTTAATGTCCTTCTTTTCCAGATCTCAAACATACCTTAATGACCTCATACCATGTTTTAATTTTTCTTTGTGGCGTGGATCAAACTATTTGTGGCCTCGGTGCATTATATATTTGGAGCTACGGTGTGCTTAATAAACTCTTCATTAACTATATCTCTGCATTTTTGGATATACCTCTACGACTTTGAATATACCTTTGTGTCCAATTATATATTTTCACATTGAACTGTGGTCAAGCATAACTATGTGGTGTCAGATACCTCTGCGGTCTTATGGATATGATACTATAAAGTGAATAAAAGTCTACACTCTAGTATGTGGTCTTCATTGAGGTTCTTAATCTGGTCTATGGATTTGAGATCTATAGCTAGACGTCTTCATTAAATATAATTCTACAATCTTTGCATGTATACGATTGTGGTCTCTATGGGTTCAAATATCCTAGGCTCATACATACCTTTTACATGTTTTCTCTTTCTTCTTGATAAGTTCTATTTGATAAAACTATGAGTACTTCTCCCCATAATTATAAGCCTCCCCTTAGCAAACGGAGGCCAAGAAAAATTACCCTATAGAGTATTTATGATTACATTGAATCTTTAGAAAAACATAGAGAAGAAATGCAACACCCTCCTCCCATATCTACCCAAGTAACCAACTAACTGGGGTAAATAGATGATGAGAGGCCCCTATAATGGGATTCAACCTCCTAGGTGACCTTAAGGAAGTGGAATCGATGGAAACACATAAAATAGACCTTCCACATCAGCTAAAAAACTCCCAGGAGCCATCCTAACCACTTATGTAACCAGACCGTAGGTCCCACTAAGGTTTTAGACCATTAAACCCCTGAATTCTCCCTTGATATGGGAAAGGGTGCATCTAGGAGGCTCTGGATGCTCCCACAGCATGGGCATGCATGCATCCGAGGACTTTTTTCCTTAGATCCATGTTAGCGTCCCCAGGATTTGAGCCACTTTTTTAGGACCAGAGCCCAAGTCACTACCTAGAACTCAATGACAGGTTCATAAATTAATTATAATAGCAGAAAAATGATACGTTTGCAAAAATATTGACAAGGTCTAGACTGGACCCCTACTGGCCATGACAAACATTGCATCAAACATGTCACAAATATGTAATATATAGGTTTAAACAACATATCTAAGCATAGGTGTCCCATACTTATCTAATAATCGCTAAGAAGAATTGTTACCTTATATCATTAGTTGCATTATCATCTATTAGGTCATAAATACATTGTTCATTCATTTACAAATTCAAACATGAGCAGAGAGATACATCATCATTGTCATAATACATGCTTATAACCAGTATAAGAACAACATAAATATCAAGGATACATTAGCCATAGAACCCACATATAAACTAATACATTTACACATAAGATATCAATGAAATAACCTCTTATTAATTAATTCAAAACAAATCCAGGCCTAATCAAGGGAACACACCTCTAGGATTTCACGTATATCCCACCATTAATCGGTCGAGGATTCCTAGGCCCACCAAGGCATACGATACTTAGCTTTACTACAACCTACAGTCTGGTTTAGGGGTCACTAGGCTAGTGGATATACTACAATCCAAATTCTGATTCAGGGATCACTAGGCCATTTTTTTTCCTTTCATAGATCCACCTCACTCAACGTCGAATCCATCCGACAATCTAGGTCAACCAAAAAATGAGAACCCCATCACACCATGGCTATCTGGAAATGGAAAGGCTAGGATGAAAACACTGTCACACCTAGAAAAACCCATGTCATGACATCAAAGAGCCACATGCAATACCATGCATGCTAAATCTACCAAGGAAATCACACATGCAATTCGATACATGCAAAGAATCATATTGTAGCTGCATGGTCCTACTATTCCTTGCTTGCTCCTTCCTTCCTCTTTCCTTCTTTTCGTTTCTTGATCCAATGCCAAAGTGCTCCAAGAAAACTCCAAGTGTCCAAAAGTGAGAGAGAGAGATAGAGAATAGAATGATAGCTCCACCATAGAACTGACAAAAGGTTTTAGAAAAGGATTTCCAACTGATCCTCAAAAGCCTTTTTATCAATTACATCTCTATTTTATTCAATTTCCATTATTTCCCTTAATTTTCATCCTCACGTGAAACTTGTGACCTTTCACCTTCCTTTTCTCCTATTTTCCATTATTTTCATAAATAAATGTGATAAAAATTCCATTTGGACTTTCTAAAACCTTTTCCATTTCCTTTGCAAATTTCCTTAGCAAGAATAAATGAATGAACACCATCACTAGGATGTTTTTCCCAACATTCATCTTGGAATAAGTGTCCCATCAACCGTGGTTATTATTTTTCCTTTATTAACCTTTATTACATGTATTTTTCACCAAGGCCATTATAGAACCCTCCCCCTTGGGGGAACACCGTCCTTAGTGTTCAATGACACCTACAAACTAACAAACCGCTGAAAATAACACACTTCCTATGGAGCTTTATAACATATCTCGTTGCATTATTTACAATGACATCCATATATACAACCATACTATCTATGGAGCTTTATAAATCTAGCTCAATACAATATTTAAAGTAATATACACATATGCACATTTTCTCAACCAACCAATAAAGGGATACAATGCTTGTATCGAAAACAAGGGAATCCATAGGCTCACACCTCCACCCTCAAAGTAATACCAGGATTCACCTCCTTCCTAGGAAGTCTAGAATCCACTACCAAAGTAAAATTTGAACCCAATTTCCAACGCTAGAATTTTGCACCACTTGTCCTCTCAGTGAACAGTTACCGACTCATTGTTCCAAAGCACACTCCTAGTGTGCATCTGATTCCATATGGAAATTCTAATGACAAAAAAAAATCAAAACCTGACCTTCCCTTCTCTGCTACATAATCCCTCGAGCAATCCAGTAATCTCGTTCCATGCAGTCACTCACCTTCAAAGTTCCCTAACATCCCCTATCCTGGGTGGTCCATCCCTTGTCAAGGCTTCCTCGCATCGGAAGGTCAAATAACCAAGGCATATGTCTTCCTAAAAATCATCATACCAGTCTGTTGTGGCCAGCAACAACCCCCCTTCTTATTTAATATTAGTAATAATAATATTAAATAAGTGGGGACCCTTAGTTTAAAAAATCCAAAAAATTAAATTAGTGCTTGTTTTCTTTTTTCAAATAAAACTTGCTATCATTAACTTAAGAAAATTCCTTAGAAAATATTTAGATAAACTTAAGTTTATGATAGATTAGAATGAAACCTTTCTTTCAAGAAAACATCGCATCCATCGCAACAAAAAAGTACAAGATATCCTTTGCAAGCCAGAATCTTCTAAATTGCGATAGCGCGATCCAAAAACTATGCATTAAAATATTTATCGCATATTGCATATCGTAGAAAATATATTAATGGATATTTTTCATATGTTATATTTAGCGATATTGCGATTTCGCGATATTGCGATGCCGCGATATTGCAATTTCACGATGTTACTGATTGCGATTTGCGAAAGTTGCGATGATTTCGATTTGCGAAAGTTGCGATTTGCGATATTGCGATTTTGCGATATTGCAAAGAAAATCGCAGATCGCATTATCGCAGATTCTTGAAAGCTCGTTATACGAAGTAAATCTTTCCGTAAATCGAGACCCGTTATGCGCCTTAATGTCAAGTTAATGAATGGATTGTCAATTATTAATGAAAAAGGATTTTGTTTTGATTGAAGGGTAATTCCACGATTAAATAATATATTTCATACACCTTCAGCATTTAAAACTATCCCGTCACCTTTCTCATGTCATTATTCTCACTTAATTCGTAAAACTGCAGGCGCGAAGAACAGGAGACTATACAAAGAAATTTTCAGAGCATTATGGGAAATAAAGAGAAAGCTCTGAGTTCTGGAAAGAAAGAGAAAGCTCCGAGATCTGAAAATAAAGAGATGGCTTCCTTATACGCAGACACTGCTTGCAACAAAGATGCTGGTATCACCACTTGGGAGGGTATGTTTAATTTGCTTGAAGAAGAAAACCCAAGAGTAATGGATGTTGCAGCTACTGCGGGCTCAAGTAATTCTTCTGAAGCATCTCTTACAGAGCTGGCTTGTTCGTTTTTGCACCGGATAGCAGCAAGACCTAGGATTCTTCCGTATATAGACATGGTCAAATGGGTGATGGATAGCACTGATATTACGGACAGACAGTTTAAAACTCTAGATCAAGAGCTCATCGGGTTGTTTACTCCAGAATATTTGAGGCTTATGTATCATTTGCCGGAGCCTCAGGAAACTTACAACAAACAATTTATGGAGAAGTTTGCCAAGGAAAATGAAAACTTAGTGGAATGCACTAAAGAATGGTCCAGAAGAGATGAACCACTGAATAAAGATAAACACGGTATGTACAGTATCGGTTCACTCACTTCTCCATATTGTTTTGCTGCTGCTATGTTATGTGGGCTTTTTGGAAAGCCTGACATTAATAATTTTTTGCCTGAATGGCTTCCCTTATTGAATGCTGCTATTAACGCTACCATTGTAGACTAGGCTAAAATATTGTCTGATAATTTAGCCACTGCTATTTTCAATTAACGGTCTAAACGGACTGTCTCTCAGAGGATTTATTCTCCTTTTTATCTATCTGCCTATGTTATGGATTCAATCTGCTTTGTTTCTAAGTTCCCTTTAATGGGTTGGCAATGTACAATTCAGGATCCCCTACCCATCCATGTTTATCACAAAGAAATGTGGGAGTCAAAATTCATTCCTCATTTTTACAAGATTTGCCACGGCATAATGTTGCCACTGTATAGATTGTTGTATAATAAGGATGCCCCAAGGTTGTCCCCTGAAGCAGAAGTAGACATTCTCCCTGTCGCAAGATGGTTTGGAGAATAATTGTTTACTTATGTGAGGGTTTTTGGAAGCTTTTCTTCTCCTCATGTTTTGCCCAAATATGTTTCGGATAAACTCATAGCTCGGGAAATTGCATATCAAACCTGTGGAGACGGAGGTTTGGCAAAAGAATTAAAGGATAAAAAGAAAGCCATCTGGCCACAATTTCCTGTGTCCTGCGGAGCATTTTCATTATTTGATGTTGGTCACGCGTTTAAGGAAGTAAGCAATGTTACATGTTTAAAATTGTTTAAGTTTCCGAGAAGGCTATTCGACCCGTATGACGTCGCTAAGAATTTCACCACTGCTGTCAAAGTGAGAGTATTTTCTGGAGAAGAAGATCTTTTTGATGATATGTTTCAAGAAAAACGTTCATTTAAAGAGATTTTGAATTTAGCTCAAACACGGTTCTCCCCAGAAGAATTTCAAGAGTTTAAAGTATACAGAGAAAAAATATTGACCACTATTCCTTTGGATAATTTGCGCTTGGAACCCGCAAGGGAACCAACTCCTAGTGTCATTCTTAGTGGCAGTTCAGATTCAGAAAGGTCTAATTCTGACAAAGAAATTTCTGAACATTCTAAAAAATCTGATCAGGATAAAAGTGAAGGCTCAGTGAAGGATACAGCTCAATCAAAAGAGCTCTCGCAACAACCGACTTCAACTCAACCACAGTTGAATCTTCCACCTCTTAATGTACAGCAACCATCCATCAGCACTCAGTTGGATAAAGAATGGGAAACATTTAATGATTTGATTAATGTTGAAGGACGGAACATACAAACTCCTATATAGATAGCAAAAGATTTGGTTACAGAAATAAGTGGCAATGTCACAGAAGAAGAACATATACCCATTACTCCCTCTGCCGAGCTTGTACTTAAAATAGAGGAAATTCCTCCTCTGGATATATTTTATAGCCTGCAACATAAAGCAGTAATAAGGAAGCAAAGAAAGATGAGAAAATTAGAAAGTGTGCTCTCTACTGATGCAGAACAATTGGATGTTTTATGGAAAGATCCTACTATGGATCCCACTGAAAATCTTACTAAATTATCTCAGATTACAGGATCTTATGCCTCCGCAACTATTGAAAAAGCATATGAGGTACGACTATTATTAAATGAAAAAGAGGATCAAATACAAGTTCTGCAACAAAAATTGCAACAAGCACATGCCAACAGTGAAGCACAGGTAAAATTTGAAAAGTTACAGCAAGAGTTTCAGCAAATGCAAATCGGGTATCAAAAAAGCTTGGCCGAAAAAGAGAAACAAATACAGATTATGAAAGAAACGCATAAAGACGACCCCAAGCTTACAGAGTTTATCTCAGAGTCTATTTCTTTGAATAATCAACTGCTGCAACAAGAAGTTATATTATGCCAAAAGATTTCACAGTGGAACTCTTTTTGTCAAGAAAGTGATAAAATCACTAATCATGTCGTAGAATTATGACATGATTATGATTTAACTAATGAAAGAGTTACTAATTATTTGGCATGGCAAAATACAGAGGAAGGAAAAAGAGTAGGAGCACCAATTATCAATGACAGCCATAAAGAAATACTCTTCAATAAATGGGATGCACAGATCAGAGAGGCAGAAAAAGTAGCAGAGGAAGCAGCTACAGCAGCGAGCAACATTACTGATTGTGTAAATGAGAATTTTTACAAGGTTAATTTAATTTCAGAAACCATTCCGGGATACCTACCACAAGCACAGAAATTACAAACAGAGTGGAAACAGAAAGCTGAAGAGAAGGCAAAATCAGTTCAAGGATTGACAAAATTAAACTGGGATTCTTACTAGACGTGTCTAGTAAAACCACACAGTCAATGCAGTACTCTTAATTTCATCATTAATTATGCTAAGAAGATCGCACCCACACTTGCTGATTCCGTCTTTTCGGGACAATTGAAATCTGAAGTCGGCCAGCCCCCTCTTCTCAAATCAATGTTGGATGCTTGCAAATTCAAAGACCAAATTCATAAGTAGTTAGTTGTTAATTTTAGTTTTAGATTTAGTGTTAGTTTTACTTTATTTTTGCCTAGAAAAAGGACGGTCATTTAAACCGAATCCTAAATTTTTGTAATAAACTATAATTAGATTTAGTTAGTAGTATTTAAACCCTTCTCATGCATTTAGAGAAGGGTCCCGAAATTTGTCAAAAACTTATCCTCAGAACATGCACTTCTGCACCCTTAGAGGAGGTTTTGATGAATGAATGGAACAAGATTTATTGATATCTGTGTCTAGTATCTGCTACTGATGTTTCATTTATGTACTCTTAGTAGATGTTGGATTTAGAAGATATAAGTCATTATTACTTCTAGCTCCTTAGTAGAACCAGTTATAAATGGTACTTTTATCTCTTAACTATTATGCTTCTGTGTTAAAAGTGATATTTATGTTCAGTTATTTATATATTGATGCGTGAATGTTTAAGTTATCATTTGGCACTTTTGTACGGTGATAGCCATTTATTTATGCTTAATGTATGAATAGCTTATTATGCGATATGTTTTCCACAACTGTTTCATCTAACTTTTTATATGAAGTGGTTCATCTTTATTGAATTCTTTTCTTATAGCAGTTGAATGATCTTTATTATCGATTGTTATTCGAAATCATTTTAGATCGCATAAACAAGATTTTATCCTGGGTTTAGTTTAGAATTAGATATTTCTGTTTTAATTAGAATACAATTTGCATATGATTAGATTAGAAATAGAATAAAATCATTTCACTTAGGAACCTTTTTAGAAAGGAAAATATCTATTCTCAACACACACACACATATTGGGAAACTGGTCCCATTATCCCCAGTCGGACCCACTACACCAAACGGAAAAGGAGCTACTAACCAAGGTCCGAACCGGGTGGGTATCCCCCTTGTTGTAGACCCGATTTTTGGGGCTTCAACATATTTGGCGCTAGAAGGAGGGCCACGAACTATGAATGGCAAGTAAATCTAAATCTAAATACCATTCTGAGATTAAAACACCCTCACCATCTCCCCCAACTTCTCCATCGCACTCAGAAATTGTAAATCTAGAGCCAGAAGTCGCAAGAGCAACAGACACTACTACAAACCCTGAATTTTCAGAAGAATCTGCTATTGAACCTCCTGAAGTTGAATATTTGATTCATAAACTTTAGCGATTCTCAATATCACCTCAAAGATCTGATAAATCTCAAGGCAGTGTAACTTCGCAATATAATTCTGCTCATCCTCTTACCATATTACAGAGTGAAAATCTTGGCATTCAGCCAACCGAGTTACCTTTACCTACAAGGAAAAGAGCAAGGAAATCACCTAAAGGGTCTGATAGCGAGACTCTTTCATCATCATCATCCATCTCGACCTCTTCACCGCGAAGTCAACCGTCCACCCCTCCACTTCACACCATTATCCCTCACTCCACTAGAACTTCCACATCACCTTCTCAATCATCTGTAATTGTAATATCCTCATCTTCTCAATCGCAGATAGCACCTTCTACACTTTCCTCTGTTAGTAGTTCAGCGATGGCCCAAATGCCATGGAATAATCCAGGGGTAGTCTTAATGTCTGCACCCTTGAGTCAGTTACCAGCCCATCCTAAAAAATGGCTGCCTAAGTTTAATCCTGAAGCAGGCATGCTAGCAAAAGAACATATAAACAATTTTATGCTGTCCATAAATCTAAATGGAGTTATTAATGAAGATGTTGTTGTCTGACTTTTCCCTTGTACTCTATAAAGAGCAGCTGGATCATGGTATTTTTCATTACTATCTGAATCTATCACTACTTGGGATATCTTTCAAGATCAATTTTTGACTAAATTTGGTGATGACAGGTCTACAGCGACATTAATCAATGACTTGTCTAATCTTAGAGCTGATTCAAAATAACTTGTCAAGGATTTCAATTCACGTTTCAATAAATTGTTAAACAAAATTCCTACTGCTTCCAAGCCTAGCGAAGAAGTGCGAAGTGAATGGTACATTTCTGCTTTACCATCAAACATAGCAATCTTTTTTGATAGGGCTAATAAAACAACTTTAGCAGAAAACATGAAGGAGGCAATAGTAGTAGAGAAACGTATCATTGCTTTAGATAAGAAAAATACGATAGAAGAACGAAAATCCAAGAAAGTCACTTTTAAGGAAGACCCCAAGAAAAAACAATCAAAAGATCCATTTGATTTAGAAGGATTGCAAAAAGTTTTGAAAACCATGTCTAACGAAATGGTTGAAATTAAGAAACAAGTGGCAGAAACATCTTCTAAAAAGTCTTTCAAGACTTTTAGAAGAAACCCTTCAACTGATCCAAAACCACCAAATGCTATTACTAATGCTGAATCAGAAGAAGAAGAAGAAGAAACTCCTACAGAGGAAACTACTGATGAAGAAGAAGTTGTAGAAGTACAAGGTATGTGGGATTTTATTCTCCCAGATGAGGAAGATCAAGAAGCATTCCCAGTTAGCACTCAAAGTAGAAATCAACTTGATCCTCCTCAAACTACTCCTAAGTCGAAAAGTGCAAGCTCATTGACTAAGGATAAATTTTCACCCAAGAAAATGACATCTAAAGCAATTCAAACTAGCCCAGTCTAGACAGATTCATCAATTCCATCAAGAACACTCATTGTTCCAGATGAAATGGAGTATAATATCATAGAAGACATGAAGAAGACTAGGGCTAACATCATTTTTATGAATTAAGCAAGTTAAAACACCAACAAAAGGTACTTTTGAAAGAATTACATGATGTACCTGAAAAACTTTTGCCTGATCCTGTCATTTCTCAAGCTTCCAACGAGATGGGAAGACCTCCAGCTAATGCAATCAGTAAAGTTGATCTAGAAAATATCGCTTTAATTTGAGGAAGATCAAGATCTCATACTCCTCCATTTCTTCTTACTTATGAAGTTTTCAATAAAAATTTGCATAATTGTTTAGTGGATTATGGAGCTTCATCTAATATTCTACCAAAATCAATATGTGCAAAGCTGAACATTCAACCACAAAAATCTGTTGTGCGCATAGTTCAATTAGATCGATCACAAGTGGAAGTGATTTGCGAATTAAATCAGGTTACCATAAGACTCTCATCAAATCCAAAGGTATGTCAAGTTATTGATATTTTAGTTGCAGATATTCCAAAATTTTATGGCTTAATTCTTAGCAGAGATTGGTCAAAAAAACTTCATGGATATTTTGCAACTGATTGGTCGCATATGTGGCTTCCTTACAATGGTAAACCAAATCAGATAAAGGTTGAACGAGAAAAACATCAGAAATACATAGTAACAGAACTGGAAGGAGAGAATGAACCAGTTGCATACAACAGTAATATCATTGGCAATTATTCAGTTGATTCTTTCTTAGGAAATTTCAATGCTCATACTTCACCTTATTTAGAACATTCTATTTTATCTCAAATAGAAAAATTTTCTCAAATAGATAGTTCTAAATGTATTAATTTTGTAGATACTCCTGTAAATAAATCTTTATTTTGGAAATTATTTTTTGATGGTTCTAAGTCTAATGAAGGAGCAGGAGCAGGATGCGTTTTGGTTAGTCCAGAGGGAAACAAAATTATGCTAACTTGTAGACTCGAATTCGATTGCACTAATAACACCGCAGAATACGAGGCTTTAGTCCAAGGACTATATAAAGCAATCGGATTAGACATCAAATATCTACAAGTTTTTGGAGATTCGAAAATTGTAATTAAACAGGTATGCAATAATATACATTGTTTATCAAGTCATTTAAAGTATTATCAATCTTTAGTCCAAGATCTGACTGAACACTTTATAGCGTTTAATATTTCATCAATTCCTAGAATTCAGAATGCTAGTTCAGACCTCCTAGCTAATGTAGCTTCCAAGCTCATTCCTGCAGAAGACTTTAGTCCTGATCGATTTTCAATCGAATTAATCTTTAGACCCTTGATTCCTGATAACGTTACCAATTGGAGGATTTTCAATGATGATCCTGATATTGTAAATTTTCTCACATCTGAAGGATCTTACACCAATTAGATAATTGATGAAGACCAACATGACAGACAATTGCTCCAAGATAGCACCAATAATGCTATGCCAAAGTCAGTAGTCAAGTTAGAAGACCTTTATGATTTGAAAGATCGATTTAAAAGATCTACCAATTCAAAATTGCAAAGTTCGACTTTAAATTATGAATTAGTAAATCTAGGAACTGATTCCAAACCACAGAATATCAACTTAGGCCTTGGCCTAGCTCCTGAAGAAAAGTTAGCATACATTTGTCTTTTGAAACAATATAAAAGTGTCTTTGCTTGGAACTACGATGAACTCAAAACTTATGACACTTCTATCATCTAACATACTATCCCAATTATCAATGATGAAAAACCTGTTCAACAGAAGTTGAGAAAGATCCACCCCAATCTATAAAACCAAATCAAATCTGAACTCAATAAGTTTTTGAAAGCCAAGATTATTTTTCTCGTTCGAAATTTTAAATGGGTTTCCAATATGGTTCCTGTTAGAAAGAAGAACGGAGATATTAGAATTTGCATTGACTTTCAAAATCTTAATAAAGCCTGCCAAAAAGATAATTTTCCTTTGCCTCCTATGGAGAAAATATTACAGACAGTTGCAGGATCAGAATTAATGTCTTTCTTAGATGGTTTCTCTGGATACAAGCAAGTGTTAGTCCATCCTGATGATCAATTGAAAACTACATTCAGAACCAAATGGGGCACTTACGCATATCAAAAGATGCCTTTTGGTCTGATCAACGCTGGTGCCACATTTCAAAGAGCTATGGACATTGCTTTCAAGGGATTAGTTAACAAATCAGTGGTAATTTATTTGGATGATATAACTGTATATTCCAAAAAATGAAGCAATCATCTTAGAGATTTGAAGCAGATCTTCCAACGCTGTCAAAGGTATGGAATTTCACTTAATCCGAAAAAGTCCTTTTTTGCATTAAGTGAAGGAAAACTTCTTGGATTCATAGTATCAAAATCTGGAATTCATATTGATCCTGATAGAATCAAGGAAATTTCTGAAATATCTTTACCTCACAATAAAAAAGCTATGCAATCTTTTCTTGGCCAGATTAATTTTGTAAAAAGATTTGTGCCAGATTTTTCGAGAATTGTATCTCCTTTGCAAGCAATGATTAAAAAGAATTCAAACTTCAAATGGGGCAAAGATGAATATGAGGCATTCAATCTGATCAAACAAGCAATTATTAATGCTCCATCTTTAGCAACTCCAAATTTTTTCGATCCTTTTATTTTGTATACATTTGCCTCTGATAAATCTTATGCTGCAATACTCACTCAAGCAAATCAAGACAAAGCAGAAGCCCCAATTGCTCTTTTCAGTTCAAATTTACAAGGAGCTGAATTGAATTATTCAAATGTGGAAAAACAAGCTTATGCTGTTTTCAAAGCAATTAAATATTTCAGACCCTTACTACTCAAAACCCATACAAAAATCATAGTACCGTTTCCAGCGGTAAGAAATCTTTTAGTCCAAAAAGATGTGGGTGAGAAAAGAGCCAATTGGGTTACTGCCTTACAAGAATATGATGTAGAAATCAAACTAGCAAATATTGTAAGAGGTCAAGGTTTTTGCAAAATACTAGCTGGAGCATCGCTTATTTCTTAAAAACCATCTGAGGAAATACAAACATATGAGGTAAGCCTAAAGATGTTGAATCATTATACGCTGATATCATATTTTATCTGAAGAATGGATATGCTCCTCCAAATCTCGATCACACCAAGAAAAGAGCTCTAAGGTTGAAGGCTAAACAATATCAGCTTGTAAATGATGTTGTTTTTAGAATGAATTATAATTCTATTCTTCTTAGATGTCTGGAGAAATCTGAAGCTGAAAAAGTCTTGCAGGAACTTCATGATGGGCCAGCAGGTGGACATTATGCTAGAGATGCTACTTCACATAAGATCCTCCGTGCAGGATATTACTGGCCCACACTATTTAAAGATTCACATAACTATGCAAGGAAATGACAAATTTGTCAAACTGCAGCTGGAAGACAAAAGAAACCATCATTACCATTACAACTAGTCAACATTGAGCAGCCTTTTGATCAATGGGGATTGGACATAATAGGTGAGATCGTTCCTCACTCTTCTAAACAACATAGGTATATCATTACAACAACTAATTATTTTACGAAATGGGTAGAAGCAGTCCCTCTCAAGACTGCTAATGTTGAGCATATCATCGAGTTTATAGATCAGTTCATAATCACCAGGTTTGGTTTACCTTCTGCTTTAATGTTTGATAATGCATCATATTTTTCTGGTAATGCTATGACTGAATTTGCACTCAAGAGAGGTTTCAAACTTAAATATTCTGCCAATTATTATCCACAAGGAAATGGGTTAGCTGAATCCACAAATAAAAATTTAATCAGAATCATTAAGCGAACCATTGATCAAAATCATAAAAATTGGCATAAATCTTTAATATATGCTTTATGGGCAGATCGAATAACGCAAAAGGCTTCTATTGGCACTTCTCCCTTTAATTTAGTTTATGGGAGAGAAGTGGTTCTTCCAACTCATCTAGCGATTCCTTCTCTAGCCTTAGTCCAATATATTGATGAAGAACCAACTTCTTCTTTACAACTAAGGCAGATGGAAATAATTAAGTTAGAAGAACAACGAGAAAAAGCCAAAGTAACTCATGTTCATCATCAAGCATTAGTTAAAGCTTCTTTTGATTCAAACATGATAACTAGGAAGGACTTTCAGATAGGAGATTTAGTTCTAAAATGGGACAAGGCTCATGAGGAAAAATGAAAACATACGAAATTTCAACGAATGTGGCTTGGTCCTTTCCAAATTGCAGAGATCATAGGTCCATCAACTTTTATATTACAGGATTTATCAGGGAAAAGAGAATCTTTACCTATTAATGGACAGATCCTTAAAAAATATTTTCCATAGGAGATCATTCTTCTATTTTGTAGATTAGTTTTCTTTGTTTGTCATAATAAAACCAGTTGTTAATGGTTACGTTTGGAATTCATGAAAAAGATAAAAGTTCTCTTTTTAGATTTTATTTCTTCACTTATATAAATAGAATTATTTTTAGAATATTGATCATTATTATTCAAAGATACAGTTAAAAGTTTTAAATCTAGAAATGATATTAGTTTCAACTTTGAAATTTTTGATGAAAACAACTTTTGGTGAAAGATTGTTTTATATTAGTCCAATGAAAGGTATCTATAACAAAATGAAGATTCTCTGTAAAAAAATTCTTTCCAAAAAACTCTATCATTGTTGTCCAGAGCTATCTTAAGGAAACAATGACTTCCTCCCCACCTAGAAAATTACAAAGTTCAGGGAATAATCCAATGATACACTTTTAACTTAAAGAGTAAGAGGTCTCATCACGATCCGACTTATCATGATCATAGATATTATAGCTTGCTGACTTTGCCAATACTGCATAGCACAACAGGGCAATGACTTAATATTATTGCAATCAAAAGGCAAGGGGTCTCATCACGAGCCAGCTTGTTCAACAAAGTTATAAATCAAGTGAATGACACTGTCATAAATTGGCTATCAAACCAAGACATTGTTCTTTAAGGATAAAAAAGAAAATAAAAGCAATAAGTGTGAATATGGATTTCTCTTTGAAAATTGTATATTTTTCTAAATAGGACATATGATCATTGCTGGGTAACAGGTAACCCTGTCGAGGCTATAGATGCTTGCTGGTAGCAGTGGCTCTACCTACGACAAATGAGCATATTTAAAACTGATTTACAGAGAAGCCTTTTGTTTTTATCTTTAAAACCAAGTAATAACTGATGTAGATACAAGGACTAGCTTGAGGAAGTGAATAGTCAAAGTTGATCATAGAAGAAATGAAATATCATTCTTAGGTTAAAGCATAATGTACTTTGTCTTTTTATAATAAAGTTTGATTTTCTGGGAAATTTTCTGTTTTGAAAAGTTTAGAAAATTCAAAAGAAAAGCAGAGATAACTAGTTCTTCCAAGTGAATCGCCAATTATTGTGGCTAGCAACAACCCCCCTTCTTATTTAATATTAGTAATAATAATATTAAATATGTGGGGATCTTTAGTTTAAAAAATCCAAAAAAATTAAATTAGTGCTTGTTTTCTTTTTTCAAATAAAACTTGCTATCATTAACTTAAGAAAATTCCTTAGAAAATCTTTAGATAAACTTAAGTTTATGATAGATTAGAATGAAACCTTTCTTTGAAGAAAATATCGCATCCATCGCAACAAAAAGGTACAAGATATCCTTTGCAAGGCAGAATCTTCTAAATTGCGATAGCACGATCCAAAAACTATGCATTAAAATATTTATCGCAAATTGCATATCGCAGAAAATATATTAACGGATATTTTTCATATGTTATATTTAGCGATATTGCGATTTCGCGATATTGCGATGCCGCGATATTCCGATTTCGCGATGTTACTGATTGCGATTTGCGAAAGTTGCGATGATTTCGATTTGCTAAAGTTGTGATTTGTGATATTGTGATTTTACGATATTGCAAAGAAAATCGCAGATCGCATTATCGCAGATTCTTGAAAGCTCGTTATACGAAGTAAATCTTTCCATAAATCGAGACCCGTTATGCGCCTTAATGTCAAGTTAATGAATGGATTGTCAATTATTAATGAAAAAGGATTTTTTTTTATCGAAGGGTTATTTCATGATTAAATAATATATTTCATACGCCTTCAGCATTTAAAACTATCCCGTCACCTTTCTCATGTCATTATTCTCACTTAATTCGTAAAACTGCAGGCGCGAAGAACAAGAGACTATACAAAGCAATTTTCAGATTATTATGGGAAATAAAGAGAAAGCTCCGAGTTCTGGAAAGAAAGAGAAAGCTCCGAGTTCTGAAAATAAAGAGATGGCTTCCTTATAAGCAGACACTGCCTCCAACAAAGATGCTAGTATCACCACTTGGGAGGGTATGTTTAATTTGCTTGAAGAAGAAAACCCAACAGTAATGGATGTTGCGGCTACTGCGGGCTCAAGTAATTCTTCTGAAGCATCTCTTACAGAGCTGGCTTGTTCGTTTTTGCACCAGATAACAAAAAGACCTAGAATTCTTCCGTATACAGACATGGTCAAATGGGTGCTGGATAGCACTGATATTACGGACAGACAGTTTAAAACTCCAGATCAAGAGCTCATCGGGTCATTTACTCCTGAATATTTGAGGCTTATGTATCATTTTTCGGAGCCTCAGGCAACTTACAACAAACAATTTATGGAGAAGTTTGCCAAGGAAAATGAAAACTTAGTGGAATGCACTAAAGAATGGTCCAGAAGAGATGAACCACTGAATAAAGATAAACACGGTATGTACAGTACCGGTTCACTCACTTCGCCATATTGTTTTGTTGTTGCTATGTTATGTAGGCTTTTTGGAAAGCCTGACATTAATAAGTTTTTACCTGAATGGCTTCCCTTATTGAATGCTACTATTAACGCTACCATTGTAGACTAGGCTAAAATATTGTCTGATAATTTAGCCACTGCTATTTTCAATTACCGGTCTAAACGGACTGTCTCTCAGAGGATTTATCCTCCTTTTTATCTATCTGCCTATGTTATGGATTCAATCTGCTTTGTTTCTAAGTTCCCTTTAATGGGTTGGCAATGGACAATTCAGGATCCCCTACCCATTCATGTTTATCACAAAGAATTGTGGGAATCAAAATTCATTCCTCATTTTTACAAGATTTTCCATGGCATAATGTTGCCACTGTATAGAGTGTTGTATAATAAGGATGCTCCAAGGTTATCCCCTGAAGCAGAAGTAGACATTCTCCCTGTCGCAAGATGGTTTGGAGAAGAATTGTTTACTTATGTGAGGGTTTTTGGAAGCTTTGCTTCTCCTCATGTTTTGCCCAAGTATGTTTCGGATAAACTCATAGCTCGGGAAATTGCATATCAAACCTGTGGAGACGGAGGTTTGACAAAAGAATTAAAGGATAAAAAGAAAGCCATCTGGCCACAATTTCTTGTGTCCTACGAAGCATTTTCATTATTTGATGTTGGTCACGCGTTTAAGGAAGTAAGCAATGTTACATGTTTAAAATTGTTTAAGTTTTCGAGAAGGCTATTCGACCCGTATGGCGTCGCCAAGAATTTCACCACTGCAATCAAAGTGAGAGTATTTTCTAGAGAAGAAGATATTTTTGATGATATGTTTCAAGAAAAATGTTCATTTAAAGAAATTTTGAATTTAGCTCAAACACGGTTCTCCCCAGAAGAATTTCAAGAGTTTAAAGTATACAGAGAAAGAATATTGACCACTATTCCTTTGGATAATTTGCACTTGGAACCCGCAAGGGAACCAACTCCTAGTTTCAGTCTTAGTGGCAGCTCAGATTCAGAAAGGTCTAAGTCTGACAAAGAAATTTCTAAACATTCTAAAAAATCTGATCAAGATAAAAGTGAAGGCTCAGTGAAGGATACAACTCAATCAAAAGAGCTCTCACAACAACCGACTTCAACTCAACCACAGTTGAATCTTCCACCTCTTAATGTACAACAACCATCCATCAGCACTCAATTGGATAAAGAATGGGAACCATTTAATGATTTGATTAATGTTGAAGGAAAAAACATACAAACTCCTGTACAGACAGCAAAAGGTTTGGTTATAGAAATAAGTGGCAATGTCACAGAAAAATAACATATACCCATTACTCCCTCTGCCGAGCTTGTACTTAAAATAGAGGAAATTCCTCCTCTGGATATATTTTATAGCCCGCAACATAAATCAGTAGTAAGGAAGCAAAGAAAGAAGAGAAAATTAGAAAGTGCACTCTCTACTGATGCAGAACAATTGGATGTTTTATGGAAAGATCCTACTACGGATCCCACTGAAAATCTTACTAAATTATCTCAGATTACAGGAGCTTATGCCTCCGCAACTATTGACAAAGCATCTGAGGTACAACTGTTATTAAATGAAAAAGAGGATCATATACAAGTTCTGCAACAACAATTGCAACAAGCACATGCCAACAGTGAAGCACAGGTAAAATTTGAAAAGTTACAACAAAAGTTTCAGCAAATGCAAATTGGGTATCAGAAAAGCTTGGCCGAAAAAGAGAAACAAATATAGATTATGCAAGAAACGCATAAAGACGACCCCAAGCTTACAGAGTTTATCTCAGAGTCTATTTCTTTGAATAATCAACTGCTGCAACAACAAGATATATTATGCCAAAAGATTTCACAGTGGAACTCTTTTTGTCAAGAAAGTGATAAAATCACTAATCATGTCGTAGAATTACGACATGATTATGATTTAACTAATGAAAGAGTTACTAATTATTTGGCATGGCAAAAGACAGAGGAAGGAAAAAGAGTAGGAGCACCAATTATCCATGATGGTAATAAAGAAATACTCTTCAATAATTGGGATGCATAGATTAGAGAGGCAGAAAAAGTAGCAAAGAGAGCGACTACCGATTGGCGAGAAACATTGCGGTTATTGTAGAAATAGGAGATTTTTAGTTAATTTAATTTTGAGGAAACCATTAGATACCTACCACAAACACAACAATTGCAAACAAAGTGGAAACGAAGAAGCTGAAGAGAGGGAAAAATCAATTCAAGGATTGACAAAATTAAGCGGGATTCTTACTAGGCGTGTCTAGTAAAACCACACGGTCAATGCGATTACTCTTAATTGCATCGTGAATTAAGCGAGAAGATCGCGCCCACCTTGCTTGATTTCATCTTTTCGGTACAATTGAAATCTGAAATGGCTTGAAGTTCTTCTCAAATCAATGTTGGATGCTTGCAAATTCAAAGACCAAATTCATAAGTAGTTAGTTGTTAATTTTAGTTTTAGATTTAGTGTTAGTTTTACTTTATTTTTACCTAGAAAAAGGACGGTCATTTAAACCGATTCCTAAATTTTTGTAATAAACCATAATTAGATTTAGTTAGTAGTATTTAAACCCTTTTCATGCATTTAGATAAGGGTCCTAAAATTTGTCAAAAACTTATCCTCAGAACATGCACTTCTGCACCCTTAGAGGAGGTTTTGATGAATGAATGGAACGAGATTTATTGATATCTGTGTCTAATATCTGCTACTGATGTTGCACTTCTGTACTCTTAGTGGATGTTGGATTTAGAAGATATAAGTCATTATTACTTCTAGCTCATGTGTAGAACCAGTTATAAATGGTACTTTTATCTCTTAACTATTTTGCTTCTATGTTAAAAGTGATATTTATGTTCAGTTATTTATGTATTGATGCGTGAATGTTTAAGTTATCATTTGGCACTTTTGTACGGTGATAGCCATTTATTTATGCTTAATGTATGAATATCTTATTATGTGATATGTTTTCCACAACTGTTTCATCTAACTTTTATATGAAGTGGTTCATCTTTATTGAATTCTTTTCTTACAGCAGTTGAATGATCTTTATTATCAATTTTTATTCGAAATCATTTTAGATCGCATCAACAAAATTTTATCCCGGGTTTAGTTTAGAATTAGATATTTCTGTTTTAATTAGAATACAATTTGCATATGAATAGATTAGAAATAGAATAAAAGCATTTCACTTAGGAACCTTTTTAGAAAGGAAAATATCTATTCTCAACACACACACACACATATTGGGAAACTCGTCCCATTATCCCTAGTCAGACCCACTACACCAAACGGAAAAGGAGCTGCTAACCAAGGTCTGGACCGGGTGGGTATCCCCCTTGTTGTAGACCCGATTTTCAGGGCTTCAACACAGTCATAACATGCTCATGGAAATTAATGGAAATGATTGGGTACCAGTGTCCCATAATGGCCCTACTCCTAAAGTGATTTACTAGCATACTACTGCATGTTTCTTTTCCTTCTGTTGTTGTTGGTAATGCTTGCAATCAATTTTAACCACCCAACCGTCTATTTTTGTGCTTCCTATACCAAGCACATAAGTGTCATTATATTCAAAATAAATTGAAATAAATTCACATCATACCTCATTAGTAGCTCATCAATAAGGTATACTTGCAATTCTATTCACCTCTCTCACAACAAGTCAAACTAGTTGTTTGATCAAATCATCATGTATAAACATATCACATCTCGTTAGCTCAAAACACAACAATCATAAATTAAAATCATGAATCACATGAAATCACCATAATCCTTAATCATAAATCACATGTAACCATCATAAGTCAGAATCACAGATCACATGCATAATAAAACTAAAATAAAACACCGATACTTATCCCTCTTCGGTCCTTACTTCTTCCTTTGTTATTTTGTACACACACTGAATCGGTTACCACAACTGGAAAGTGCCCAGTGCCCTTACTTCTCTTCAATCATGTAAACATACACACATTGTACAACACGTACATCCACACAAGGCGTATGCCACCACACAATACATATGCCCACACCTGGTGTACAACACAATAAAATACATACACCTACATCTACTCTACAACACAATACAATACATATACATACATACGGTCTAAAACACAATACCTATATGTACACATACATCTGGTGTACAACACAATACATATACATACACATAGTACGACACAATGAATACACATGTCATGATGCCATGATTGCACAATGCACATACATAGTACCGCATGACTGCAACAGAGCATGTATGACATGCACACAATACCACATGTACACTAGTACCATATGTACAACATGTACGTAGTACCACCTGTACATAGCACCACTTGCACATCATGTGTACAACATCACATGTACAGGACACCACCTGCACAACGTGTAGACAATGTCATATGTACACCACACCACCTATACAATGTGTACACAACACCACATGTACAACATGTACACAACACCACATGTAAAATCATGCACACAACACCCTATGTACATAGTACCATATGTACAACATGCACACAACACCATATGTGCATAGCACTGCATATACAACATGTACATAGCACTATATGTACACAAAACCACATATCCAACATGCACAAAGCACCAAATGCACACAACACCGCATATCCAACATGTGCATGATATGATATGTGCACAACACCGCATATCCAACATGTACATAGCACCATCTATAACTAGCATTTCATATGCAATATACACAAAACAACATATATACATATCACTATATGCACAAAACATCACCTGTGCAACATGTACAACATGTATACAACAATAGTACTACACATCCAGATACCACACACTGACTCCACAAAGCAACCTTACTTCTAGTGTCTTAATTTCCACTATCCATTCTTATCCTAGCATGTCGCAGATCATGCTATTTTCATTCGGCTGATGTACCTCTCAACATTACATGTCATAACATAGACATATACATAGTATAATTGTATAATATCAATTCATAACCACATGATACTGACCTTGTAGATCTGTCAAGGCTATTGTTCCCAATTTATTCCTCATAAACCAAGAATCTATTCATGCCATTCACCTGCATAAGCAAGAATTCCTCCACAAGAATGATTCCTGATGACCCTCTCATACCACGACATACATACATACATACATACATACATACATATATATATATATATATATATATATAAACATTGTCATAAAAAAATTCATGATCTCTTATGACCCTGTCAGGCAACTGCATACAGACATACATATATACATATATAAAGATCAACATAAATCACTCATAATCCTGTCAGACAGAGACATACATCTCATACCACGACATACATACATACATACATACATACATACATATATATATATATATATATATATATATATAAACATTGTCATAAAAAAAATCATGATCTCTTATGACCCTGTCAGGCAACTGCATACAGACATACATATATACATATATAAAGATCAACATAAATCACTCATAATCCTGTCAGACAGAGACATACATACATTCATATATACATATATAGACATTATCATAATCATGATCACAACATAATTACGAGATAGCATAAATTCAAGGTTAAGAAAACTTCATTTATCTACACACTACATGCACCACATTGAGAACCACATTTCCCAACTTACCCAAGGCATCTAATGCCTCAAATCCCTGTACTTAACCTTACCTCATTACCTTTCTCATGACTTCTCTTTCATCATCCATTTACCATAATGGTCCCAACCGATCCAACTAGTTTTTATATTCTTGCCTTTAGCTGCCCCTTACTCATGCACTGAGATTCATCTGGGTCTTACATTACCTGTTGGGTACCACACAGCTCTCCCCAATCTCCATTAACTTCCCTCTTTCCCAACCAATTCCCAAGACTCTCAAAGCATAAAAGGAAATAACAAGAGAAAGTAAGAAGAAGACCATGAAAAACTAGAAGCAATACAACACCGCAACAAAGTGGCATGACCATGCACTAAATATAAACAAAACTGTAAATCAAGTACAAAAAAATCATAAAATGGAAAGCATGAAACTAGCAACAAACACCATGACTCAATCCCCATGGATTCCCAATGCTTCCAAGGTAAATCTCAACCGAAGCCTTCTTCAAGATTTCATGGAAGTCTCTTTTACATGCAATTCACTCCATCATACCGCCATAAGAAAATAATTGTTAGTGTAAAATATAAACATACAATATACCAGTTACCTTACCTTTTTATGCCAGAAATATTTCCTTGCATCTAAAAACATACATATATCATCTCTCAAGGGTCTCCAATCCCTTGACGAATCCATCTATAACTAGAAAATAATTTTTATACCTATCAAATACATGTTCATAAATATAGCACATGTCCACATAATTCCAGAAAATATTAGGGTTAATAATATTTCATGTTTCCATGAAAAGTTATCATTCATTTAGAATTGTGGTTCCGAAACATTTCCAGACGAATTCTTACCATATTCCTTTCTTTTACCTTGTTGCAATGGAGTCATACTATGTATAGTCACATCACCCATCTGTTAGTTATATAAACACATAAACTATTACCTTGTCATGCTAATACCAATCATGTTTCCCTGCAACTATTCACACATGTCAATCACATGTTCCAAATATCAAGACATCCTATCTATTAACTAAAATCATCCTCTACCTAGACTAACAACCGTGTCATAATCAACTAATAGTCAAAATCATAATAGTACAACTATCACCTACTTATACTCAAGTATGCATAATTGATCTCAACACATAGTGTGTTAGTATAACCATCCTAAAACAAGATCGTTACTTTCATGAACTCTTATAGACACATGCTCATATCATGCAATTAATCAAACATTCAAACAACAGATAGACGACATAATAGACATGAAACACTCAAACACAAAATAAACAACATAATCAAACATTCAAAAAACCGATAGACGACATAATAGACACGAAACACTCAAACACCAAATAGACAACATAATCAAACATTAAACCACCAAATAAATGACATAAGCAAACTTATAACTTAATGTATCTTAGGGGAGGCTATCTTGTATGCACAATCAATCTAATTAGCATGATATAACTTCACAAAATATAAATTCAATCATAAATAAGGTCATGATATCGATACTTAATAACTAGCTAACATTTTCACATCATAAGTTCATAAACAATTGTCATCCAGGCATAAAAATCACATCTACACAGCCCGTCCAAATTAGTACGAAAAAATATCACAAATATGTCAACTCATACCTGAATATCGTAACCATAACCATTTGCATATCTTAGTCTAGATTAACAAGATACATATAACATCAATATCTTAATAAAATAACCCTAATCATCAAGTTAATTAACATATAACAACAACAATTTAACATATAACATACTCATCAAAAACATGTAACATAATCACCAAGTGAACTAACGTAAAAAAACAACAAAAATGCATATAACAAAACATCAAAACCATTAATGACTATTTGACACACGTGCATATGAACACACTAATTCATTAATATCTACCATGCATGTAACCAAAACAACAATAAAATGACAAACATGCATATAACAATCCATTAACTAACATACATGCATGTCAAACATACAATACATGTATGATGATTTGATCTTACTCAAAATTCTAGTACTGCAACTTCAATTTGATGATCTGAATCTCCTGTTCTATCTCAACCAACACATCAGCATCATAACATATCAACAAAATCGTGATGACCTAAAATTCCTACAATGACTCATGGACAACAACTATAACCATGACAATGCATGCATATCAACATATAGAAATTGACATGCATAAAAAATGAATAACCGACGTGCACTCATGAAAATCACATAAAAAAAAAACACCATCAACTTCCACATGGTGACACAATTGCAACAATGATCACCACCATGCATACAAAACAAGAACATAGTACACCAACATACAAAACACATATAAAACTAATAGGTATGCATGAAAAACACATTCCTCCCATCTAGTCCAAGAGGTGAACCATGCTCTGATACCACTTTTTGGTATCAGATATCACACAAAGAGATCGAAAACCAAACATCACCCAAGGAGAACCCAACCATGCCCCGATACCACTCTATAACACCCTCCTGCAACATATACCCAAGTAACTGTCCAACTAGGGAAAATATGTGATGAGAGGCCACTATAATGGGATTCAACATCCTAGTTGACCTTAAGGAAGTGGAATCGATGGGAACACATCAAACAAACCTTCCACACCAGCAACAAAACTCCCAGGATCCATGCCAACCACTCAGGTAACCAAAACCTAGGCCCCACTAAGGTTTTAGACCATTAAACCCCTGGATGCTCCCTTGATATGGGCAAGGGTGCGTATGGGAGGTTGTGGAAACTCCTACAGCATGGGCATGCATGCGTTTAGGGAATTTTTCCCTCAGAACTGTGCCCAAGTCCCCAGGATTTGAGCCACTTTTTTAGGCCTAGAGCCTAGGTCACTACCCATAACTCAATGGCTGGTTCATAAATGAATTATAACAACAGAACAATGATACGTTTCCAAAAAAAATGACAAGGTCTACAATGGACCCCTACTAGCCATGACAACATTTCGTCAAACATGTCACAAATATGAAATCTACAGGTTTAAACAACATATCTGATCAGAAGAGTCTCATACTTATCTAAGAATCGATAAGAAGCATTGTTTCCTTATATCATTAGCTACATTATCATCTATTAGGTCATAAATACATTTTTCCTTCATTTACAAATCAAAACATGAGGAGAGCAATACATCATCACTGTCATAATACATGCTTATAACCAAGATTATACCAACAGATATATCAAGGATACATCAGCCATAGAATCCACATATAAACCAATAAATTTACACATAATATGTCAAGGAAAGAACCTCTTATTAATGAATGCAAAAACCAACCCGAGATGGGACTACCATGTTCCAACCGACCATAGATTGGTTGAGCCAAATATCTCTTCATCAGATCATCCCTTTGCCATATTCCAAGCATGAATGTGGGACTCAAACTAAAAGAACCAACAAAGGCATCCCAAGGCTAAACCACCTCACCCTCATCAATAGAAACCAAGCTTTACCGCAATCCATCCCGTATCACTAAGCCATAAAACAAGCATGAATGCCACCGGATTTCTCCACCTACACCATGAGGAATTTTCCTTTATCCTAGTCTCTCGGTCTTTACCGAAATCCACACCAAATCACTAGGCCCTAAAATGAGACTCCACCTTCTAGGATTTACCGTATATACCACCATTCACCAACAAGGATTCCTACACCTAATCAAGGACAACCACCTCTATGATTTATCATATATCTCGCCATTAACTGGTCCAGGATTCCTAGGCCCTCTGATGCACATAATACCTGGCTTTACCGCAACCCACAATCTAGTTCAGGGGTCACTAAGCCAGTGGCTTTACTGCAATCCATAGTCTGATTCAGGGATCACTAGGCCAATGTCTTTACCGCAATCCATTTTCTAATTCAGGGATCACTAGGCCATGTGTTTTCCTTTCGGAGATCCACCTCACTCAACTTTGAATCAATTCGGCAATCCAGCTCAACCAAAACATGAGAAACCTATCACACCATGGTTATCTGGAAACTGCAAGGCTAGGCTGAAAACATTGTCTTACCTGGAAAAACCCATGCCATGACAGAAAAGAATAACATGCAATACCATGCATGCCAAATCTATCAAGGAAATCACACATGCAATTATATACCTACAAATAATCTTGTTGTAGTTTCTTGGTCCTACTCTTCCTTACTTGATCCATCCTTCCTCTTTTCTTTTCCTTTCTTGATCCAATTCCAAAGTGCTCCAAGGAAACTCTAAGTGTCCAAGAGAGAGAGAGAATAGAATGAGAGGTCCACCATAGAACTGACAAAAGGTTTTAGCAAAAGCTTGCCAACTAATCCTCTGAATCCGTTTTATCAATTAGGCCACTGTTTTATTCATTTTCCATTATTTTCATTCATTTTCCTCATCAATGCAACCGGTGACCTCTCACCTTCCTTTTCTCCTATTTTCCATTATTTTCATAAATAATTGTGCCAAAAATGTTGTTTTTCCTTTCCAAAACCTTTTGCATTTCCTTTTCCAATTTCCTTCGCCATGATAAACGAGTGAACACCCACACTAGGATTTTTTACCCAAAATTCAACTTGGAATAAGTGCCACATCAACTGTGGTTATTTTTTTTCCTTTATTAACTTTTATTACATGGAATTTTCACCTGGGTTGTTACAAGAAACAAAAAGGAAAATTAAACAAGAATGATCTACAATGGTTACAGAACATAAACTAAAATCATATACAATGCTTGACAATAACTACAAATCACTAGAAAATAAAATGATGGCATTTGAGACTGAACTCTAGGGAATGAAAGATAGGATGCAAGAATTGAATAGAAAAAGTGATCAATGGTTGAAGAATATTGTACCTTAAGAGATGAGATTAAAACATTAAATGAAAAACTAAATAATAATTCAATCTTAAGAAGAAAATCGAATAAATTATATATCAAACCCATAGAAGAGGAAATGATCAAATTAATTGAACTAGATCATGAGAGCCACAAAAGAGCCATGAACCTTATAATTACTGGCACAAAAGAGAAAAATGATGATGACACATTAGAAATAGTAAAATAAAAACTGAAAACTACGTAACAAAATCAAACAACTTATCTAACATAACAAAAAAAGAGTGGGAAATATACTTGAGCATAAACAAAGATTGATGTGTTAAGGTACGTTGGAATGACCATAATTTAGATCTACTTATTAAATATCCAAGCAGAAAAGGATGAATAATATTTACAAATGAATATCTTATTCCAGAAGACGAAGTTGAACTAAGGAAACATGAACAAAAGGAAAAGAAGGCAAGAAAGGAAGGGAAATGGGAAATAATTAGGAATAGGAAATTTATTATTAGATATAGAGTCCAAAATAAAACTAATAAATAGGAATTAGGAACACTCTAAATCCTCTTCTAGAACTATCTTGGTTTTCCATGGTGTAAAGGTCCTATGTTAAGCTGGATCCCTAGTGATATTGATCTTATTTTCTTAGTTGAAACTTGGGAGCATGATGAATCTAGGGTCCCCCACATACATGGATTCATTGTTTGATCAACTTGGAACAAGAAAGCCTCTCTTAAAATTATTGGTGGTATAGCTTGTTATATAAAAATAAGATTTCTTCTCACATTCAACTTCATAATATTTACCCCCTCAATCAGTACATGTGGATTGAAATTTCTGATTTTAATAACAATAGGATTTTTATCACAACTTGTTATTTCACCCCTATCAACTCTAACTTCTATAATAAAAACAACCTCGATAAGTATTTCCCCTTCAATACCTTATAACAAGATATCCATATTCTAAGGAATGAAGGTAATATCCTTTTTCTTAGGGACTTCAATGCTAGAACCACTACTAACCAAGCTACTCTCCTAAGAAATACTCTAACCCTAACCCCATTTGACTAGATGAGGACTATGAATTAGCTAATAGATTCAAAATAAATTCTAAAGACACAAGAGAGAACCTATTTGGTACCAAGCTTATCAAGCTTTACAGTTACCAAGACCTGATAATTTGTAATGGAATTAATATGTGGCCAACCTCTGGCCAGATGACTTATATTCATGGGCTCGACAATAGTGTTTTGTATTATTCAATCTATGACACTGATTTTCTCAATCGTATTGTAAATTTTCACCTCATATATAACCACAAGCCTAGTTCTGACCACAAAACTTTATTCTTAACCCTAAATTCTGACATAAACACCAACCACATGAAAATTAATTGTGGAAGTCAAAGCCATATTCATTTTGACACAAGTAAAATGGATTTATTTTTACATGATTTAAAGAGGGATTTATGTTTCTTAACATATAATGATAACATTGATCACATATACTAAAATTTTACTACAACCCTTTCCACTACTTTTAATAAATTCTTTACCGAGGTGTCATGAAAAAATGAATAATATAACTTCCAACCCTTGGTATGATAATGATTGAAAAACGACTAGGAAATAAATTAGATATGCTCCTAGTGAAACTGTAAAGCTTGAAAAAATAAGTGTGTACAAAGCACTCGTGAAAAGGAAGAAAATGTCCTATATTAATAAGAGGCAAGAGTCTCTTCTTCACATGTCTAAAGTTTAGCATAGAAAGTTTTGGAAGAATATACTTTTTCACAAACAAAATAAAATACTTCAATCCCCTTACACAAATAGGATTTTTATCTTAAGAATTTTTATGACTCCTTGAACACCATGGGAAAGATCTTAAACAATCCTATATATTGGAGGACATATTTTCTTTTGAAGGTGTGGAGTTCGGAATTAAGAAACTTGCTAATGGGAAATCTAGGGATATTAAAGGCTACTAAGCTAAAAGTTTCAAAATGTGAAGGTTTATCATCATCCCTCATATTCACAAAATTCTCAATTTTGAAATAAAACATGGCTTCCCTAATCCTTGGATGCAAAGCCTTATTGGCCATATCTTTAAAAGTGGGGATAAAAACACTCCTAACTATAGGACACTTATGATTAGTCAAACTTTAGCCAAACTTTATGGGTTCATTTTGGAAAAGAATATTAGCCTCTAGCGTGAAAGCCATGGTAAAAGAGTTAAACGGTAAGTTGGATATAGGAGACATCACTCCACTATTGACTATCTTGTCACTCGTTGGATCATTAATGATAAATTTCGTAGTAGTAAAAGTAGTATATTTTGTTGTTTTGTTGAACTTAGAAAATATTTCGACATAGTTCCTCAAGATAAGATGCGGAAAAGACTCGAAGAGATAATGGTTCATCTCAACTTGAGGGTTGTTGTAATTCAACTACACGACAATGTTTTCTCCAAGCTTCAGACCACCAAGAGTTGGTATAAAGAAATTAAATGCAATATTGGCATTAAGCAAGGGTTTCCCCTTTCCCCTACCCTTTTTGGAATTTACATCGATAAGCTAGAAGATTGTTTAGAAGCTACGGGATGTGATGGCCCCAAGCTTGCTAGTATGGTCATTACTCTTCTCCTTTATGATGACGATATCACCCTTCTAGCTAAAAGTCATCATGATCTCGACAAGAAAATTAAATTCCTCCATGATCCTTTCTCCAGGATAGGTATGACTGTTAATACCGACAAAGACTAAAGTCATGATAATTAAATCCAAAAATATCAACCATGATAATTTATGATAATAATTACTTTGAGAAGGTTTCTTCCACGTTTGTTCATACAGATAATTAGGTATTGACATTCATCATCAGCTCAACTAGAATTTCAACATTGAGAAAAGGATTATTGGAGGTTGGAACGCTTATTATGAGCTTGAAAATAGTTGTAAGTTTATTGATCTTTGTGTTTGGAGTAAAAAAAAATCCTCTTTGAGACTCTTGCCACTCCTGTATTTTATATGGATGTGAGTTTTTGGGTTCTAGTATATCTAGAGAATCCTGGAGGAAGATCAAGTTGATCCAAAAGAAATTTATAACCTACAACCTCAAGATTAAGGAGATACCCCCTATCCAATCCTCTTTATTGAAGGTAGTCTCTTCCCCATAGAGATCATGTCTATGTTTAGGTATATGATGTATAAAAGGAAGCTTTGCAAATGGAATCCAAGAGGTTCCCCACAATTGGTTCTAACTCTAACCAAAACCCCTACCTCCAACTCAAGTGGGGATGACACGAGGATGCCCGGTCTTGGCTCGACCATTGGGGGATAAATGAGGAGATCATTTTGGAGAAGAAAGATAATATTAAAAATATTATAGCTTCCAAATTTAAGGATATGTTGTGGGATGAAAAGGAGCTAGAGGGGAAAAGGAAGCTAAGGTATTATAAGGAGGTGATCAACCCCATTCTTGCTAACTAGAATTATCTTTCTGTCTGGACTAATGCTAAGAAGAAAATAAACATTGTGAAGCTAAGAACTAATTCTCATGAGCCTATGAGTAAAACTGGGTGTTCATCTATTCCCAAAATATATTGGGATGAAAGAATCTGTCACTTTTGCGATACTAAGAGGGTTGAAGATGAAAAGCACTTTCTCTTGCATTGCCCGACTCTTACATCGCCACACTACCAACCTTCTTGACTTGTTAAGTTAAAAAAACTATATTGAGCTAAGAATGCTTCTTTCCCCTCCTTTTGAACATAGAAATAAAATATTAAAGAGTCTCAATTAATCTCTTAGTTTATTAAGGTCAGATAAACCACATTAGTCATAGTAGACGTTCATCGTCATGATCAATTAAAATTAACTAAATATACATATCCATTTTTGTTTTTTATTCCACCTCAACTAACGTTATTTTTATATTTAGATATACATATCCATTTTGTTTTTTATTACACGTCAACTGAGATTATTTTTATATTTGAAAAATATTTATTTTTATTTTAAAAAAAATGTGTTCAACTCCAAACTATAAAATATACATCTCCACATAATAATATTATTTTTTAAATTAACATAATTCATATATTAAAATTTCATTTACATTATGAATACCATTATCATATAAATATTTAATATATATGTCCACTAAAAAAACTAATAATAATAATAATATAAAAAAACAACAATCTATGATAGGTATATAATCTATATTCCCAAAGATATAATGCCATTTGTCATATTTAATAGGCTTTGCTGGTTCCTTTATACAATTAAATACTTTATGCCTCTTGTCATAGCTTAGCTTTCTCTCGCAGCCTCAATAAACTTCACTTTTTTATATGCAAGTCCAAGAGCCTTTTTCAAAGAACGAACTAAAATAATATATACATTCCTTTGGGTTTTTAAATATTTGAATGGGTTCCGTTCTCATTTCAAATCTTGAACAAGACGAGCTGCTGAGCAAGTCCCTGTCATAATGGTAAGATTGAAATACAAGTCTAGAGTGAGGTTTGGCAATAAAGATGGTTGGATATTATATTAAATTTATAGTATGTTATTTTTGTGTTTATGATTAAAGGCTTTCTCTGGGCAAGCTTTTTCTCTCCCAATGAGATTACTTACTCTTTTTATTAGATGTAGGTATTTTAAAATATAAAAATAAATTTACAAAAATTGTAAGTATTTCAAAATATTAAAAAAAAAAATTATCAAGATTATATTTGTTTGTATATATAATATTTGATTATATTTATTTTTATATATAATATTTACTACTTTAAAGTTTAGGTATTTATTTTAAAATATAAAAAGAAATTTAAGAAAACTATATTTTACAAATGATGTGTGTATATATACATTTACTAATATTTAAATAGTAAACTTTTCCAATAATAATAGTAGTTTAATTTTAGTTCAGAATTTAGTTAGTATATAATATTTATTAATATTTAAATAGTAAACTTTTCCAATAATAACAGTAGTTTAATTTTAGTTCAGAATTTAATTAAACGTTAAATTTGTGATATGTCATTTTTATGGACCCTCTCACTATTAAAAAATTACGCCCAAATAAAGCTATGGCACAAATCATTTCTAAAATTATAACATGGGCATGCGTTTGAAGATTGCCCAGCTAATCCCCCCGATCGGGGTGAAAATCAGGTAAACAGGACAACCGGTGGCAATCTCATGGCACACCGCCCTACGGACAATTAATAGCTATAATGACGCACCGCCAAATTCGATTAGTAGTTTGGGTGTTTGCATGTGTTAGTGTAATTATGAACAGAACTTGCCCTGCTGGCCTGTCAGCGCTCGAGACGGATGGCAAGTTTAAGGTAATGTCTTGGCCTCCCTCGCCCAAAAAGCTAATGCAAAGCTTACAGAGCTTACTGCGTGCAAAAGCTTGGGAGCTGAGGAGGGAGAGCGCTCGCCTTATCAATTTTGCAACTGAGGCTAGGTACGTATCTGTTTCTGTCCTCATTTCCATGAATCCTCTTTTGCATAATAGGAACTGGCTTGAGATTAGTCGCCTTGCTTGGAATTTAAATCGGTTTCTTTGGTCTTTTGCACCACCGAAAAACCCTGTCCACCCCTGTTTTAGGGACCCTTGTCTAATTCTTGATGTCTGTAGAAGTAAGACCATAACCATGAATAACCATAATATGCGGGAAGTTTTAACTCTGCGGTACCCTCTTGATATAATGACCCTCTTACAACCCTGGCCTTCGGTCCCTTGGTTAAATTTCAGTGTTAGTATCAGTCGTGCGATACCTTGGATCCTCCTTGGTAAGGTGGGTTTGCAAAGTGCTGCTTTTGGTTTAATTACTAGTGGTCTGGAGTCTGTTATAACTTTGAAGCCCAACGATACAATGGGTTTGCAAACCCTCTGTAGTTGCATGCTCAGTTTGGCGGCCGGCATGGTATACGCTATTGCCTCCAGACTTTGCTGTAGACGAGCGCAACCTGGTACTCATGCTCCTAATCATACTGCTCTCTTGCTAATCAGTTGCCTTGTGTCTGAGGTCTGCAATTTTCATGTTTCGGATTGGATTTTCGAAATGCATGGTAATGAAAGCAGAGGATCTATCAGTACTCTGGTTATTATTCCTGTTATTACTTCTCTGTCTGTTCTAATGAATAGGACCAAAATCATTATGGGGAAACGTTGTCTCCGTTCTGATATAGCTAAGGGAAAGAAAAAGATCCAGAATGAACAGGTGCCAGTGAAAAGAGGAAGGAAAACTAACAAAGAACATTTGGAAAATCTGGTACTGAACTACATAGTAGGCAATGCATCTCCCACCCGCAATCAAATTCGTGGTTGGGAAAGAGAACTGCAGATAAACCCTGAAGACAACGAAGCTGCTGCTGATATCCTTGACTTCATTCAGGATCCTAGCAATACTCGTGGTCGTTTTACTTTATTTAACCAAACCATTCACACATATTGGGTAATTAAATGTCTTCTGGCAAAAGCAATTCAGAGTGCACACCCTCCAGAGTATAAAGTTCAGCCAAAGACAGAACTGTTCCTCAAAGAACTATTGGAGAATATTGACACCAACCTGCAGCATATTAAATTCACCCAACATCAAGAAATTCAGAGATTGGATGACAGGATGGGACGATTGGAGAAACTGCTTCAGCACATGCAACAGGTTGATATGCCTGGGTCTCGTGCCAATGACCCAGCCCCGGTGTCCTCTTCAGATGGCTAGTTCTTCCTAGTTTTCTGTTTTATGGTTTTTTTGAAAGTTTTTGAACTTAGTTTACATGATAAGCTTGAACATGTTGAAACAGTAGGACAATTAGCTCATGCGATGTATAGAAGAATGAGACAATTTCAATTTTGGCAAGCTTTTAACGCAATTAGATGGCCAACAGACCTGGTTTCCTACGGGCAGGTTGAGGCCAAGAATGTTTATTATACTGTAACCTGTCTTTTACATATAAATAGAAAATAGAAAGGTACCACCTAATTTACAAAAAAAAAAAAAAATTGCCCAGCTAATGGAATTTCACAGTTGTATCCCATCCGACTTCTATATGGCATTAGATGGAACATTTAAGGGGCACTTGTTTTTGAAGGTTTACATCTACGGCTTCCCACTTATGGCTTCCCACTTAGTCAAGGAATTTCATTAGCTTCCCCGCTCGTTCTGAGAGTGACTTTGCAACTTCCAAACAATCTTCAAACCCTAGATGACAAACTGTCAAGCCTGTAGGCCAGCTATATTTCCCCAGCGTAGAGCGTGAATTGTGTGTTGAGGAGATTCGAAACAGGGACCTCAGTGCAGAGCAAGTCTTCAAGTGTGGCAATATATTGGAAATCGTCAAGCATTGTGTTGCATACGAGTGCAGGAGAGTGCCCACCCTGCCGCAGAGTAATTCTTTAAATGGAGAAGGAGCAGAGCAGAATGACTTCGGCTATAGAAAGCCTCGTTGTTTCTCTTCTTATTACACTGTTTTTGTGGCCGTCTGGCAATTATGGTACACCCTTTTCTTTTTCATTTTTGCGCAGCCTTAAATTTAAGCATAAATTTGTTAGATTGTTCGAATATATACATTTATTTATAAATTATTACGATTCACACAGGTATCTAGCATTCTATGGTAAACTTATGTTCGTAATTTCCAATTTATCTATAAATTTAGACTTTTTTAGCATTCTAAGGTAAATTTATGTGCGTAATTTACAATTTATCTTATAAATTTAGACGATTTACAGTGAGAATGATGAAAATTTCAATTTTCCTAAATTTCCAAGAAATTCATCATAAAATTTAAAATTGTTTTGAATGTCTTCGGAATATATAAAGTGGCAACCTATGTGAATTTAGTGTTTGGAATGACCTCAATTTCAGTCCAAGAAATGCATCAGGGAATTTAATTTTTTTATGTATGCCTCAAAAAAAATCTATAGTGGCAACCTATGTGAATTTAGTATTTGATTTTAAATCAAATTGTTATTTGAATAATTTTTTTCGCGTTTATGTGACTAATTTATAAATTATCTATAAATTTAGACGATTTACAGTAAGAATGATGAAAATTTCAATTTTCCTAAATTTCAGTCCAAGAAATTCATCATAGAATTTAAAATTGTTTTGAATGTCTTAGGAATATATACAGTGGCAACCTATGTGAATTTCGTGTTTGGAATTTAATTTTTTATTTATGCCTAAAAAAAATCTAAAAAATCATAAAGTGGCAACCTCTGTGAATTTAGTATTTGATTTTAAATAAATTGTTATTTGAATAATTTTTTTCGCATTTATGTGACTAATTTATAAATTATCTATAAATTTAGACGATTTACAGTGAGAATGATGAAAATTTCAATTTTCCTAAATTCCAGTCTAAGAAATTCATCATGGAATTTAAAATTGTTTTGAATTTCTTAGGAGTGGCAACCTATGTGAATTTTGTATTTAATTCAAAATTTGGAATTACTTCAATTTCAGTCCAAGAAATGAATCAGGGAATTTAATTTTGTATACCCTCTATGCATTGTTGTATTTTTGTATGTTTCATTTATTTAGAAATATGTATATTGTGATTAAAATCTTTCGATGAAAATCACATCAAAATAGATTTGGTCGACCCGTTTCGAACCAGCAGAAAATCTGATCAAGTAACCTCTTTAAATAGAAAGTAAAGCTCCCACTAGCCATTTGTAAAATAACGGCTAGTTTGGCTCAAATCAAATTAATAATAGTTAATTTATTTTATAAAGAGTAAATCAAATGATTTTTGTTTATAAATTGAATTTTATATATTTATATTTATTTTAATAAAAAAAATAATTATTAATTTAATACATTTTTGAAGAATAAAATAAATGTTTACTATTTATATATTTATTTTTAGAACAATAATTATTTATTTGTTTTTATTTTTATCGAATAAATTAAATGTTAAAAATAATTAAATAATATTTATAGTTTGAATTTATATATTTATTTTATTTTTAATAATTATATGTTATGTGATTCAAAACTCATCAAAACAATTATCTTTTTGATAATTAATCTTAAAAAAATAAAATAAAATAAAATAAATAAATAAAATATAAATATAAATAAATGACTAAAAATAAAAATAAAAATAAAAATAGATAAATAAAATTTTAATTAAATAAATAAATAGATAATAATAATAATAAAAATAAATAAATGAATATAAAAAATAAAAAATAAAAATACTTTTTTATTTTTTTATTTTTAGGAATGAAGGGCAGGAATCCAGCATCTGCTAACCATCCATCCATCCATCATCTCTGTTGAGGTTAACTGGCCTCTTTTCGATTTCCAGGGCTTCTCTCAACTTGCGGTGGTAGAAATGGTCAATCCTCGCAATAACCTCAGCATCTTCAATGCAAATGTGATGATTTGGCTTCTCAGCATGCTCCGCCAATGCAGAGGACGTGATCTATTATGCTTCATGTCAACGACATGTTCATGAATTATTTGACTAATTGATCGACCAGTTTCACCAATGTAAGGGGTCCCATAGGAACACGGAATCAAGTAAACACCCTTATCATCCTTCAGGCAAATCGGGTCCTTAACCGATCTAAGCGAACTCCGAATGGTGCAGGAGGGCTTAAAGGTTGAGGAAACATTATGTTTCTTTAGAATCCTGGCGATTTTATCCTTATTACCTTGGATAAACAGAAGGTGAACTCCAGATAACCGATCATAGGGATCTTTCTTACCCTTAGGACCTTTTTCCACTTTTTGAAAAACTTTAAGACATTGACTCATGTTACAACCGTTTTTGTTAAAAACTTTAAGGAGATGATCCTTTTCACCTTCAAAGTGGTGTTCATCAGAGATTCTAAAGGCTCTGGAGGCTAGGATGCTGAGAACCCCAAGCTTTTGAGCAGGGAAATGGTGAGAACTAGCATGTAAATACTGCTCAGTGTGCGTCTTCTTTCTAAAGACCTGATGAGAGAGAGAACCATCTTCATTCCTAGAAATGAGGACATCAAGAAAAGGAAAGCTACCATTATCTTCGAAATCCATGGTGAACTTAATGAAGTCAGATTGATTATTAAGATGTTGGAAGAAAAGGTCCAATTTCTCCTTACCATGAGGCCACACAACACAGGTGTCATCAACAAACCTTTTCCAAAGCTTAGGCTGAAAAAAGAGAAGAGGAGAGGGCCCTAGATTCGAAGTCTTCCATGAACATATTAGCTACCACTAGGGAAAGGGGGGAGCCCATGGCCACACCACAAGTATGTTCAAAGACTTCACCCTCGAAACTAAAGAAGGTTGAGGTTAGACAAATTTCAACAAGATGAGTAGTATCACGATCCGTGGCCCGAGAAATGACATCAATCGCTTCCTTAATGGGGATGCAAGTATCAAAAGACGCAACATCAAAACTCACAAACCTATCCTCACGATCCGACTCCAAGTCTTTCAATTCATTAATAAAAGAGCATGTGTCTTTAACAAAGGAGGAGGTATGACCTACAAGCGGTTTAAGACCTCCTCCTTTGTTAAAGACACATGCTCTTTTATTAATGAATTGAAATACTTGGAGTTGGATCATGAGGATAGGTTTGTGAGTTTTGATGTTGTGTCCTCGTATACTTGCATCCCCATTAGGGAAGCGATCTATGTCATTTCTCAGGTCACGAATCCTAATATTGCTCATCTTGTTGAAATTTGTCTAACCTCGACCTTCTTTAGTTTCGAGGGTGAATTATTTGAACAGATTTGTGGTGTGGCCATGGGCTCCCCCCTTTCCCCAGTGGTAGCTAATCTGTTCATGGAAGACTTCGAATCTAGGGCCCTCTCCTCTTCTCTTTTTCAACCTAAGCTTTGGAAAAGGTTTGTTGATGACACCTGTGTTGTGTGGCCTCATGGTAAGGAGAAATTGGAACTTTTCTTCCAACATTTTAATAATCAATCTGACTTCATTAAGTTCACCATGGATTTCGAAGATAATGGTAGCTTTCCTTTTCTTGATGACATCCTCATTTCTAGGAATGAAGATGGTTCTCTCTCTCAGCAGGTCTTTAGAAAGAAGACACACGCTGAGCAGTATTTACATGCTATTTCTCACCATTTCCTTGCTCAGAAGCTTGGGGTTCTCAGCACCCTAGCCACCAGAGCCTTTAGAATCTCTTATGAACACCACTTTGAAGGTGAAAAGGATCATCTCCTTAAAGTTTTTAACAAAAACGGTTATAACATGAGTCAATGTCTTAAAACTTTTCAAAAAGCAGAAAAAGGTCCTAAGGGTAAGAAAGATCCCTGTGATTGGTTATCTGGAGTTCACCTTCCGTTTATCCAAGGTACTATGGATAAAATCGCCAGGATTCTAAAGAAACATAATGTTTCGTCAACCTTTAAGCCCTCTCGCACCATTCGGAGTTCGCTTAGATCGGTTAAGGACCCGATTTGCCCGAAGGATGGTAAGGGTGTTTACTTAATTCTGTGTTCTTGTGGGACCCCTTACATTGGTGAAACTGGTCGATCAATTAGTCAAAGAATTCATGAACATGTCGCTGACATGAAGCATAATAGATCACACTCCTCTGCACTAGCGGAGCATGCTGAGAAGACAAATCATCACATTTGCATTGAAGATGTTGAGGTTATTGCGAGGATTGACCATTTCTACCACCGCAAGTTGAGAGAAGCCTTGGAAATCGAAAAGAGGTCGGTTAACCTCAACAGAGATGATGGGTGGATGGTTAGTAGATGCTGGATTCCTGCCCTTCATTCCCAAAAAAATACAAATAAATAAAATAAAAATAAATTTATTTTTATTTTTATTTTTATTTTTATTTTTTATTTTTTATATTCATTTATTTATTTATTATTATTATTATTTAATTAAAATTTTATTTCTCTATTTTTATTTTTATTTTTATTTTTAGTCATTTATTTTTATTTATTTATTTATTTTTATTTATATTTATTTATTTATTTTATTTTTATTTATTTATTTATTTATTTTTAAGATTAATTACCAAAAAGATAATTGTTTTGATGAGTTTTGAATCACATAACATATAATTATTAAAAATAAAATAAATATATAAATTCAAACTATAAATATTATTTAATTATTTTTAACATTTAATTTATTCGATAAAAATAAAAACAAATAAATAATTATTATTCTAAAAATAAATATATAAATAGTAAACATTTATTTTATTCTTCAAAAATAGATTAAATTAATAATTATTATTTTTATTAAAATAAATATAAATATATAAAATTCAAATTATAAACAATAATCATTTGATTTACTCTTTATAAAATAAATTAACTATTATTAATTTGATTTGAGTCAAACTAGCCGTTATTTTACAAACGGCTAGTGGGAGCTTTACTTTCTATTTAAAGGAATGGTTCAAAACGTGTCGACCAAATCTATTTTGATGTGATTTTCACCGAAAGATTTTAATCACAATTTATGGATCACAGAAGCAAAATTCCTAATATGTATATTGTTGGTATAGCCTTTATGCATTGCTCTTTTGAAAAGAGCCTACTGCATGTTCTTTATTTTATTTAAAATGATAAAATAATTGACAGGGTCTAACTTTGCAAAATAGTACTAAATAATAATATTTAATCCAGAGTAATAGTAATACTAACAAGGTAGCGAGTAATAATTGTAATAATAGTTATACTAACACGACAACAAAAGAACAATTTTTTCAAAGTAGAAATGGTGTTTTGCAAAATGAATTTCTAACATAAAGTTGTGTTGTATCATTTTATGTGCAACAAAAGTACAGCAAAAGTAGAAATGGTGTTTTGCAGAATGAATTTCTAACAGAGAGTTGTGTTGCACCATTTTATGTGCAGCAAAAGAACGTGATGCAATGTGCAACAAAAAAACAGTATGTAGTTGGGCCTTCCTGAAAACTCCAATGAAGCCTTACCCCTCACAAGCAAGCTAACATATAAGGTACTTTGAAGCAGCAGGAAAAAAACCTGTAAAACAAAATAACAAGCCACTTAGCACTACAAGACCAAAGAACAAGAACAATGAAACCCCATGTACCAAGACTCAGAAATAATGACAGATGACATGTGGTAGAGTGCATGAAGCCCCGTGTACCAAGACTCGGAAATAATGACATGACACATGGTAGAGTGCATGCAGATATCCGCTTGAATCTGGAGAAAACATTTAATGTAAAATGTTTTAAACTAACATTACTGGAATATGAAAAAAATGACTTGACAACAAGTTTTTTAAAACAAAGTTTTTGATACAGAATGCAGATTTCAGCCTCGAAAAGAGGCCAAATAAGACCTCAAATATTTTGAAGCACAAATTTCGGCCTCTTTTCGAGGCCAAATAAGACCTCAAATATTTTGAAGCTTTCAATTAGTGAATTGAAACTTTCGTCATTATTTAATAGACTAAAGAAAAAGTAACCAAAAACATGTCCAAAAAATTTAGGCTAGTTTAAATTAAAAATCTGATATTTTTTTAACAAGCTCATATTCAAAAATATTTCGATTACAAAAGTCCCTACTAACCCTTTGAGCAAGGACTAATAATAAGTGGGGGCTAAGTGCCTTGGACAAACTAATACAATATATGTATTCAAATTTTTGTTTTATATCTGTGTATGCATTCTGCTCAATTTACTTCCTGATAATGTAATGCATATCTTTTACTCATTAATAATAATAATAATTAAAATCAACAGAAATCAACATTTCCACAATGCCTATGTGTGATTGCTAAGTAGTCCTACTATATTAAAGCAATCTGTTTTTATTATTTATTTCTAATATGATTGTTTCAATATTACTTTTATTAGTAAAAATAATAATGTGAAAGACAAGTGAATTTTTTACCACTAATATTTTGAAGTCAACATTTCCACAATGCCTATGTGTGATTGCTAAGTAGTTATACTATATTAAAGCAATCCATTTTTATTATTTATTTTTAATATCATTATTTCAATATTATTTTTATTATTAAAAATAATAATGTGAAAGACTAGTGAATTTGCTATAACTAATATTTTGTTTGGTATCATATTTTAAAATTACAATTCTTAATCACAATTATGTCAATTGAATTTGGTCATGGGAGAGCACAATTATAAAGCCATGATAAATGTGTAGGGAATCAAACACAAAATTTATAATTATGTTGAAAAGTGTTTTTTTCTTAACTCTTTTAGATGTTATTTTGTACCATTTTGCACCTTTAGATTTAACGTTAGACGATTTAGAAAAAATCAGCCATCATATTAATATATAATAATTTCAGGTTAATAATCGGTTAACAATTAATAAACAAAACAAAAAATGAAGTCATGGAAAACTCATTTTAGCCTTATGCAAATTTTGAAATATTGTATAGAATGTCGTTTCATTGAAAATTTGGAGAAAGAATCAATAAATGAGAATATGTTGGTTGTTAGGGTAGAATGCTACAGTGAGTTGTTTTAACTGGTAGTTTGGTTTTAAATGAAGTCTCCATTGTTTTAATGTACAGTTTGGTATGCTTCTAGATAATGCGCTCTCCTGTGAATTCCGATTCTCCTTTTTGGCTTTTTATTACACTCATTTTTACATGTAACTAATTTTTTTTTAAACTAGGCTTACAAGATGACCCATAGTGTTTTTGTTTTTTCTATGCCCCCTTTCAATTTAGTTGGAAAAATTCTAAGAAAAGTGTTGTAGATCTGAACAATGTAAAGGAATAAGTTGTGTGTGAAATCTATAATGTATTATCTGTGAGAAGCTTGTGGTTTTGGTTGTTACCCGTGTCGTACAAAAAAATAAAGATTTGGGTTATATGAATGTTTTTAATGACCGAACAACTACAGTTTGAATCTATTACTTTGGGAAACTTATACAAATATTACTTTTTTTTTAATCTCCACATACCTGTTGGAGCCGCTTGAATGCGATGTGTTTCTTTTTGTGTTGAACTTCATTTACTTGTAGAAGCCTTTGGAATTCAATGCGTTTCTTTTTTCTATTGAACTCCATTGGTGGTGTCGCTTGAATGTAATGTGTTTCTTGAAAAAATATCAGCATCTTTTGATTTTGTTCCGTAAAGAAAATGTAGTTAATCTAGTAAGCAGGCAGTTATTTGGGCTTGACGTGAAGTTTTATTTGATTGTTTTAGGTTTCCTTGATAGATGGATAGATTTGGTCACACTAGATAGCTTTCAATTAAGATTTGTAACCATAGAACTAAGATGCAAGTAAATATTAAATAAAATATGAACCTTTTGCTTTTTATTTAAAGGTTTTAATGTATGAGCAACTACTTCTGTAGAATGTGCTTGTTTTTCTACAAAAATAAAGTTGGTTGATTCTCTCAATGTTTGTTGAATATGTTCTTTTATAACATGCAATATTTCTTTCTTTACTAAATGAACATAGTCCATCATTTTAACAAAGTACTTGCCATTGAAAATTATAGAATCAAAGAAACACAAGAATAAAACCAAATCTCATTGATCAAACTGCTTGGACAACCAGTACATTATTTAGGTACACATAGGCAACCTCTATGACAATCTAGATCCAAATAATTCGGATCACCAAATCAAAAAACCAACTAAGAAGATGCAACCCATGATAGATAGACTCAAATACTAACTACAAGAACAAAACTCATCAACTCTATCTTGATTCACCATTTCGGAATTATTCCAACATCCCACCTTAATGGAGAAATGGATTTTCAACGATACCTAGTTGTTGTCTACATATTTCAAAGTTCATATTTCCAAGAGGCTTGGTAAATATTTCAGCCACATTCTCACTTGTATTACAATAGACTAATTGAATCTCATTTGATTGTATATTTTCCCTTACAAAATGATGTTGGACTTCAATATGTTTTGTTCTTGCATGATAAATTGGATTATTTTCCAACTTAATAGAACTACGGTTGTCACATTTGATGCTTGCTGGTCCTCTTTTTTTTTCTCCAACATCTTCAAAAATCCTCCTTAACTAAATAGCTTCACAAGTTGCATTGGTAAAGGCTTTGTATTCAGCTTCTGTGGATGAAAAAGAAACAATTGGTTGTTTCTTGTTGCTCCATGATACGATCCTCAATCCTAAATAGAATTCATATCCAAAGGTTGATATTCTATCATTGGGATTTCCATCCTAATTTGAATTACAAAAACCTGCCAAATCAACATCAGATTCATCAATATAAAAAATACCAAAATAAAGTGTTCCCTTCAGATATCGAAGGAATTTATTTTTTTCTTTCCAATGGCCCTCACAAGGCTTAGCCATAAACTGACTAAGGATGCTGATAGAATATGCTATATATGGCATGGTAGTGGTGAGGCAGTTCAAGCTTCCCACCAATTGACGATACAAAGTTCCATTCACTTCTTTAGATCCATCATCATTATACAACTTGGAATTATGTTCCAAAGGAGTAGACATTGCTTTGCATTCAAACATATGGAATATTTCAAGGATTGTCTTTTCATATTTTCTTTATGTGATGATTGTCTTACCGGATTCCCTCCAAATTTCAAGACCCAAACAGTAATGCAATTCAACAAGATCCTTTATTTCAAATACCCGTGACAACTAAATTTTAATTTCTTCAATAAACCTGGATGAAATTCCTCTCCCACTATTGAGATCCTTGTCGGGGGCATCCTCTCCCGTTGGTCGAGTGATTTTCATTCCTCAATTTGAGTGACTAAGAATAATATGTAGAAGTAAATGGAGAACTTAATAAATTTATTATGATATTTAAACATGATGTTTCCTATTATGATCTTCAGCTTCCTTGATGTACAAGTTAGGATCACTTTTTCTTCTCACAAAAACTTTTTCATAAACGAATGAATCAGTTTTCACATACCAAGATCTTGGTGCTTATTTCAAACCATACAAAGATTTATTTAAACTACAAACAAAATGCTCATGTCCCTTCTTTACAAACCCTTTAGGTTGAACCAAATAATCTCTTCTTTTAATTCACCATTCAAAAATGTAGATTTGACATCTAACTGGTGCATTCTCTAATTTTGTTTTATAGCTAATGCAATCATGATTCTAATTGTATTAATTTTAGCTACTATCAATGCCTTCTTTTTATGAATAGCCTTTTGTGACCAATCTAGCTTTATAATTAACAATACTGGCATCAACATTAAACTTTGGTTTGAACAACCATTTACATCTTATGGGAACTTTATCTTTAGGAAATTTTGTTAATTCCCATGTGTCATTGTTCATTATGGATGTAACACCCTCTTCCCAGATCTACCCAAGTAATAGACCAATCGGGGTAAACATATGACGAGAGGCTACTAATATGAGATTCAACCTCGTAGGTGACCATATTGAAGTGGAACAGACGAAAACATGATGAAAAAACCTTGTACATCATCCCTCACTCCTCTTTCCCCTAGGTCACACTAACCTTTTGACCTCTTTAAGGCATAGTCGTAGGCATACCACTGTATGCCAGTGGTTGGGAGGCTATAGCCACAGGCATAGCACTAAGGGCCAGTAACTAGGGGCCCCTTTGGTCAGTTTTTTTCTTGCGGATCTAGGATTTGAGCCACTTTTATTGCCGCAAGCCCGGGTCAATGCCCAGAACTTCAGGAAAAGTTTAGAAATGATAAATAACAACATGACAATGATGTAGAAGAAAACATATTATCAAGGACTCAACCATACCCCTACTAGCCATGACAGGAATTTGGTCAAACATGTCACAAACGTTGAATCTACAGGTGTAAACAATTGATTTAAACATAGGGGTATCATACTTATCTGAGAATCACTAAGAAGCATTTTCCCTTACATCATTAGCTGCAATACAACCTGTTTCACCATAGATACATTATGCATTCACTTACAAGTAAAAGCATGGATAAAGCCATACATCATCACTGATCAAATACATGCTTATAACCAACACAATAAATAAAAAAATAAAATGGATAAAAAACAATAGAATCCACATATAAATTAGTACATTTTCATACCAAATACCAAGGGAATGAATTTCTCATTACTGAATCTAGAAACCAATCGAAGATGGGACTTCCACGTTCCACCTAACCATAGATTAGTTGATCCAAGTCTCAATTCAACCAATCACTCCCTACCATATTCCAAGCATCAATGTGGGATCTCATCAAACACATCAATCACAATCAATCCAGGCATTCCAAAGGCCAAACCACCTCAACCCTCAACTAGTTATTCCACCTCATTGTCGGACATCACAACCATCATGGATTAATATCTATAAAATTTGTTCCGGGGCTCTAGAGTGTTTTCTCCAACCAGGGCTTCTATTACTAGTAAATAAACTCGAATTGTTACAAGGCTTCCATAGAATTTGTCCAAGCAGGGCTTCAAGGACTAGTAACTCAACCCACTTAGGGCTTTCAGAGCATTTTTCCTACCAAGGATTCCAGGACTAGTAACTCAACCCATTGTTGTCCATCGGGCTTCCAGAGCATTTGTCCAACCAATTATTCCAAGAACTAATAACTCAACCCACAGCTAAAGGAATAATGAGAAACAACTAGAAAACAATCAATCGAAATAAACCCACAATACCATGGTTATCTAGGAAATGGAAACTCTAGGAAAATCAAGATGCATACATCATGCATGCCAAAACTAATGAGGAAAACATACATGAAAATATGTACCTGCAATCAAAACCTGTTGTAGCCGTTGATCTCGATTTCCACTTGCATATTCATGCTCTTCCTTTGCCTTCTTTCTCCAAATCACCAAGTATCCACACTCTCCAAGAGTGCTACAAGAAAACTCTAACTATCCAAGGGTATGAGAGAGAGAGAGATAGAATAATGAGATAGCTCCAAAAATGCACTAAAAAAAGGTACAAACTAATCCTCATAAGCCCTTTTATAGAAGAGGCCTATATTTCCTTCATTTTCCTCCTCACATGTAACTTGTGACATTTCATCTCGCTTTTCTCCTTTTTCATAAATAAATGTGCCAAAAATATTTTTTTCCTCTTAAATTCCTTAACCATAGCCTTTTGCTAATTTCATTAGCCATAATAAACCATGTGAACACCAACACTATGATTTTTTGCCCAATATTCAGCTTGGACTAAGTGTCCCATCAACCCATGGGGGATTCACTCAATAATTCTCTAACATATCACGTGTGATCATATCATATTAAACAATACCCTTAATTTGAGTACATATTGGAAAATACCTCAAAAAATCATATTATTTGACCCCCTACCAATATAAAACCAATACACCTTCCCAATTTAAAAAGCCCCTACTTTCACTATATATTGTAGGTGTCCATTTTTTCATTAAATTTTTTTATACCCCTTCATATTTTTTCAATAACTTTGAGCTCCATTTTGTATACCTTCCAATATAAAATCCCTTTATCCCCTATACATCCCCCAATATATTATGCATTTTATTCCCCATTGTATATCCCCCAATATGAACTCACATGCTATGATATTGATCCAAGGGTGAAGCCCCCATGCATCAACCATGGTTATTATTTTAACTTTATTACATGGAATTTTCACTAGGGTTTCACATGAAACTCCCAATATGGTTTCGCATGAATCTCCCTCAAGATCACCTTCTTGCGTTCATTGTTGTGCGGTAGATATATCTTGTCTCTAAATCTAACCAATCCATCCGTTGTGAGACGGTAGTCCAAATCCTGTACACTTGCACCTATACCGATACCTTTAACTGTACCACTACCTTTACCTGTACTCGAACCTATACTAGCACCTATACATGTACCTGTATTGTCACCTGTACATCTACCTATACCAACACTTGTACCTGTACCCTGTAACATGATCCAGGTGGATATTGGTGGCCACCCGCCTATTCCACTTGGGGCCCCACCATTATCTCTTTCAATTTTTTCACAACTTACTATTTTTAGTATTTTTTTGGGTCCTGAAATTATGGAGCCATTTTGAAGCCCCAAACGGAGATAGTATGTTGAAGTTAAGTCCCCGGGAAGTTGAAACACCAATTTACCCAAACGAGGCCCATAGTTTTGGCACTTCATCTCCTAGGGTTAGGTTTTTGGACGTTTAGAGTTCTCCATTGTTTCTCCATAATAAATAGGCCCTCGAGCCTCATTGTAACATAGTTCAGAGGTTTGTAACAGCCACATCTCTTCTCAGGGATTCTCTACCAGCACCCTATCTATTTTATTTGCATCATGTTTGTAAGAATATTTCTATGATTTGATATTAATGAAATGAAGCCTTATTTCCGTTGTATTTCTATGTTTATGGTTATTTCTGTATTCTGTTGCGTTCCTGCATAACTTCAGATCAGTGGTATCAGAGCAGTTTGCTTTTTCTTGATCCTTCTTTTCATGTCCCCAATGAGTTTGGGGCATAAGGAGTTAGGGCTCAATCTGGTGGAACCTTTGCAATATCAGCCACGCAAACCCCGAAAAACACCCATGGGGGACGAAAAGAAAGATGAGGGAGTAGGATATCCTATCAAAATATTGTTCAAGGAGGCCCTTGAAAAACAATGGAAAGCGATGCTGGATAACTTTGCCCAGATCCTTCAACGACTTCCCACCAACGGTGCATCTGCATCCAGCAGCCACTCTGGAGGAGCGAATCCCTTTAAGGTACAAGTAAACTTTGACATTCCCATATTTTAGGGACAAATAGATGCATATGTCGTAGATAGATGGTTGAATCTATTAGAAGGATATTTCTCGATTCATGACTTTTCCGACTGGGAGAAGATTATTTTTGCACTCCTTAAAGCTACCCCCCATGTAAAGGACTGGTGGGAAACCTACTGTGAGAAAAAGGACGAGACATAACTCTCTCTGTTCTCAGTCGTACCCACTTGGAATTCTTTCCGAGATGCCATCAAGGAACAATACTATCCCGTGGGGAGCTATGAGGACAAGTACATACAATGGACCACACTGCGGCAACCAAGGGATCAAGATATGCATGAGCTAACGAATCTGTTCCATACCCTGCACACAAAGTTGGGTATCAAATATTCAGAGAAACATTTGGTGCTAAATTATCCCGGTTGTATGCATAGATACATTCAAGAGGAAATGGAGTTCCTCGACATCTCCTCACTTGGTACAGCATACCGGTATGCTGCCAAGATTGAGCAGAAATTAAAATAGAAGAAGTGAGACTTTGGATCTGCGAATCAAAAGCAAGGGAAAGGTGCCCCCAAACCGCAGAACAAAGGACAAATCCAAGGCATGGCAGCCCAAGACAGCCTGCTAAAGACACAAGCAAAGAAAAACACCACGAAGCCAAAGAAGGACACGGGAAAGTGGTGTGAGTTCCATAAGAGCTCCACTCAAAACACAAGTGAGTGTCGGGCCAAGCAGTCGCTCGTGGCCGAGATGAGGGCTTCTGAATCAGATGCATTCTTCGACTCTGAATCAGAACCTGACAAGGTGAATGACAAAGGGAAGCAGATTATTGATGCATAGCCCAACGCCATTATTGCCACTATGAAGATCCAAAAGGAGGAATCAGAAGATCCAGAGGAGGCAGAGTGTCTCTTCCACTCCCACATGTGGGTAAAGGGTTCCTCGCTACGGTTCATTGTCGACAATGGGAGCCAAAATAACCTCATTTCAGCCAATGTCATGAAGCAGTTGGGCTTGCCGACCATAATGCACCCACAACCATACACCATCAGGTGGCTTCACTAAGGACGGGATCTCCGTGTCAGCCAACAGTGCCGCCTTCCCTATAGCATCAAGCCCTTCATGGATGAGGTATTGTGTGACATTTCTCCTATTGATGTTTTTGATGTATTATTAGGCCAACCATACTTGTTGAAGAGACATGTTGTGTATGAGTCCTGGCCTCACACTGTTATTGTTACTTTGGGAAATAAATTGTACAGGATACCAAAGGTATCGCCTCCTCCCACTATCTCTTTGGTCACTGCAAAACAATGCAGTAAGCTCATTTCCCAAACCAGGAAATTTGTTTTCCTTATGATCTGCCCCCAGGGAAAGAAGAATACTGTGGCCACGACCTCCAGACATGGCTCCTCTGCATGACGACAACAAATGGACAAGGTTGTGGAGGAGTACAGGGACATCTTCACCTCACCCACAAGGGTGCCTCTACACTTTCAGGTCAAGCACCCCATTGACCTGACCCCAGGTATTCCGCTACCAAATGGACCAATCTATAGGCGCTCTGTTCTGGAGAATGATGAAATCAAGACGTAGATTCAGGAGCTACTGCAAAAAGGTCACATCCGGCCAAGTTCATTTCCCTGTGGGAGCCCGATCGTGTTGGTACAGAAGAAGGATGGGACTTAGAGACTATGTATTGATTATCGGGCGTTGAACAAGATCACTATCCGGAATAGGTACCCGATACCACAGATTTATGACCTTCTGGACCAACTCAAAGGGGAAAAATATTTCAGCAAGATAAACTTGAAGTCTGGGTATCACCAAGTACCAATAGAACCCTCTGATCTGTGGAAGACTGCCTTCAAATCCAAGGAGGGCCTTTTCGAATGGCTCATCATGCCTTTCGGATTGACAAATGCTCCCACAACCTTCATGAGGTTGATGGATGACATCTTGCATCCATTCACCAACTCATTTGTGGTGGTATACTTGGATGACATTCTAATCTTCAGCCAGACTTGGGAAGAGCACCTCCACCACATCCAAGAATTCCTCCAAACACTGCGGCAACACAATTTGTGTGCCAATTTGGAGAAGTGCACTTTTGGCATGACCCAGGTTCAATATCTGGGATACATTATTGATGAAATGGGGGTGCATGTGGATCCAGCCAAGATCCAAGTCATTCGGGATTGGCCAGCCCCAACCACCCTAACAGAGCTTTGCAACTTTCTAGGTCTTGCTAATTTCTACTGCAAATTCATGTTGGGATTCTTTTATATCACTTGGCCCTTGAGTCAATTCACCAAGGGAAGAGCGAAAGCAAAATTATGTTGGTCGAAATCTCAACAAAAGGTGTTCGTAGAATTAAAACATCACCTCTGTTTTGCCTCGGTGTTCACATTACCAAATTTGCAACAACCATTTGAGATCGAGACACATGCCTCTGACTATGCTATTGGGGTAGTTCTTACTCAACAGGGGCATCCAGTGGCATATCACAGTGAGACATTGTCCGACATAGTTCGAAAGTATCCCACTTATGACAAAGAAATGTATTCAATTATGCACGCTTGGCGACAATTGAAGCATTACATTTTGGGGAATGAGACAATCATCCACACATACCACCAACCTCTGCAGTTCATATAGACACAAGGGAAGTTGCAGAACGATCACCATCAGAAGTGGTCCACATATCTGCAACAATTTCATTTGAACATCAAGTACAAGAATGGTAGCACCAATAATGTTGTAGACTGCCTCAGCCGACCACCGATCGTGGCCATAACCACCGTTCTCAACTCTTGTGGGAATGAGACTTCTGATTGGCCGCTTCTCTACAAGAGTGATCCAGAATTCAACCTTTGGAATCCATCTCCATGGATTACATGTCAGGCCTTCCTTCTACTAAGCATGGAAATGACTGTGTTTTCATGGTCATCGACAGATTCTCAGATATGGCCATTATGGCGACCTGCAAGAAGAATATCACAGAAGAAGCCACTGCTAAACTCTTATTTGAACGAGTGTGGGTGCACTTTGGGATCCCATAGTCTATCATATCGGATCATGACAGCAGGTTCCTCAGCACATTTTGGTCCAGCCTCTGGTCAATGTTGAACACCAAGCTTACCAAGTCCACAACTTTCCATCCCCGAACTGATGGCCAGATAGAGGTTGTTAATAGAATGATTGTACACATTCTGTACATGTACAATACAAAGCATCCATGCACATGGAATGAGAGCCTTCCCTATGTATAACATAGTTATAACCGAGCTCTCCATAGCTCAACCAGCCACAACCCCTTTCAGGTGGGCTTGGGATTCTAACCACTATGTCCCATTGACATAACCATGCCATTTGCAGCTACTCAGGCCGATTTGGCTCATGTCCAGTCTGAAGCTGATAAAGAAAACAACTGCATCGAGTGCATTCAGCACATCCGCCAACAAGTTCATGACATATTGGACAGATCCAATGCTAAGTACAAGCAACGACATGATCAACATCGGGTGCCACACAAATTCTAGGTGGGTGAAAACGTGTGGCTATATTTGCATAAGGAGCACCTAACTGGACCCCACCGCAATATTCGCCCGCTCCGATATGGATCGTACACCATCACCAAGGCTGTAGGGAACAATGCCTTCGAGCTCAATATTCCACCATTCCTTGGTATGCACCTATTATTCAATGTAGGCCACCTTTGTCCCTACTTCCCACCTCTATTGGACACCTCTCACATTGCATAAGAAATCACACCAAAAGAGTTAAACCCAAACTGCATGGAACAGGCCACCACAGACTGTATCATGGACATGCAAATCAAGAACACTCGCCGACAAAAGATCCAACTGTATCGGGTTTTCAAAGCTGGCCAACTCCTGCACCAAGGCAAGTGGTTCACCAGGGACCAAGTTCAATAGAAGTGTCCTCATCTCATGGAGGAACTCAACACAATGGGGACCATTGCTTCCTAAGGGGGAAGGAATGATCCAGGTGGATATTGGTGGCCACCCGCCTATTCCACTTGGGGCCCCACCATTGTCTCTTTTAGTTTTTTCACAACTTACTATTTTTAGCATTTTTTCGGGTCCTGAACTTCCGGAGCCGTTTTGAAGCCCCAAACGGAGATAGTATGCCGAAGTTACATCCCCGAGAATTTGAAACACCAATTTACCCAAACGGGGCCCATAGTTTTGGCGCTTCATCTCCTAGGGTTAGGTTTTTTGACGTTTAGAGTTCTCCATTGTTTCTCCATAATAAATAGGCCCTCAAGCCTCGTTGTAACACAGTTCAGAGGTTTGTAGCCGTCACATCTCTTCTCAGAGATTCACCACCAGCACCCTAGCTATTTTATTTCCATCATGTTTGTAAGCATATTTATCTCATTTTATATTAATGAAATGAAGCCTTATTTCTGTTGTATTTCTATGTTTATGGTTATTTCTATATTCTGTTGCATTCCTGCATAAATTCGGATCGCAACAACCTGTGATCCAACTGACCTGCCTACAAGATCCTATCATGTAAGTTTATCCCATAGGAGCTCATAGCTGCTATGTGATTTACCTATACCCACATACTAAGATCATCTGTGACCTTGTTCTCTTTTTCCTTGGTATACCTAATCTCAAATTCAAACTCACTGATCATGGCCAACCATCTAGTATGCCTAGTGTTCAGATTCGGTTGGTCAAACATGTACCTCAACCCAATGTGATCACTCGTCAATACAAACCTCCTTCCAAGAAGATAGTGCCTCAACATCTTCAGTGCATGTATGATCACTGCTAGCTCAAGATCATGTGTCAGGTAGTTCTTCTCGCACTCATTCAGTTTCTGTGACTCATATCATACCACCTGTCCATCTTGCATAAGGACTCCACCAAGTCCTCTCTTGCAAGCATCTATGCATGCTACAATCTCCTTCTCGGGATCTGCAGTCTTTAACATTGGAGCATGTGTCAACAACTTCTTAAGATACTCAAAACTAGCCTCACACTTCTCTATCTAGTCAAACTTCTTACCTTTCCTTTGCAATGATGTAATATAATAATCAATTTGTGAGAATTTCCTAATGAACCTTCTGCAATAACCTTCCAATCCCATGAATGATCTCACGTCATCTACATTCTTAGGAGCTACCCACTCCATGATGGCCCTTATATTTTCTGGATCTACTGCAATGCCCTCTTTGGAGACAACATGTCCCAAATAATGTACCTCAGTCTAGAAGAAACTGCATTTGTTGAGCTTAGCATAAAACTGATGCTCTCTCAACAACCTCAATATCTCTGCCAAATGCTCGACATGCTCTTCTTAATTTTTAGAATACACCAATATGTCATCAATAAACATAATAAAAAACTTCTATGAATAATAATGCAGCACACTATTCATCAAACACATAAATGTAGTTGGGGCATTAGTCAAACCAAATGGAACTACAACAAAATCATAATGCCCGTACCTAGTCTTGAATATGGTATTGTAGATGTATTTCTCTTTGATGCATACCTGGTGATAGCTTAATCTCAATTAAATCTTAGAGAATACTGCTTCTCCCTTCAACTGATCTAAAAAATCATCAATCTTCGGTAATGGGTGCCTGTTCTTGATGGTCACTTTGTTCAGCTTCCTGTAGTAAATGCATAATCTGAGAGTGCCATATTTCTTCTTCACGAACAATACCAGTGCACCCCATGATGATACACTTGGCCTAATGTACCCTTTTTCAAGCTTCTCTTTTAGAAGCAACTTTAAATTTACCAACTAATGTGCGTTCATCCTATAAGGTGCCTTCAATGTTGGATTTGCCAGTAGCGTCAACTATTTAGAAAATCTTACTTCCATGTGCAGTGGAAACTCTAAAATCTCTATTGGAAACAAATCTCGACGCTACTGTAAAACTTGATACCTGCTCAAAACATCTACACCCTCAACCTCCTTGCCTTTTTCATTAGAGATATGAACTGCAAATATTACACATCCTTTCCTATGACTGTTCTTGGCTTGCATGGTTTTCACCATCATAACTAATGTGGATTTCTTATTTTTTTATAAGACTCTTGGTTCCCCATTTTCATCCAAGCACTCAATAGCTTTTTCATAGAAATCTACCTTGGTCCTGTGAAGATATAACCAATCCATACCCAATAGCATATTGTATGATCCCAAAGGCAATATTTTCAAGTGCGTTGTTGTAGGTGTTACACCAATTTTTGGTCATCTAACCATTTACAATTAGATGGATCGAAGCACACCATGTAAGAACAATTTTACCATAGTAAAATTTATTTCACTGTAAGAAATAATTTAATAAACCATATTTTATTAAGTTATTTCTGGTTTAAACAAGAAACCCCATGAGGAATAATTAAATAAATCCTTATTTATTTGATTTTACTCTAGAAATAATTAATTAAACCATTGTTTAAATAATATTCCTAGTCATATTTAACCCAATTAATGAGAAATAATTAAATAAAACATTATTTATCTTATTTTTCTCTATTATTAATTAAATCATTATTTAGTCATTATTCCTTGTTAAATTTAACTAAATCACCTAGAAATAATTAAACAAATCATTATTTGTTAAATTATTCCTTAACCCCATTCTTGAAATGATAAATAAATCATTTGTTTGTTTATTATTTATAAATAAAGGTATTTAGCCAATTTAAATTCATTTCCCCTCCGACAAAATATAGTAAAATATTCCAAGCAGTTAGATCTAAATCTTGATTAATAATATTTTATTATTCACCATTATCGAGGGTAACTCAATATTTTGTTATAAATACGAGGGTTTTCCATTCATTATTCACTTTTATCACTTTCATTGTTGCGCTTTGATCATTCTCATTTATGCTACTATTTTCTTGCTTCTTGAGCTCTCACAGAGTTCAACACATCTTGGGTTTTCTACACCATTGAGAGAGAGAAACTTATGGATCTGAAGTGTTAAGGACAACCAAGAACCCATTCCATTGAGGGGGACTGGTAACATCATTCTTTTTTCCCTTCTTAGGTGTTAATATATATAAAATTCTTTATATATCTTGTCTTGTCCATTGGATATTTGGAGCAACTCTTATTTATTTTTACTGTTTAGCTACTTTTACTGCATAGATCTTCGTTTTTGTTGCATTTGTTCTGACTATCTATTGCATAGTTGAGGAAGTTATCTTTGTTGTTAGGATCGTTTGTCCCATACAACTAAAGTGATCTCTTTTCGTACACTTGTGTTAATAATATATGCTAACAATTGGCGACTCCACTGCGTTTTATTCAGATTCCTGCATGACTAGCTGCTTCATTAACTAGGGTTTTTCTTCATCTATTTTTAGTCTCTTGATGTTTTTTTTTTACCTTTTATGCCCTAAAACAGTAAAAATTCTAACTTCTGTATATTTTCGGGCGTTTTCTGCATGTAACAGGTATCAGTCACGCCACAGACAACAAATTTTTCTGGAACCTGCTGCCCGAGGATCCCAGATCTAGAACTCACACTTTTTGGCCCAAAATCTGTGAATTCTTCCTGAACTCACATTTATTAGCCTAGAAACTGTGATTTTCCCAGTTTATGGGTCAGTACTGGCGAGCTGCAACTTTTTTTGAGTTTTTTATGTGACAGTCAGGGCTTGCCACAAGCACTGTTTAGGGTTGTATGACCTCTGTCTCTGCCCATATTAGGCCTGGATATGCTCAGTTTATCTCCTTGAAGTAGGAACAATCCCCTTAGAGTTTCAATACACTTCCACCATTCTAGGAGGGGTTTAACTGAGTAGGTTGTATAAGATTTTGCAGCACTTTCAGTCATTTTTTAGGGTCTAGTCTATCATTGTTTCAGGTCCTTTTAGATCAGTTATTATTCCATCCAAAACCCCCTCTTGAGTTTTTTTGGTCTCTCCCTTAGGTTACCTTTTTTTCCCTTAGGGTTTTAACATTTCGCCTCCCATTTTGCAGTAGTTTTCCCTCTGGTTTCTTGTTGTTTTCTGCACCTTTTCCAATAGATCTGAGTCATTAGATCCCTATCCCTTATACCTTAGATATTTTTGTCGTCTTGTTTGTTTTGAGTCAATTTCTCCCACCTCTTAGAACAGTTGTTTTGTAAGCCTTCTGTTGTGTTGAATTTATGCATATTTAGTTGTTTATTTTATTATCCTTTTTATTTTTATTTATATATATTCAACATTTTTTATTTTTTTTATACAACCGTTTGGGCTTAATTAAAATTAACATACAACTTGCACACACACACACCTAAAGTGAAGAGCGTTTGGTTCACACCGCTAAGCCAATACCTAAACATTGTAATTAATTTATCTGCCTCACTGATCCTTTGTTTAACACAATTCCATCTTTTCGTGTCATCTGTGTCTTTCCATAATTGCGCCCCCACAAAATTTATCTCGACACTCTAAGGAATTCATCCTCAAATTTCATTAGGAATACTTACTCCACCGCGTAGAATTCGAGTTCGTCCTCCACCGAGTCCTCATACTGACTCTGATTCTGGTTCATCGGGTCTTTCCTCTAATTCTGAACCTAGTTCTCCTTGACCTCATTCAGTCACCATGTCAGGTGCCAATGCAGGTGTTGGTCCTCAATCTGGAGGTAGCCTCAACTCTAATGCTGGAGCTACTACTAGTTGAACCACTATTGGAACCGTTCTAGCTACTCCTTTTCTACCTTTTATGGCAGGTTTAAGCCTTCCTAATTTCAGCCAGTTAATTAACGACCCTATACTCCAAAATCCAAGATGGCATGTTATGCCAACTAATAGTCATTCAAAAATCCATAAGTTTGAAGGAAACACTGGAGAGGCTCCTACTAATCACATCTTCTCATTCCACATGTGGTGTTCGTCCAATTCTATCACTGATGACTCCATCCATATTTGGTTATTCCAATGTACGCTCACTAGAGAAGATGCAAAGTGGTATGTTGACCAGGCTGCTGAATCTCATTCCACTATTGCGACTCTTGCTAAAGTGTTTCTGTCCTATTTCCATATACCTCTCCGATATGATTGTTGGGTATGTGTTATATTCTTTCCCCGGCGAAAATTTTTTGGTCCTTAATTTCTGGTGGGCGGTCCGCGCCCATGGTTTTGTGCATGGTTTTGCACATGGTTTTGGGGTACGATGGTTTTTGGCCCCTGGTATTTTTGTAGATCCGGTCAAAGGAACTACGGTTATGTTCTAATTCAGGTTAATGGATTAGGGTTTATGTATGCTTCAGCATGTATATATATATATATGTTGTGACACTAAAAGGAATATAATGAAATATCAAGCTGGTCGTCTCGATTTGGAATCCAGGGGAAAATCTCTGTGTTTATATGCTTTATGTTTTATGCTCTCACTATTGTTTATTTTCGGTTGTAAGTTTCATGTGTAGACAATTTCTGTTTAGGGTTAAAACCTACATTTGGTATCAAAGTTGTTTCGGCTTCAAGGGGATGCCTTTGCTGCTGATGGTTTTTGCTCGGGCCTGAGGTAGACCCTGTTCAGTGGGAGATCTGTGGGATCGATTCTTGCAGTGAAAGGAGATGGTGAGAGGCGGGAAGATAGAGATCGAGAAATTTAATGGTCAGAGTTTTGAGTTGTGGAAGCTCAAGATAGAGGATCTGCTGGTGGATAAAGATCAGTGGATCGTGGTAGATCCAGGTACTAAACCAACGACAATGTCAGATGAAGACTGGAAAAAACTGGATTGGAAGGCTAAGAGAAAAATACGGTTGTGTGTCTCAGATTCAGTATTGTTGAATGTATCTGGGGAAGCGACGACGAAGAATTTGTGGGAAAAACTTGGGACTTTGTACCAATCTAAGTCTCTGGTGAATAATTTTTTCCCGCGGAAAAGATGTATAACCTAAGGATGAAGGATGGAGACTCGGTGACAGAGCATCTGAACACCTTCAATACTGTGGTAAGTCAGTTGTCATCTGTTGGTATTAATATCTTAGATGAAGATAGTGCATCAGTTTGATGTGTTCTCTACCAGACTCGTGGGACAGCGTAGTTATTGCAATAGGTAGCAATACAACTACCTTAAATTTTGATAACATTGTCTCAGCCTTGTTGTTGGAGGAAATGAGACGGAGAAATATGGAGGGCCAAAATGGAGATGCCTTATCTGTACGAGGAAGGTCCCAAAACAGAAACAAGAATAAGGTTTCAGTTGGGAGATCCAAATATAGAGGGAGATCTAAATCTCCTAGAAAGTTTGTAAAGGTATGTTGGAAATGCAGAAAGGAAGGGCACTACAAAAGGGAGTGCAGATCTAAAGCTCCTAAGAAAGGAAAGGGATCTAGTGATGCTCCTTCTATAGAGGCAAAAACCACCTCAGATGAAGGTGGGGATGTGTATTTGGCTTCTTCTTCAAATACACATGTAGATCATGAGTCATGGTTGATTGAATCAGGTGCATCCTTTCACTTTACTCCCCATAGGGAGTGGTCCTGCGAGTATGAGAAATATGATGGTGGTGATGTCTTCCTAGGGGATGATAGGAAGGCCATAATCGTCGGACGTGGAAATGTCAAGCTGAAGCTGCAAGGTGGAAGGATTAGAACACTTCCTGGTGTTCTGCATATTCCTACGTTGGCCAGAAATCTGATTTCTGTAAGCAAGATGGATGATGCAGGTGTAAAAACAGTGTTCGAGAAATATGCCTGAAAGATGGTTCGGGGAGCACTGGTACTAATGCGGGGAGTTCGGATTGGAACTCTGTAAAAGCTACAAGGTAGCACTGTTATTTATGGATGTAATAGTTCTGTGGTTCTTGAAAGTGGAGCAGAAATCCTAGCTGTCTCTGGAGAAAATACCATGCTATGGCATCAAAGGCTTGGACATATTGGAGAGAAGGGCCTTCTGATAATACATACGTAAATGGTATGGTAGAAGGTATGTCTAATTTCTCCTGTGGATTTCGATTTCGTGAAAATTGTATATATAGAAGCAGAATTGAGTGAGTTTTCCTTCTGGTGCTAAGAGGGCGAACAAGATATTAGAACTTGTGCACAATGATGTGTTTGCACCTATGTCTGTTCTGTCACTGGGAAAGTCTGTGTATTATATTTCATTCATAGATGAATTCTCAAGGAATACATGGATATATTTCTTGAGGAAGAAATCGTAAGTCTTTGACATATTTAAAGAATTTAAGGCCCTAGTGGAAAACCATACAGAGAAGAAGATAAAGGTGATGAGGATAGATAATGGTGGGGAGTTCCGCAAGAAGGAATTTGAAGAGTTCTGTAAGAAGTGTGGTATAGCACGACAAAAGACTACTCCATACACACCTCAGCAAAATGGAGTTGCAGAAAGAATGAACAGAACACTGATGGAAAAGGCAAGAAGCATGCTTAGTGGTACCGAGTTAGGACAAGAATTATGGGCAGAGGCAGTGGAGACTACATGTTACCTGGTTAACAAATCACCTTCATCAGCGTTGGAGGATAAGACTCCCCATGAGGTATGGACTAGTAAGAAACCCTCTCTTTCACATATGAGGGCATTTGGATGTGATGCATATGTACATGTTCCAAAGGAGAAAAGTACCAAGTTGGATAATAAATATGAAAGGCGCATCTTTATTGGGTATAAGGAAAGTTTAAAGGGTTACAAGATTTGAAACCCAAAAACAAGGAAGGTTGTGTAGAACCAAGATGTGGTGTTTAGAGAGGTGAAAGATGTTGTTAAACATGAAGTCATACCAAAGGAACCTGAGAAGATAGAGTTTGAGATAAAGGAGTATGAATTAGACTCTACAGCAGAAGAAGATTCAGAAGAGGAGGAGCCACAAACTCCAGCTATGAGAAGATCAGTTCGAGAAAGAAGGCCACCAAAAAGGTATAGTCCATTTGATTTCTTTTCAGGTTTTTCCCTAACTATAACTAATGATGATCCCAAAACTCTTAGGGAGGAAGTAGATTTAGAGGATGGAAAACTCTAGAAGGAGTCCATGGTTGATGAAATGGAATCCTTGCACAAAAATGAGGCATGGGATCTGGTGGAGTTTCCAGCTGGAAGGAAGCCCATCAGGAGAAAATGGGTGTTTAATAAGAAGAAGAATGTAGAAGGCAAGTTGGAGAAATACAAAGCTCGGTTGGTAGCAAAAGGGTATTCCCAGGTGCCGAGAATTTATTTTGGTGATATTTTTTTATCACGATACGCAAAGTTACTTCCTATTAGATTACTTTTATACATTTATTCTTTGCGCATTTGATTTTGAGATGAGAGCAGGATGGATGTGAAAGAAAGCATTTCTTCACGGGGGATCTAGAAGAGGGAGATCTACATGAAACACTTTGAAGGCTTTATGGTGAAGGGTAAGAAAGAAGCTGATGTACGAGTTCGAGAAGTCTGTTGTATGGAGTTAAAAGCAGTCACCAAGGATGTGGTATCGGAAATTTGATACCTATATACGGGGACTTGGCTTCACCAGAAGCAAGGAGGATCACTGTGTTTATTTTAAATTAATTTGTGACCGTGTTATTTATTTGGTCTTGTATGTGGATGATATGTTTTTGATTGGAAATGACAAAGAAATCATATAAGATTTGAAGACCCAGTTGTTCTCCAAATTCGACATGAAGGATCTTGGTTCTGCAAACTATATTTTTGGCATGGAAATTAAGAGAGATCGAGCAAAGAGGAAGCTCTGGTTAAACCAGAGGAAGTATGTCGAGACTATATTGCAAAGGTTCAATATGCGGGATAGTAAACTGATGAATGTTCCTATTCCTGTAGGTGTAAATTTGTTTGCTGAGTAGTGTCCCAAGACACAAGAAGAAGATGAGAATATGTCCTGTGTTCCATATGCAAGTGTAGTGGGTAGCCTAATGTATGTAATGGTATGTACTAGACCAGACATTGGACATGCAGTGGGAGTATTGAGCAGGTTTATGTCAAACCCGGGGAAGGAGCATTGGACGACAGTGAGCGGGTTTTCAAATATTTACATGGTACTAGTGATTATGGCTTGTGCTACAAAGGAAGACCAGGATTAGAAAGAATTTTGGACATTCATGGTTTTGTTGATGCAGACTGGGCTGGAGATCTGGACCAAAGAAGATCTACAAGTGGGTATGTGTTTAGCCTATTTGGAGGTGCAGTCAGTTGGATGAGTAAAAGACAGTCTATAGTGGCGCTTTCAACTACAGAGACAGAATACATAGGAGCCACTCATGCAAGCAAGGAAGAAGTTTGGTTGCAAATATTGTGTTCAAGTATGGGGTTGGTACAACAAGCTATAAGGGTAGACTGTGATAGCCTAAGTGTAATTTTCTTGGCTAGGAACCCTTCTTATCATTCAAAGACAAAGCACATTGATGTTCAATATCACTTTGTTAGAGATATGGTTGAGGCTAAAAGGGTGTTGCTAGTAAAGGTGGACACTTTGAAGAATGTTGCGGATGCATTGAAAAAGTCTGTGAGCACTCAAAATTTCTCTTGGTGTAGAGAAACAATGGGTGTTGAATAATTAGGCCAATGACTAAGCTCTCATATGGCCCCTTGCGGAAAGAAAAAAACAAGTGGGAGAATTTGGGGTATGTGTTATATTCTCTCCACAACTAATCACATGCGGGGGGGTAAGAGGGGCGGTAGCCCCCCTTGTCGGGGTCTGGGGCAGCACCCCAGAAAATGTTTTTTGGTCCTTAATTTCCGGTGGGTGGTCCACGCCCATGGTTTTGTGCATGGTTTTGCACATGGTTTTGGGGTACGAATGTTTTTGGCCCTTGGTATTTTTGTAGATCTAGTCAAGGGAACTACAGTTATGATATAATCCAGGGTTAATGGATTAGGGTTTATGTATGCTTCGGCATGTATATATATGTGTTGTAACACTAAAAGGAATATAATGAAATATCAAGCTGGTCATCCCAATTTGGGATCCAGGGGAAAATCTCTGTGTTTATCTATTTTATGTTTTATGCTCTCACTATTGTTTATTTTCTGTTATAAGATTCATGTGTAGATAATTTATGTTCAGGGTTAAAACCTACAATGATACCTATATCGAGTTGTTGACCACATTCCTTCAAACTTCTGCCATTTGCCTTTCTAATCATGTCCAAGAATGGCGTAGAAGGAGGAGCTTGTGTCGAGCTCCTACATTCGACGACCATGTCAATATAGATTGGTTTCTCAGAACGCTTTTTCCCTCTATTGGTAAATATGTTGCGTCTCACTTTCCTTAGACTGAGGAATAATATCTCCAAGTCGCGTTGAAATATAACTTGATCTATGCCCAATCTGGTTATGATTATACCATTTTACTAGATCTTCCAAGACCTAGTGGTGCAAATGCACTGGGGGAATCTCACGCCACCGATGGTATCGTTGGATATCTTTCACATCCATATACTCATTCTCCCATGGGTTATGGTTTCCCTCAGAGAGGAGCCAACTCCTATAAAACTTATCCCCCTCCCGACAGCATGTATCCACGACAAAGCATGCCTTACACATTTGCCCCATTACATCAACTGATGCCAAGGCCAGTTGTTGCTCAACCTATTTACCCCAATGTTGTGCAACCCCCTTTCTATCCTTATCCACAGCCCAATGCTCCAGCCCCTCTGGTATCAGCACCCTAGCCTCCCATACCTTCTCAACCTCCACTATAGCAACCACCCCACCCCCCCCCCCCAAGGACAGCTGTATGTGCAACAGAGTGCGACTAATCCTCCTAATTCTAGGAAATAGAGGAAAGGCAACCAAAATCAAACAACACAGGGTAACCAAGGGCACTAAGGTAATCAACCAAACACACCCCAAGTGAACCAACCTAACACTAACAACCAGCAATAGGGGGATCATCCCAAGCAGAACATGCCTCTTCGTATGAACAAGCCTTGTTCTTGTTATGTTGTCCATGGCCATTATCCTCATGATTGTCCCCTCATACCCCAGATGTGTCAGTTGTGGGAAGCACAAGCAGCATCTAGAGGACAGCAAGCCATTTATTTGGCTCCTCCAAATACTAATCCAACTCAGCTGGTTGTGTTCACTAATCCTTTCCCTTAGCAAGGATATGTGGCTGCCCACCCCCCTTAAGGTCAAGTTGCCCCTCAACCTTCACATTCTGGTACCCTGAATACTGGATTCTCATGATGAATTTTGAAGAGGCCACTACCGCTGATGTCAACCTTCAAACCCAGTCATACCAATACGATAAGCCACATGCTTCATCTACCACCGAGTCCCAAACTAGAGTTTTGATAGAGTCCATATCGACACCCAATGCTCCCTTATAGATTCCTTAGTCTCAAGCAGAGGTCCTTCCCAAGATCCCCAAAGGGCCATTACACCGAAATGTTGCTTTTGCCAAATCCGCCCACACCTATACCATATTAGATGACTTGGCACAATATCTTGTTGCCATGTCAACGTTGGAAGTCCTTCATTCGTGCCCTTCACAATGTAAATCTCTATTATCTGCTCTAGGCAATGTGGATCCTTCAGAGGATCGTTTCATCGTCTTTGATGTTGAAATGTCAGAACATCCCCCTTTACCTTCATCCTTCACCTTCCAAATACCAATCATGATTTGTAATGCCTATGTCTCGCGATCTATCATTGATAAGGGGATATCCACCTGCGTGATGTCTGCCTATGTTTGGAATAAACTCGGATCACTCGAATTAGTCCCATCCACCATCACCTTGTGTGCTTGGGACAGTCACCCTTTGCATCCCCTTGTCATGTACCGCAATTTTCCTATCACTCTTTCGGGTAAGACTATTTGTGTTGACATTGAAGTCATTGACGCCCCTTAGATTACAATATCCTCTTGGGTCGTAGCTATACCTATGTGATTTCTTTTGTCACATTTGTGGTTCACCGTAAGATGTGCTTTCCTCACGATGGAAATATCGTCACCATTGATCAATTGACATATTAGGAATTGAAGTCTCAGACCTCCCCCGAGTCTCTCATATCTTCGATGTCTAATAAGAAATCAGTCGCACCTCCCACCAGTGTTTCACCAGGAGGCTATAAATATTCCACCTTACTTGGTGCATTCCATGGTCACTGTTATAGCATCATTTATCACCTTCATGTACTTGATGATTTACACTTTGGCCTTGGGCATCCTTTCCCCTCAGACTTGAACATTTTCACAAAAAAAAGTATCTTAAAACCCATACGCGACTCTGCCCAGACTTTTCCACGTATACACGCGAGTCCATTCATAGAGATCCACGTATACCTTTTTAATTATTAAAAAATATATATTTTCCCTATTTTTGAGGCAGGTTTGATGGTTATTCCAGTAATTTAACCACCCCAGCCCGTGGTCTAACTGCTCTTAATTGCAGAACATAATTTGAGAGAGTATAAAAGCCCCTCAAAGGAATGTCCTAAGGGAGAGAGAAAAATATAGATATTATACTTTGTTGGAGCCCGATTCAAGTCTGATATTCCCGTGCCTCCTGCACTTCCTAGGTATATTCAAGAAACCCTTGTTTCCTTGAGATGCTCATCACTCTATATGACATATATTGTGCACACATCTTGGAAGAATTCTTGTGAGGCTAGGGCTGGACAGATCTAGAAGACGGTATGCTCGAAGGCCGTGGCAGGATTCAGGTGACCTCTCCACGTTTTGATTACTGTACATGTCATTCATAATAAGAAGAGTCATCTTGTTCCCAATGTTTACGTGTATATGATGCTTTATACATGTGTAATAATCATTAATTGAACATTTCCTATTGTTTTTATGATATTATGTATGGTTTTCACTGACATCTAGGAACTATATATGTTGTACAACTAGGTTTTTGTGTTCGTTCTTTGTTGATTTACAGGTTATGGAGCAGAAAGTGTTGCAAGGGGTTTGCACCCCACAGGATCTACATCAATCGAGGGACTTTCGGGTAAGTTCTGCAACCAGTAATATCTAGTTTTCAGTATGAAAGTTGGCTAAGTAAGTCCTTCTTGAATGGCATGCCCCTAATCTATGAAGGTTGTCAACCCAAGACGTTTAGGGTATTATTTCCTGAAACGGAAATGGAGACTCCACTGGGGATCACATTCTTGTGATTTCCTGTTTGGGTTGTTTCATCTGTCTTGTAGGTTCCCAATAGTTTCTGCCACTTTTTAGTATCTAGCAAGTCTTTCTCCAATCAGACAAAAGACCTGGTCTCTTGATCAAGCTTGACCTTTTTGTTTTTCCTTATCTTTATTTCCACATGCAATTTTTTCTTTGCAGAGTCACGTATATACGTTGTTTTTTCCAAAGGGGCCTGCGTATATGCGAGTTTCCTTTGTCACAATCGCATATACATGCTAGTTGCTCACTGCAAAAGCGCGTATGCATGGGAAAATTTGAAATTTTTAGTTTTTAGCCCCTGTGGTCTTGACTGTCTGTGTTGATCTATTCCTGTAGTATATTGAAGGTCTCTGGACTGTGTTTAGAGTGATTTTATACCTGTTTCTCTCTTTTTTGTATCAATACCTAGCCATTTGGTGAAATCCTTGTTTTGTGTGTTTGCAATCGCGGCTTGAGCACCAAGATATTTCTCTAAAGATTCTTGGTTGTCCTGAACATTCAGAACAACGAGATTTTTCTCATTTTCTCTTCTTGGCCCTATGCGTTGCTTCGCATTTGATTTTTGCTTTCTTGGTCTAGTTTGGTTTTCTTGATTTCGTAGACTTGTCTTGTTGCAAATTTTGAACTTTCTGATTTTTTGAGTTGTTGTTCGCTGCAAGATTGTGCTATTGTACTGAGTTGATTGATTGAGTTTCTTGTTTCTTTTTGCTCACATAAGTCCCGCTATGAAAATAGCACGGTTGGATTGAGCACTTTGAAGCCTTTGATTGGAATTCATGTTTGGTTGATTCAGTTCCTGGATAGTTTCTATTTGTCTTCTTGAAATCTCTTTTCATTCTTTTATAAGTTGAAAAGCCCAAAAACATTTTTCATTTTCCATTGCTTTTTTCTTTCAGTTTGTTTACGGTTTCATTCCATCTTTTGAAAAAAAAAAATAGTTTCTAGTCTTCGGTTCTTAACTTGATTTGGAAGGAAGTCTCCTCTTGGTTTCTATTTTTTATGTCAAGTGCATTTTGGCATTTTTATACATAGGAGTTCTGCTCTGGAACTGGCCTTGTCATCTATTAAAAAGTGATGAAATCATTTTTTTCCTAGAGACTTTTTTTTGTTTCTTTAGAGTTAGCATCTTAGGATTTGCATATCATTGGTAGTTTTCATTAAGTGCATATGAGCATTTTTATTATTTTTCGTAACTTTCTGAATTGTGTGAAGCGTGAGTGTTTGAAAAGAAAGAAAAAAACAAAGTTTTTGCTTATTAGTTTCGTAGAACGTTTGTAGAAATCACTTTTCATCGAAAGGAAATCATTGCATTTGCATGTAGTTTGGTTTTGATTGGTTTCTTCTGTGTCATAAAAACACCATCAGTTTCACTTCCGTGCACCCTTGACTTAAATAACAGCCAATCTAAAATAAGTGATATAATTACAAGCAACTAGTAGTTTTTTTATTATTGCCATTAATTATACACCAACTAGCTAGGTTGTAGGGCCTTGGATTAGCTAAGTGGAGAGTTAACTCTCCAAGCCTGCTCAAACTGTTAAACATAGAAGTTTATTAGTGATTGAAATCCAACACCATTAAGTGGACCGGGAAATATCTCCTCCAAAGAGTCAAGTGCGAGAGATAGTGCAGGCAAAGAAGAGAGATACCCCCTCTCCTATTTGCTGAATCTTGACCTAAGACAGTTCCGCCCAGCTGCCAATACAGATTGGTGCCCATAGTTTCCTATCCTAGGGACCACATAGGTGACTATAGGGGGGAATACCCATGGTACTTGATGCAGACGTTACATCACTTTCATCAGTACTTTTGGAGGGTGCCCTTGCGAAGCTTGGGGACTTACACCGGCAAAGGCTATTGTTAGGAGGTCAATGTAACTATTTCAGTCACCTACACTAGTAGGCCTAGGTCATAATCACCCCAGACTACTTTTGGGAGGTAATATTATTTCGCTTTCGTGTATTTTGATGTCCAGTCCTCATAACCCGGAGTGGAAATACCTGAGAGCTGCTTGTCTGGCTATATCTTAGGAACTTTTTAGAGTGTGATCTTTGCTCCTAGATGGCTTAGCTTCATATATTTTTTAAGTCTAAAATAAATCTCTTAAAGTGGCTGACCGATCGCCTCGTCGATCGAGGAGGCTTCGTGGGTTGCCTCTCGCGAGTGCCGAGCCTTCTTCAAGAAGGCATAGGAGTAATTCATAGGGTTATTTTCACCCGGTGGTTTCAGACGTAGTGGAGAGAGATCCTCCATCAAGGCTTGTTGTTTCTGTGGGTGGTTTTGGTGTTGGTGCCAGTACAGAGAGGAGTGCTTCACTCAACTCAAGAGTTTTATTTCCAACAGAAGAAGTAGAAGTAGAGAAATTCCTTCAGCCTGTTGAGTCTCTTCAATCTCCTCCTCCTTCTAGTTGTCCTTTCATCATTTAGTACATCGGACCTGAGTCTCAAAGACCGGAAATTACTTATCCATCATATTCGTACGTTTCGATGGCCACGATTGGGAACACAGCTTCGGCTGTGAGCTCTGCAAGTGTTCAAACTCCTCTTTCAGTAGAAGGAGGAGGAACTATTGCTATATCTAAAATCACTTATAGTGCTATTGTGTTTGGCTCTCGATACACCCAAGCACAAGCTTTTCAATCTGGTCCCTTTTCATTTGGAATGCCCACTAGTGATATTCCTTCTTTCTCCTTTTCTGCTGCTTCAGCTACATCTGCGCCCATACACTCTATGGCTAGTGGATCAGCTTCATTTCAAGGGTTCCCCTTTAGAAGTGGGCACATCCCTCATTCGTCCCATTCCTTAGGATCTTAACTTTTTCTTCTCATACTCAAGGTTTCAATCCATGGTCTAGAGGTCAAAGTTCTAATACCTTTACAATTTGGAACTCTGTTTTTATAGCATTGGGAGCAAGGAATCAGTTTCTCGCTAGTCATCAAGGGAACGTTCCTTTCCCTTGATCGAGTACTTTTCAGGATTTTTCTCCATTTGCAAATGCTTGGAACCCTTACCAATGGGTTTCTTATTCATTCAATACTTCGGTTGGGTAGATGGTCCTGTGTATAGTAACTCTATGTTGTGGGGGGGGGTGGGTCCTTCTCCGAATGTTGGGTCACAAGGATTTTCCTATGGCCCATCATTCTCTACTAACAATATTTGGCAACTTGGTGCCTCAACAAATCCAGGGTATTCTTTTCATAATGTTGGGAATCGTTCCTATGGAGGATGGAATTCCCAAGCTCCTCCTCACTTACCATTTCTGGCAACGTTAAACTTGCCAGACTTGTCGAAATTGACTAACGATATTCGGTATAGTCTGGGATGGCATCTGGTCCCCACCAAACTCCCCTCAGACATTCCAAAGTTTGAAGGGAAGAATGGAGAGGATCTGGAAAATCATATCACCACTTTCCATTTATGGTGTTCATCGAACTCCCTAATTGATGATTCGATTAGGTTGAGGTTATTTCAACGCACCTTAACTGGAAATGCAGCCAAGTGGTATATTGAGTTAACTGGGGGAAATTTTTCCACTTTTGGAGATTTGGCTACCATGTTCTTAAACCACTTTTAGTTACCTATCCGTTACGATGTCAGGATTGAACTCCTGGAAAATTTTAAGCAGGATAAGGCAACTCACATTTCTGATCATATTCAGGAATGGCGAAGAAGGAAGAGGCTTATTAAAGCCCATATTCCAAATGAATTCCTTTTGGAATGATTTTTGAAATCTTTGTAGCCATATATTTCTAAATATGTATCCCTTTTAGGGGTATTTTCTAAAGAGCAAGCTATTTTCAGGGCTTAGCAATTAGAACTAATTTAGTCTCAGTCTGGAGTCCTTAATAAAAAAAAATTGAATGCTCCTCACTCCAAACTGGACTTATCCAAACTAAACCTGGTCCTCATGGTGATGGGCTTATTGGTTCAATCAATAGTGGTGCAGCTAACCTGCTTAGTCAATTGCAACAGTTGTTTATACAATTTGCTTCTTCTAGTCAAGTTGCACCTTTAGTGTCAACTCCTTCCCAGTCCTTGGAAATTAATGTTGTCCAGACTTCTAACCCCAAAGGAAATCAACAATCTGATGGGAATAAGAAAGGACGTAATAACAAGAAGAAAGGTAAGGATGGGAAGGGGAATGCAAACAAAACCAACGATCATGTTGGAGAGGGTCAAAAGGATAATAAAAATAAAGTGAAGTTTCCATGCAAGTTGTGCACTGGAGACCATCTTATGCACCTTTGCCCTAAAATTCAGGATGTGCAGTGCTTGTTAGCTCAACAGGGTTCTTCTAGCTCCTAGACTGTGTTAACAAACCCTTTTCCCAAGGGCAACAATTAATTGTTGGCATGAATCAAAATACTGGGGCTCCCTCTGGGGGTATCCAGGAAGGGGAAAATACGTCAAACATATACATGAAGAGTGCTCACATAGATATCGCTACGAGATCTTATGATTATGACGAATCTAAGTATTCGAAAGCTAAGGGTACTCCTGATAGTGTTGAACCACTTCATATTACGAGGCCTACGATTGAGCCTATACCTCAGATGCCAAAGGCATCTTCAAAACGTACGACGATTAATCCAAATGCCAAGGCTGCCCAAAACTACTCCATTGTGAAAGATCTGGCTCAGAGTCCTTGTGCCATGTCTGCGTTAGAGGTGCTTCAGTCTTGTCCTGCTCAGCGAAGTGCTTTGCTCATTGCTATTGGAGCTGTAGATCCAAAAAATCCTCTAATGATTACATTTGATATGTCAAATTTTAAAAAGAGGCTCCCTCATCATATGGCTTTCCATATCAGATTGAGTTATCGAAAATTCAACATCATTCGAACAATCATTGATGAAGGTGATTCTACATGTGTAATGTCTCTTGCATGCTGGAAGGGTATTGGATCTCTTGTAACTATTCCTTCAGCCACTCTTCTGACTGCGTTTGATGGTCATTCTCACAGGCCACATGGTATTGTTCTGGCTTTGCCTATCTGTGTTGGGGGAAAAACTGTAGATATCGAAGTTGAGATAGTCGATGCAAGCTTAGACTATAACCTTCTATTGGTGCGAAACTGGATCTATGAGATGGATTCTATTGCATCCTCGTTATTTCTTATTGTTTGTTTCCCTCATGAAGGGAGAATTGTCACAGTTGACCAACTGGATTGTTCTCCTAGAGATCAAAATGCATCTTCTGACTCAACCATTCCTTTGGTGAAGGATACCAAAACGCCTGTTGAGAATTTGGGGGTTGGAATGTATTCTTCTTTGATGGGTACTTTTGATCTTCCGCCTCCTTTAGTTCATATCAATGTGATTTCGTCCTCTAGGGCTCCTATTCGAAGAGAGTTTTTCAAAACTCATTATTTTTCAAACCCTTGGACCTTACCTTCTCTTAAATCCACTTTAGTAGAAGGTCAAGAGAGTGGAATGGCATTTCCAATTTCTGTAGTTGAGATTGCTTATAGCTCTATTGTTGACTCTACAAAGTCTATTCCAGTTTCTCTTTCACCAAAGGAATTGGATGGAGATGTGGCCCCGACTTGGACTCTTAGTTCATCTTCGGTGTAGGATTGTCTTGATACCACTCTTCCATCTAAAGAGACCATCCTGGAAGCTATGACTGGTGTAGAGATACCGTGGGATGATTTGCATCATCGGTCTTACTTTTTACCAGATCTGAGGGAAGTTGAATCAAGTTTTCCTAGCCCTCAATTTTATGGTATTGTTCACCTGGTCCTGAACCCTTTAGCACCAACAAAGGTTTTTGTTGAAGGGAAATTGATTTCTCCTACTATCCCGGTGAACATTTCTAGAGATCCTAGCATTATAGAGAATATTTTCATTAGAGTTTAATGTTTCACTAAAGAGATTCAAATTTACACTGATCTCTCTCGAGATTTTAGGGATGTGTTTGCTTTGTCTTATGAGGAAATGCTTGGTATAGATCCATCTATTGTCCAGCATGAGATCAAGGTGTACGAAAATTCTAAGCCTAGGCAAAAGCTTTGTTCGGTCAACCCTAGGAAGGCAGCAGTTATCAAAGCTGAGGTGGAGAAGCTGCTTAAGGAAGGATTTATATTTCCTATTCCTTTGACAGAGTGGGTTTCAAATCCAGTTCGTGTGGAAAAGAAACAGGGAACAATTCGAGTTTGCATCGATTTCAGGGACCCAAATAAGGCATGTCCTAAAGACAACTACCCCACACAGTTTATAGATCATATTATCGATGAGTGTGCGGGAAATGATATTTTCTCCTTCATGGACGGTTTCTCTAGATATAATCAAATTACTATCTGTCCTGAAGATTAGCATAAGACTGCATTTATTTGTCCCTGGGGTACCTTTGCTTACAAGAAAATGCCTTTTGGCCTTAAACATTTTGGAGCTACTTTTCAGTGGGCTATGTCTTATGCCTTCCATGACATCAAACATATTATCAAGGCATACTTTGATGATTGAGCTACTCGTTCTTGCAAGAGAACTGATCATCCTTCTCACCTCCGTCAAGTATTTGAACGATGTCGGTATTACAAAATTTGGTTGAATCTGAACAAGTGTGTTTTCACGGTCATATCCAATTGGTTGTTGGGATTTATTATGTCTACAGAAGGGATTCAAGTAGATCCCTTCAAGGTTGAGGCAATACTTCAGTTGCCTCCCCCATCTTCTATTCGTCAACTTCAAAGTCTGCAAGGAAAAGCTAATTTTCTACGAATATTTATCATAATTTATGCCGAGATTATAAAAGGCTTTATGAGATTATTAAGGAAAGGAGTTCCATTCTTTTGGGATGACTTTGCTCAATGCTCATTCGATGCTTTGAAAAAATCATTGACCTCTGCTCCTATACTGAGTCCACCTGATTATAGCAGGGATTTCTCTTGTATCTCGCGGCAGCAGAATCTACCATTGGTATGGTTCTGGTTCAGGAGGACGATGCTCTTTCAGAGCATGTTATATACTACCTTAGTCGAGGTTTGGTAGGACATGAGCTCTAGTACTCTCTGATAGAGAAGCTTGCTTTAGCAGCTATCCATGCTGTGTAGTGGCTCAGACATTACATTCTTCTTTGAAAAACCTATGTTTTGGCAGCAGTCAATCCATTTTAGTCTGTTCTCAGTAGGTGAGTGATTGGGGGCAAATAAAATATATGGATTTTGATTTTGCAAGAATTTGATCTTGAGTTTATGTCTGCCAAGTCCAAGAAATCATTGGTTTTTGCAGAATTAATTTCTGAGTTTCCCTGTGGAGAAGAGATGGTTTATGATGAATCCTTTCTGGATGAACATATTTTTCTCATTTCTTCACAGGATCCTTGGTATGTGGATCTCATAGTATATCTCCAAACTGTGAAGTTTCCCTCAAATTTTTTGAAAGATGAGCACCATAAGTTACGTCACCTAGCTAAAATTTACTTGATTATTGGTGACACTTTATATCGTCACGGGGTTGATTCAATCCTTAGACGATGCTTAACACTCCAAGAAGCTGAGGTTGTGCTGAATGATTGCCACAGTGGATCTTGTGGTGGTCATTTATCTGGGCTTGCTACAACCCAAAAAATATTGTGTGCAATATACTTTTGGCCTTCAATTTTCAAAGTTTTTATGGAATCGGTAAAAATATGTCATCCGTGTTAGTTTTATACTCGAAAGATGCGCGCTCATCCAGCTCCACTCTTTCCTGTCATCACTTTTAACCCCTTTACAAAGTGAGGTATTAATTATACTATTGGTAACCTGCCTTCGGCTAAAGGTCACAAGTACATTATTGTAGTCGTAGACTACTTCACGAAGTGGGTTGAGGCTATGCCTACTTTTGGGAATGATGGTGAGACAGTAGCTCTTTTCCTCTTCAATCAATTCATTTCTCGCTTTGGTATTCCCAAAGAGATTGTCACTGATCATGGCAGTCCCTTTCAGAATAGCATGATGGCTGAATTGGCTCTGAAATTAGCTTTCCGGTAGGAGAATTTATCTTCATATTATCCTCAGGCCAGTGGGCAAGTGGAATCCGTAAACAAATCCTTGAAGACAATTCTTCAATGGATGATTGATAAAGCTCGATCCAATTGGCACATTATGGTGTATCCTGCGCTTTGGGCATACCGGATGTCAGTCAAAACTGCAATCGGTTTTACTCCGTTTCAACTAGCTTATGGGTTGGATTCTATGTTTCCCATTGAATGTGAAATTCCCTCTCTTAAGTTAGTCATATATCTTCTTCCAGACACTTCCAGTCTCGAAGAACGTCTCCTTCATCTAGAACACCTCGATGAGTAGCATCGGGATGCCGCCACGGTGAAGGAGGCACATAAGAAACGAGTAAAGGTTCAGTGTGATAAAGTGGTCAAACCTGGGGTTTTCTCTGAAGGAGACCTTGTATTGGTTTATGCCCAAGAGAAGGATGCCCTGGGAGCTAGAAAATTCAAATCTATGTGGTATGGCCCCTTCATCATTGAGAAGGTCCTCAAGGAATGAGCTTATGCCTTGATTGATTTTGATGGGAATGAGTTGTCGAAGCCCAGAAATGGGCTCTATTTGAAAAAATATTATGCCTAGGTTTCGACCTAGCATCTTGCTTCTTGTATATATTTTTTGTTTTTGTACATATCGGAGTTTTCGATTTTTGGTGTGATTATGATGCATTTGATCTGCTTTGGCAGGTTGTGTTGGATGTCATGAGTCATTTTGATTTCATCGATGGTGCTAGTAGACATACCCGAAACTTGGCTTCCGCGACTTGGGTACTTCATTATCCATCCAGTCAATTGTTGGTTTCAAGAGGTGTTTGCATTGGTCCTGCTTCGATAAATATAGCAGCATACACTGTAGTGGTTTATCTACTCTCGCAAGCAATATCTTTGAGTGTTGATTCGTTAGTAGTTTTCTTGGACTCCTAGCTGGTGGTTTCGTAGTTGAACAACACATATCGGGTTCGAGACCCATTTTTGCACTGATTTTTTTTTAAGGTATGTTTGTTACAAAGATCATTTCAATTTCTAACATTCATTTACATTCCTCGAGGTGACAATTGGATGGCAGACTTATTAGCTAATCAAGCAATTGATTGGCATATTCATCATTCAACACTTTAATAAATATATCAAATACATCATTCATTTTCATACATTTTGAGTCATCACATCAGATAAATCGTTGTATATATATATATAGTGAGAGTGTTCAAAAATATACAAAATCAGGAATATCTGTCCTACAAAATTAGGGCTTATGCCCGATCATGTTTAGTATAAAAAATATATTATAGGCATCCGATAATATCTATAAATTTAATCCTATGGTCCCTGCCCAACATTCGTGTTCCTATAGAACACGATAGCAGTCACTACATGGCAGAATAACCGCACCCAGTCTCGTGGTACTCCGACTACCCGCCTATGGATAGCCTCTAGTAGGTCCTCTACCATAGACATCGGCACTTGGCGAGTCAAACTCTCCAAGTTCCTCTGGACGACATGGAGTGTCCTACCAGGGTCGTCAACATCCACCTCACCTCTGCGGTGCTTGTGCCTTGGGTATCCCTAAGATATGACTGGTCCCATATCTGCAACATGATCATCAATAATCTTGTAAGTCAGTTGAGTTCAATCAAAAAAAAAATTCATTATCATATCTTGAAAAAACAAATCAAAAATCATATAATCAAAAATCAAAAAATTGCAATCTCACTGATTGCGCCCCATGCTGCACTGGGTGGAAGGATTAGATCTGGATCACCATAAAAATCCATACAGTGTAGGGATAATCTTCCACGGCGATAACTTGTTCCTCCCACCATTGGAAGAACTCGTCATCCCAAGTGGTTCGGGGAACTTCACTTCCCCCCAATATCCTCATTAAAACAACCCACCAGGCTATTCTTGGATCTCTGGAGCTACTTATGGTTGAAATGACTTTGGGTCAAAGCCCTGGAATCCTCTCGAAGAAGAATGTCAGCAAAATTATTCCATACCCAAAAATTTTAGTTGTTGTCTCGAAGTTAACTGTCTTTTCATGTTACTCAGCAATGTTGTGCACCAATCAAAGAGGTGAATCAAACATTCTACTACAATGCTCATTTATGTCCTCAAAGCCTGATGTAGAGAAGTAGATCCCGCTACTCTGCCAATTGTGAAGAGCATGATTTTCATATATATTTCTTTCACATCTTTGATTAGTATCTGGGTACCTACTTTTTGAGACTCCTCTACGCAGTAGACCTGGACGTAATTTTCCACTGTAAGCCCTCCCAAAGGCTTTTCATGCAAATCTACTGGATCTCCTCTCCAAGAGAGTCTAGTGATGAAATATATGTCTTCCAATTCTATGCGTAGTGGCATTTGATCAATAATAAAGCAGTCTTCTTTCGGTTCCCAGTGATCTACCAAGATTTGAAGCAATCAGACATTACTTTTCATGTTTGGCATTTTAAAAAACTTGAGCAATCCACAATTTCGAAGGATATCGAGAGAATTTTGATCTTCCATCACTTCATTGTCGATGACACTGTGTTCATGCTCCCTCCAGCTAATAGACATCCTGAGAAAATACATTAAATCCTTCATTAGGTTCAATTTTTAAATTATGGGTCTGTGCATACACGGCTTCGTTTATACACAGTCGTGTATCATACGTAGGTTGGTCCACACAAACTCGCATATGTGCAAAGGGTTTCATTAAAACATCTCTTTCCTATGGTCAAATTTCTAAATTTTTACATTAAAATGGAATAGAATTGATGCAAAATATGAATTTAGAGCTTACCTGACTGATTTGGAGCGATTTGATGGCTGATTTCTCCGGTTTTGAGAAAGGGAATTTTTTCTTCAAAAGCTCCTTCTCCACTTCTACAATGTGAAAATGACCCAAATATGAGGTAAATCGTGTATTTATACCCAGATTTTAACTTTTTTTTGCAAAATTCCTTTGTGCTTATTTTTTCAAATCATTCTAAGGTTGTATAACCATTTTTCTTATAAGTGTTGGGTAAGGTATTTTTTCAGGAACATTTTGCTGAGTTCGATATTTTTTCTGGTTTTAATTCCGATCCATGACCGCTGACCCGTCATGGCAGGTATATGATTCTAAACTAGAATATAGGTTAGGGAATCCATTTTCCTTTGCATTTTGCATACTAGCCTCCATTCTGATCACTTTCCATAAGGTAGATCCCATCATGTCATGAGTACTTAACCCATTTCATTCGCTGATTTTTAATCATGACTTGGTGGTAGAGCCTTCCTTTACATGGGCTTCCTAGTTAGTTCCTTGCTAGCATTTGTCGCCCATGCTACAATTTATGTAGGCTGGGGAGTCCTCTTTAGTCTTGCCATGACATATGCGTTGAAGCTTCATTCGTCTTCTTCTTCACTATCATTTTTCTAGCCATTACCCTAGAGGCTCCCTTATGTTGTTGAGTTGTATTACTGCATTTCATATTGACTACTTGTTTATCTTGGCCTTCAACTGGCTTCATTTGGACTCAATGTTTAAGCCATATTTTGACCATGACTTTTTGTACATGTTAACCATGCAATCACTTAGCTACCGCGACTTGAAACCTTGTTACCCATGGATGGAACATTCCTCCGAGTATCACCTACTAGTTTCAACACCTTGCATTGAGCATAGGATTGTTCCTATCCCAGGAAATAGTGCATATGTTTCATGATACTCGTTCTATCCATTGTACTATAGAAAATTATTTTATTCTTCTTCAGGCTTTGAATATGAAAAAGATAAAAAAATTAAATATGTGAAGAAGAGCACGAACGAGATATCACTTCATATTTTGATGGCAGCTACAGTCTCAGTTTTGTCGCCCTTGAACAAAGCACAAAAACTATGTCATTCCTTCATTTGGGATGGTTCTAGTTTTTGACTTAGGAGAAGCCATAACCCTGTTTCATGAGTCAGTTCTCCCCTGGTTGGTTATCTCTTCCAATCATATGGAGGGTTTGTTCATGCCTCCTGCATGATAAACTTATACAAAGTTATCATTTTCTGCCATAGTCAACATTAGTCGTGCTTTTGTTCAAGGGAAGTTAACCTGGTCAGCCTTTCTGCAGTGTCTCTTGACTCATTTTTTAGTCGGCCTTCCCGGTCTTTTTACTATCTTGTTCTATCACATCAGATGTTTGGTCCTGTGTTTGTGCTGGTTTGAGAAGGTCTCTATTGACTTCTTGCTGACGAGTTTGTCTCTTATTGACTACGACATATTGCTCTGAGAGCAAACCTACAGCTACACCTGGCCCTATTTACATCATTGATAGGTGACCTTGTGCTCAGCATTTGATCATCATCATGGGTCTTTGACTGAGTGGTCTCCCTTATGTTCGACGTCTGCTTACATTATCACACCTAAGATTCGTGCAGTACCTTGATTTCCATTTGAACCTATCGGTGGATATCTCACCTCTTTGTCAGCTTTTATTATTGGTTGGTTCATAGGGTTTCTACCATGTGCTAGCTTCATCTTGTGCATGCCAAAAATGTACTTCGGGTTGGTTACTTCACTCTACTTCATCTGATTCCTTCCAAATCCTGGCTTGCGGGTTACACTCACGCTGGACTGATATGGGATGCCTTAATGCCTTCCTTCCAACAAATCTTTTCCCATCGACTCCAACTCATTACTCTAGGAATAAGGTCTAGAGTCCTTTTGTCAGTACCTTAGGGTTTGCAGTCATCAGTGGCAGACTCTTCACTATCGACAGTGAGGATACATTGCTGCCTCCTGATTGATAGATTCTTTCAAGTGTTCGACCTCAACTCATTTATTCGCACTTGCTAGATTGTATTGGGGCACCTTGAAACTCATTATCATTATCGGTAGGTTGTCTCGTGCTAGTTAACGGTATACATCAATGACCAGTAATCAAATGATTTCTCACATGGTCGACTTCAGCTCATTTATTCCCATTATGTGGAATTGTGCCATAGTGATCGGTGAGGACCTCGGGTTTGCATCAGCATGATTCGGTTCACTTAGACATCTTCTTCAGTTTTCTGCCAGTGACACCGTCCACCCTTATATGTTGCAGTTTCACTACAACAGAATCTTATATGTTGGCTCCTGAGTTGCATGTTGTACCATTTGTTCCACCACTTATGATTTGTTACTTGGAGATTCAGTTGTGACTTTGGTGATCAGAAATATATTAAAACATCATTGATTAGTCTTCTATATGTGATACTTGGACCTGATTTTGACTTGTACTTCCGTGCAGTGATCAGATGATTCACTATGTACTTTACATTTTCAGCTATACTTGTATACATTTTGGATCCGATATGTACTTCATATGCAAACATGCTTTTCTTTCAATGAGCATGGGTATGCCCGCCTTAGACATGAGCTATCTCTTTGATCTCTCTCACTAGTTTTCTGGCAGGCTGAAATCTGGTGAAGTTCTATCTAGTCCTCACAAGGTTCTTTCTATGCACATAATACATTTCAGCAATCATGTACCCCTTCTGATCTCATATATTAGGGGGCATATTTTATAGCATCATTTATCACCTTCATGTACTTGATGATTTACACTTTGGCCTTGGGCACCCTTTCCCCTCAAACTTGAACATTTTCACAAAAAACAGTATCTTAAAACCCATACGCGACTTTGCCCAGAATTTTCCGTGTATACACGTGAGTCCATTCATAGAGATCCGTGTATACCTTTTTAATTATTATATATATATATATATATATATATATTCCCTATTTTTGAGGTGGGTTTGATGGTTATTTCCGTAATTTAACCATCCCAACCTATGTCCAAACTGCTCTTAGCTACAGAAACTAATTTGAGAGAGTATAAAAGCCCCTCAAAAGGAATGGCCTAAGGGAGAGAGAAAAATATAGATATTATACTCTATTGGAGCCCTATTCAAGTCTGATATTCTCGTGCCTCTTGCACTTCCGAGGTATATTCAGGAAACCCTTGTTTCCTTGAGATGCTCATCACTCTATATGACATCTATTGTGCACACATCTTGGAAGAATTCTTGCGAGGCTAGGGCTCGACGGATCCAAAAGACGGTATGCTCGAAGGTTGTGGCAGGATTTAGGTGATCTCTCCATGTTTTGATTATTGTACGTGTCATTCATAATAAGAAGAGCCGTCTTGTTTCTGATGTTTACATGTCTATGATGCTTTATACATGTGTAATAATCATTAATTGAACATTTCATATTGTTTTTATGATATTATGTATGGTTTTCACTGACATCTAGGAACTATATATGATGTAAAACTAGGTTTTTGTGCTCGTTCTTTATTGAATTACAAGTTACAGAGCACAAAGTGTTGCAAGGGGTTTGCACCCCGCGGGATCTACATCAACAGAGGGACTTTTGTGTAAGTTTCACAACCAGTAATATCTAGTTTTCAGTATGAAAGTTGGTTAAGTGAGTCCTTATTGAATGGCATGCCCCTGATCTGTGAAGGTTGTCAACCCAAGACCTTTAGGGTATTATTTCATGAAACAGTCACCCTCCTTTTATCACTGACCCCAGCTCGTTTAATGTGCTATCACTCATAATTTTGTGATACATTACTTGACATGGTCATATATTTCACTCCTCAAAAGGATAAGGTCTCCTTAAGACTTTTTCAAGTTGGTATAGGAAAATTTCATTTTTTACATATTTAACCTATCCTAAGGTTCAAGGCCACCTCCATATAGGTCATGCCATGTCACATCAGTCATCATTAGGTTTCATATTTTATTTCCCAATCTTTTAAATTTGAAAATGAAACTTAAGCCAGTTTTACAACTTTTCGTAGCATTTTACACTATGAAATAGAAGTTTTCGCTACGAAACTGCCCAATAGTTTCGTAGCGAAACTGTCAAAGAAAAAACTAGATACACTAGGAAAAAAAAAATTCCTGTCTGTCTTGTCAAAACTCATGTGAAGTGTAAGTTCATGATTGGAGGAGTTAGGGTGGAGGTCATTTGAGTCTTTAGGGTTAATTCAAACGTACAAAGCCATCTCTAAGGTCATCATTACCCTTTTTAGCATGCATGTGTCATGATTAAGGCATGAGTTGTCATTTAAACCATAAAATGTTACAAAATTAGTATTTTTGTCATACTCCACTTTATCTTTGCATGTTATTGGATTTCTAGAGAGCTTCTTCATCGAGCCAAGCAGGTTGTTGGTAGATTCAAAGGTTGCATGTGTCATCAAGCAAGCGAGGCTGAGAAGATATAAAGTCACCATGGATGCAAAGAAGAAAACAAACAAAGGTGGTCACTACCACAGGTATGAGCCCATGGACATGAATTTTCTTAGTGAAGACCCAACGACCATGTTGATTTTCAAAAGAATAGGTTGCTTGCAATTCTATCATAGATTGCAGGGTTTTCATCTACAGGTTCCTAGGATTTTGATAATATTTTCACTAGAACAACTTCAAAAGTGGGAATACTGAACCTAACAGTGACGCCAAACAACATTTCAGCAGCAACATGAATCGCTAGAGGAGCGGAAGAGTTGTTTAAAGGCATCAATTTCACCATGCAGGATTCCAAAAACTTCACCAAACCAGAGCATAGTGAAATTGATCTTACAAATTCCATCCCTAGGAGTTTCATGAAGGACAAATTTTCAAAGCTGTTGATGATCATTCAGAAGTATTTCACGTGTGAAGGAAGATTTCACATGGTCTACTCCTATCACCTCAGGCTTCTTCTGAATTTTGTGGGTAAGAGGTCACTTGACTTGCCCTTTTATTTATACAGAAGTCTAGGTAAAATGTCAGTTAATGTTCAAGTTAAAAAAGAAGGAAATGAAACTTCTCTCTTTCACCATGGTTTGATTAAGTTGTTGGCGTTAGAGGAGTTGAAGAGACTAGATAGAAATCATACATCTTTTCTGCTCATGAGTAGTTTTGAAGTTGATGATGTCACTCCTAAAAGAGTTTCCAAACCTAGAAATATTTCATCACCTACAGTGGCACAGGAAGTTGAACGAGGGAATAGATCATACCCACTAGAACCAGTGAGCATGGAGATATAGTCTTTGCAGAAGATTCAAACACCTAAAACAACACCTACAAAATAGAAGCCAACAATTAGAAACATGGCAGCAAGAGAGTTACTAGGAGCCAAATAGTGGTTAAGGGTAAATTAGAGGACATCTTGCATGCAATTGATATTGAAGAAACTCCCATTTTCCAAGCTGAAGATGTTGAAGATGGGGGAAGAAAGCTAAAGAAAGGCAAGACAGCTAAAAATTTAGAGTTTGCAGGTGATGATGTTGGTTTCATGTTTCAACATACAAAGCCAATGACTATACATGAAAGGAAGGTTATGGAAAGTAGAAAAGACACTGAAAAGATCATTGAAACTTCCCATCCACCAAGCATCATAGATATCTCTTCACCTACAAAAAAGGAGTTGGTTATCAAACGAAAGAAGGGTAAAGAGAAAATCATTGAAAAATCAAAAATTAAAACCCTTAAGGAGTAGTTGAAAGAGTCAGGCAAGGAGATATCAGTTTTGAAGAAAGAGGTAATGAAACATAGAGCTGAGAAGGTTCAGTTTGAACAAATGAGGAAAATTTGGAAGGATGAAGTCACAAGTGTCTCAAAGACCTTGGATAATACATAAAAGATGATAAAGTGGACTCAGTCACTAAGAGGAGAGGTCAAGCACATAAAAAATATAAACCTGCACTTGCAATCCAAGAACAGGGAATTAAAAGACAAAGTGCAAGACCTTGAAGAGCAATTGGAGCCGATTCATGAAGAATTGGAAAAGAAAGGTTTTAAGATGACAGTGGTAGAAGAGCCTATAGCTCAACTGATTGTAAAGGAAGAGGAAACACCACATGAGTAGTAATTTGGGATGGAATATGTCTTAGAAGGTTCATAACATGCTGAGAATCAAGATTTTGCAGCTGAAGGTTAGTTTTTGAAGACAATTTTGAAAGGGGAAATTTCTGGCTTTTTACACAGTTTCGTAGCTTACCTCAAGCTTGAAGCCAGAAATACGCTACAAAAAAACCTATAGGTGTCTTTTTTCTTTTAAAATCAGTTTTTTCATGTTTCAAGGAGGGGGATTCATGGTGGTAAGGTGTCATGACTTGATTAACATGATGGAACAACAAAGGAGTGAAGTAAATGGATGGAGAAGCCATTTTTCCCATGCTACCAAAACTCACTACAAAACTGTCATGTTTTTGTAGCGAGCAATTGTTGAAGGTTTTGAAGCATATTAAAAGCAGTTTTTTCCAGCTATAGACCTCCAACATGTCAAGGGAGCTAATTATCAAATATTTATGACTCAAAGGGAGTGCCATGAAGACAGGTCATCAGTTAAAACAATGTTGAAGATAAGGGTCATCTATTCCTAAAAAATAGGGTTATGCCCCACAAGTCTAGTAATCGAGGTGGATATCAGTGGCCACCCATCTATTCCATTTGGACCAACACCATCAATTCTTGTAGCTTTTCACATTCAACACAACTTACTATTTTTAGCAGGTTTTCGAGTCCTCCACTCCCGAAGTCGTTTTGAGGCCTTAATGATCCAGGTGGATATTGGTGGCCACCCACCTATTCCATTTGAACCCCCACCATCAGTTCTTTCAGTTTTTAAGTTGCACAACTTACTATTTTTACAAATTTTTCAAGTCCTGAACTTCCGGAGCCGTTTTAAGGCCCTAAACGACATTTTTTGGGCATTTTTTATCCGGTAAATATGATTCTGTTCGAAAATAAATATTTGCATCAATAGTTGTAGTCCTCAGATAGATATTTCTAACAATGTATCATACGTGTCAAACGGAGATCGTATGCCGAAGTTACGTGCTCGGGAAGTTGAAACAACAATTTACCCAAATGGGGCCCATATTTTTGGCGCTTCATCTCCTAGGGTTAGGTTTTTGGACGTTTAGAGTTCTCCATTGTTTCTCAATAATAAATAGGCCCTCGAGCCTCATTTTAACATAGTTCAGAGCTCTGTAGCCACCACATCTCTTCTGAGAGATTCGCTACTAGCACCCTAGCTATTTTATTTCCATTATGTCTGTAAGCATATTTCTGTTATTTGATATTAATGAAATGAAGCATTATTTTCACTGCATCTCTATATTCATGGTTATTTATGTATTCTTTTGCATTCGTACATAAATCTAGATCATCTAGGGATGTTTTAAATATGTAAAGTGGAAGTGAACTTGCTCATGTGTCCTTTGAGAATGTGATATTTATTTTGTAACCATCATGTAATTGTTTCACAGATATGATAGAGAAATGTAATAAATAGGAGTTAGAGTCCTATTAGGAGATGGTTTGTTTAAAGGGTAGCTATCAGTTTTCTGTTAGAAGTTATGTATTTCGATCTAAGTCTCAGAGGAGAATTCGAGGATCTAGCCACCAGGCAGATCATCCTTGTTGTAAAGAATGTCTATTTAAAGACAAAACATCGAAGTAGTAAAGGGTTGGAGAAAATTTGCACCAAATTGATGCTTGTTTGCTTTTGACTATTATCAGTAAGACAGAGTGACATTCTTCTTTCTAGACCTGAGATTCTAATGAAGTTTTTCATGTCTTATTGATCTATATCCTTTATTTTTTATCACTTATAGTAGATTTCATCTCCAATTACTCAGAATTCATAATTTTATGCTCTGACTTCATTTAGTGATGAAATGACTGTGTTTTCCTATGTTTTATATGGGATCCCACCTCTGTTAAAAACTTCTATTTGCCTCACCTTCCATGTGAAGAACCACTGTCACTGAAACTACTGATTGTTGACTCCATAAGCCCAATGGTAGCATGACTTCATTTGTCAACCTGCAATCATGAAAACAAGTTACAATTTATATAGAGTTAGTCATCTAGTACTATCATTATTTAAAATTATAAACCCCCTTGAGGGAGCCCTCTCAAACTGAAGAGGCTAATCTTCAGTTAGAAGTGGTTTGAAATATTTGCACTAAGTTTTTTGATGAGCAACCAATCAAAGTTCAATTTGGTGATAACAGAATGTTTGCATGATGAAATCTTCTCTAACTCGCCACAAGAAGTGTGGTTTAACAAGCCAGAAGCCTATGCCTCCACAACCTGCTAGTGGTCACTCGACAAAGCCTTCAGGTAATCTTCAATAGCCTCCTCCCTCTGCTGGTGTCTCTTCCATCCATTTTCAACCAGGAATGGTTCCCCCTAGCCTTAACCATTTGGGAGCCATTCCTCTAGGCCATTACCCTTCTGTTCAGATACCGTTTCTAGCTCCCCCCTTTGGAGTCTTTTTGGTGCATGTTATGGTTATGTTGAGCCTTCCCAATTTGATCCTGGGGATCCCAGCCTAGTACATCAATCCCCCAGCCAACACTCCACCTGGTCAACTCAAACCTTATACTACTTTAACCTCGGTCCAACCGGTCACTATGACCTCTCCCTTTGCTTTTATGCCTCAGTCATCTCAACATGAATCTACTCCTATTGCGAAAGCTTCTAGTGAGGGGGGAAAAGCCAAAAATAAGGAACCTAAGGACAAGCCCCCCCAAACAACTCCTGCTTCTCCTAAGCCTCCAAAGTAGTGATGTTGTTGGGCATGCTACCCATAATTTTCCTGAGCTTCCTCTTCTCAAACCTGTGGTCGACAAGACATTTCCTGAGTCTGATATCCCAGAGGTCCATGTTACCTTACCCGATTTATCTAATAAACTCAAATCGTTGTGCACAAACCACCCTTGTCCTTTGTTTGATCTTTATGGCCAATATTCTCACCTTTTTCCCCATCTCAACGAATTTTGTGACACCCTTAAGGTTGTTCGCCAAATAGGGGCCACTCGTAGTGCATCATGTAATCCTCTACTTGCAATTTTTGCTTCAGTAGAACCAGAGGACAACTCTGCACCCATTGTGATACCTCCCCTCAATGTCAAGATGACAGAACCTTCAGCCAATACCCTATATATGTCATCATCCATGATATCCATGGTGTAAGAGCCCTCTGGGGCATCCCCTTCTGTTTCAACTCTCAACATCGGTAGATTTTTCATCTACTAGCTCTTCGTCTACCCTCCGTAGTGATGCGTATGTGAACCATATCTCTCATGATGATGCGTTAGGTAGCCCCGCCATGTCATGTGGTATTTTCTTCTACCAGGCCCCCCATATGTAATTCTTATGAAGACATTATGGAAGTAATGACCACCCCTGACTTTCCTTGGGATGATATGCACCTTCGAGCATACTTCCTTCCACAAAAGTCCCATGACCAACATGTTTTGGAGTCCAAATACTTCATCCATAGTGAGGTTGATTGGTTCTATTACCCCTTGCATAGAATCCATGAATTTGATCCACGTCCACCTTATGGCCATTACATTTCCACCTGATGCTTGGGCAACGGGGCATGCCTTCTAGAGGTTTTCGAAGGCCAACTCCTTCCTAACCCTCGCAATTCACTCTCCTTAAGAGATTTTACCTATAGCATCTCCCATCAAGATGCATGTTTTATTTCTGTCATGCATTTATGTAGCTTTCATTGTTCATCATATCATTTGTTGTCTTGTGGCGCCTTTCAAATGGATCCATCATCGACATTGTATATCGGCTATGCTGACGGTGCAAGTCGCTTCTCCCGGAATCTAGCCTCGACAACCTAGGCCATTTTGCCCCCATGCATTCATTAGTCCTCTCCAATGGCATATGCATTGGATCTGCCACCAATAATTAAGCCGAATATAATTCAGTGATAGGTTTGTTATTCGATTCCCTTCATCATTGCATCCTTCATATTCATGTTCGTTTAGATTCCTTTTTGTTGGTCATGCAATTGAATGACGTGTATCGTGTGAATAACCATGTCCTTTTTAGAAGATATTTACCAGTGAAGTTAATTTGAAACCATTACATTCAGTCATGTACCTAGAGTCCATAATCGCTATGTATATAACATTGCAAACAATATTCTAGATTGGCACTTATCACATGCATTTAACATAAGATAATAATCATAAAAAATGGTGAACCATATACTCATCATATATAAAAATATGCATAAACATAATACGTGTCCACAAAATAATAAATGTTTTGGAGTCCTATACACTAATACATCTGACATGCCCATAGCATGTTACAAAAATCAAAACTGGGGGCACCACATGCACCTACATCTAATCACTATCTGGAGGGTCCCAAGCCAATGGCTCGGCTCCTACAGCCCATAGATCTTGCATAGCCTAACCATCCATCGCCATGTGACGCATGACCCTCATCACTCAGAGGTTAGCCCGATACACCCCTTAATGTACTGATCCTCAATATCATGCCATCTATGCTCATAAAGGCCGGTCATCATCAACTCGCACCTGCGGTAGATATCCTCCAGCAAGGCTTTATATTCAGGTCCCTAGTCATCTCTCGCTCTACTAGACTTTGCAACCCTTGGTGCTCTGGGTTGTCCCATATACATTGTCGGCTTCACCGGTGTTATATATGCATATCAACAGTAACAAATCAGTACCACATATATATTCTAAAAACTTTAAACGCACCATAAAATATAGCAACTTTCACTGACCATATGGTCCCCATGCTCGACCCAACGGAAGTTTCAAGTCAGGGTCACCCTAAAAGTTCATACCACTGTATGGATGGTCGTCTATATACAGGGACATCTCATCATAATACTCATCTAACTCCCCTACCTCCTCCTCTCCACAGTAGCTTCCCTAATAGCGTATCATGGGCTCTCGTGGGCCCCCATCCTAGATTTGTACATGAGGCCGAAGTGTGGGGATATTCTTGAAGAAGAACGAGCACAACATTGTACTGAAAGCATAGTCATGGTTCACTTATCGCTTGCATAGAAACAACTTTCGTTTCACCAAAGATAGCATCATCTTGGCCCAACCATAGTAGGTCCCACTCTGTACACTCTCAACTAACATCATCTTCCCTCTAGTGAGGTGGTGGAATGCCTGGTTGCCCAGGGTCTGCAGTACTGTTGTGGCGACAATCCGTGTCTCTAGCCTCACTAAGAACACCGATTAGTATGGTCGTGCCCTTCACACAAGCATCTGGTCTACAGTGATGTTCCATGAACTCTGATATGTTCCAATCTAGCGGTAACACCAAATGTGTATCTCCCACCACCCCCAAAGGCAACAGTCCGGTCAAGAAGTAAATTTATTGTATGGTCGTCTCAATCTGGGTGCCCTTCACTGCAAAGGCTTCTTGGTATAGATCCCAGTAGCTAATTATCCTAGACAGCAAGGGCTCCCCTGCCCTCATTAGTGGGTTCTAAATCAACTTGAGAACCTCATACCTCACTAGTGCGCCTCAGACCACCTGATCCCCCCAGATCTTGGAACGAAGTGCATCCAAATCTCTCTCTCTCGATAGTTGATCTTTATCTCTTCCATACCTGCACAAACCAAGCATGTTTGCCATCTCAGAGGAAGAAAAAATGCATCAAAAACATCAAGTCCCATATTCCAGCCAACAAACAGGACAAACCCACTTTTATGGCCAACTTGCAATTTCTCAGCCCTGTACCTATGAGCTCGCAGTTTGCCCCTTTGGAAACTGCGAGCCAAATTGTAGAACATGTCCCAAGAAGTGCAAGCTGTACGTATAGATGGGCAGGGTGTTGTTCCCTCTCTCTGGGCACCTAATCTAAAAAACTAAACCGCTAAAAATGAAGAGTAAGGTTAGGCCACCTACCTGCAACTGACGAATATCAATTCCAACAGTTGGTTTGTCTGCTACAAATGCCAAAAGATTTAGGGCCTCCTCCTCCTCTCCAAATTGACCACAACTCCACTAGAAAATGAATCAAATTCGAGGGAAATCACCCTATTAGAAGAAAAACCCTAATTTTTCTACCACCAATTTCAACCAAACCATAGTTTGGTTTGACGAACCGTCAACACCGTTGGAAATCTCTCACCAAGATCTAAAATGGGTATCCTTTTGTTTTTGGTGATTTGATACTCCACCCGGAAGACATTTTTCCAAGAAGGGTCACTTTGCCACCTCTCAAAATCATATTTATGCACTTGCATTGTTGTACTTGAGGCACCACTTTGCCTTCATACTTGTCAATGCGTGTGTAGATTTTCATCATGAGTAACCATCATTTGCTCAAGATTTTATGGCCCCCACCGGGCCTATTCTGTGTGGCAGCCCCAACGAGTCACCCTTGATCAGAGCATCCGAGTTGAGTCACCATTGCATTCATGGATTCTGTCCCAAGTCCCTTCGCCTCCTCTTACGGTATTCCATCCATTTATGCCTTGTCCCTCTCTCTCTTCTTGCCCATTTTTGCCTCTAGTCATATTATCCCCCATCCCATCCGGAGTCAAGTCAGTTGCTGCGAGGTCATCCATGATTTTTATGCTCTGACAAGTGAATTCGTTTGTCCACTATGCAGTATCCCCCCTTCCATCATCATCCCTAGTGTTAGTCCATCAGTCACTTTACTATGATCTCTTGTGCCTTATTTGAGTATTCCTCATTGCCTCACCTATGGCAGACCTCCTTCTCTTGACATCAACACATTCATTCTATAAGATAGGTCTAGAGGGAGATGTATGTTGGTTCCAGATTCCATTCTTTTTCAGTGCCTCGGATCAGGCAAAGGGACTCCTCATTGCCCTTTGACTTGATTGCTTTTCATCCAGCTCCTTATTGCATGATCGAGATTCGTATGCTTGATAGTTCGGTGATCCAACATATTGTACCAATGATTCCTGGGTGTGTGTGAGATGCTTCATACCTCATGAGGGAGTGGCCCTTCAGGTAGCCCCCCACATGCTCGAATGACCTCATATTATGCTACAACCTTAGATGCAGCTCCACATATTTGATAGATTTGGTTCTAGCTGCTTACGGCACCTATAGCATGCATGTATCACTCAGATAATCCATTCATGTTTTTAGAGCCCTTTCATGTTTATCAGGGCTTCTTTTGTTGTTATCATATCGCATGTACTCAGATGTTATTGTATTTAGCCCTGGCTATTGTCCCAGGTGTAGTATGTATGTGGGATCCATTATATTCTTGTCTCACCCATTGTATGCCAGCGTATCATGTACTTTATAGCTCAACCTCATTTTTCTGGGCACATCATTTTTCTTTGTACTTTTTCATCTCGTCGGGAATATATATGCCTCCTTCGCCTCACTGAGAACAGGTACCCAAACATTAAAGGAGACTTATATCATTTGTAGGTCTCGCCCCCTTGGTTATTTTCCTTTGTCGCTTCACTCCATCTATATATCTCTCTCTCTTTGACTCCCCTTTAGTGTCTAGTGATTTTGTTCTTACTACATACTTCAATCGTACAATTGACTCCTAATGTTCGCACGGTGGGGGGCAATCCATTAAACCAATTTTTGGTCATCTAATCGTTTACAATTAGATGTATCGAAGTACACCATGTAAGAAGACCAATTTTACCATAGTAAAATTGCTTTCACTATAATAAATAATTTAATAAGCCATATCTTATTAATTTATTTCTGGTTTAAACACGAAAGCCCATGAGGAATAATTAAATAAATCCTTATTTATTTTATTTTTCTTTAGGAATAATTAATTAAACCATTGTTTAAATATATTCCTGGTCATATTTAACCCAATTAATGAGAAATAATTAGATAAATCATTATTTATCTTATTTTTCTCTAGGAATAATTAGTTAAATAATTGTTTAATTATTATTCCTTGTTAAATTTGACTAAATCACGTAGAAATTATTATTTGTTAAATTATTCCTTAACCCCATTCTTGAAATGATAAATAAATCATTTATTTGTTTATTATTTCTAAATAAAGGAATTTAGCCAATTTAAATTCCTCCCCCTCTGAAAAAATATAATAAAATACTCCAAGCAGTTAGATCTAGATCTTGGTTAATAATATTTTATTATTCTCCATTATCGAGGAAAACTCAATATTTTGTTATAAACAGGAGGGTTTTCCATTCATTATTCACTTTAATACTTTCATTTTTGCGCTTTGATCATTCTCTTTTTTGCTACTATTTTCTTGCTTCTCGAGCTCCCACAGAGTTCAACACGTCTTGGGTTTTCTACACCATTGAGAGAGAGAAACTTATGGATCTGAAGCGTTGAGGACAACCAAGAACCCATCCCATTGAGGGGGACTGGTAACATCATTCTTTTTTCCCTTCACAGGTGTTAATACATATAAAATTCTTTATATATCTTGTCTTTTCCATTGGATATTTGGAGAAACTCTTATTTCTTTTTACTGTTTAGCTGCTTTTACTACATAGATCTAGGTTTTTGCTGCATTTTTCGACTATTTATTGCAAATATAAGGAAGTTCAGCAGCCATATTTGTTGTTAGGGTTGTTTTTCACACACTGCTAAAGTGATGTCTTTTCATACACTTGCGTTAAGAATTTACGCTAACAATAGGCATACCATTTAACTCGAATGCACAAGCTCTTACCTAATGGTGAACGTTTTTCTTCGTACCTATGGCCAACTGTACTGACCAAGATTCTACATGAATTTCCTTACTCAAAACACACTTATCCACCATTTCAATATTAATATAAAAATAGTTAGGTCCAGGGTCAATTAAAATATAAAAAATTTGATCACAAAGCTTACCATCCATCTAAATTATAGAAGCCTAATAATATGCCTGCATGTTTTCCACGACTACATAAATATGAGGAATGTTATGGCAAACATCTCCCACTGTTTGTGCCTCCTAAGCACCGTAGATATGTGGCCTATCACCCTGATGTTGTGGAAAATCTCTCCTACGATAAAATTTGCCACAGTTCTAACACTGTATAGGCTTCCATCCTTCATCCTTATATTTCTCCTCATATCGAAATCCCTATCCTCTACTAGATATATTGAACTTATTTGGTGTGGAAACATTCTCCTTGTTACTTGCATATTGAGTCCTTGCTTTCTTCTTGTCCCATTTTCCTTTATTATTATCATTACCTCTCCAATCTGGCTTTGCCTCGGATCTACGCTTCAATTTATCATAACAATGCTTGAGTTTTTGGATGGCCTCCTCTAATGATCTAGGCTCATCAAACTCAATCCTATATTTGAATGTAATCAGCAACCCACTAATAAATCTCTAAATCTTGGCCTTCTCCTCCTTGAGGTAAGGCACATATATCAGTAACTCCAAGAACCTACTAGAATAGTCTTCATTTGTCATGGAACCCATCTTCAACTCATAAAAATCCTCTACCCTATCATCGTAGTATCTCTTTGATTGATACTTCTTCTAGAATAGCCTTTAGAAATCATTCCAATTGAACTCCTCCTCAAAAATATCTCTAACACTCTTCACATATTCCCACAAAATGTATTCTCTACCTCTGAGGTTGAATATAGCTATCCTAGCTTTCAAATTTTTTGAGTAGTCATGCAATATGAAAACTTATTCATGCCTAGAAACCATGCCTCTGCATCCTATAGTTTCTTCATCTCTTCGTCAAATGTAGGTGGTTTTTCCTTTTTAAATTCATACATAAAATATCCCCTCTCACTCGTCCTGTAAGGATGGTAATGATGACGATCATGATTCCTATCTGAACTAGAACTAGAATGATACATGTGTATGTCACCTCTCCTATCTGGGTTGTCCAACAATCTTCCATCTCTAACCGAGTCATCCCTATTTGACCTGTGACAGCTGGGCTACCTACTGCCATATGCTCCATTGGTCCCATCCTCCTGCTCATAGCTGATCCTAAGCAGCCCTTGTTTCTGCAACTCTGACAAACTTTGAAGGATGGTTGCATTCACCTCTTCTTACTTTTCCTGTGCATGTATGAGTCTATCATTGTCTGCCTTACAACTCCTTATTTCTTCCTCTAAACTTCTAAGTGTATCTTCCAAATCAGATGAATGTCCAATACCATTCTGCTCATATGAATCATAGGGAGAATCTTTGTAGTCTACCATTCTTATATTCATCTTTTATTTCTTCTTGTAATGTAGAATATGTTATCTAAACCAAATCATAAATAAAACAGCATACCTTAGTGTAATTTTGGGGAGGATATTTCCTACAAGATCAACCAATTAGCGTAATACATGTATATAAAAAATCATAACATCATATAAACTCGTAACACATGGTATATTAGAGCATAAACATCATTCTAATTGGAGTCCCGTCATCAATGCATAATCATACCAAATACACACCATGACCTAATGCATTGCAACCTCAACCATACCAACACAACCTTGACCACATACACCTATTGACATGTATAACCAAACATGTTCGACCAAAGCATGGTAAACCTATAGCATCACGCAAGCAAGCATACACAGACACTACACAAGCATGACCAATATGTGACCTGGCATACACAAGAAATTCATACTCAACATGTAACAATATGTAAGAAAGTGTGCACACACAATACACAAACATGAAAAACACACAAACAGTCATATACACATGACAACATGTTGACAACAACACCATCATCCCATCCATGACGAAACCACTTCTAGCATGGCCAACAAAACACAGATGCAACAAACACATAAACCATAGTTATGTGAAACACATATGCAACCATCATAAAATCAAGAACAACACACAACCCATCCAGTCCAAGGGTTGAACCATCTCTGATACCACTTTGTAACACCCTCTTCCCACATCTACCCAAGTAATTGACCAACCGAGGTAAACATGTGATGAGAGGCTACTAATACGAGATTCAACCTCCTAGGTGACCTTAAGGAAGTGGAACTGACATAAACACGAGAAACATAACTTGTACATCATCCTTGACTTCCCTAGGAGCTAACCCAACCTCCCAAACCTCTTATCCCTAGGTCACACTGACATTTTTGCCTCTTTGAGCCATAGCCATAGGCATAATACTGCATGCCACTGGCTGGGAGGCTATAGCCGTAGGAATAACACTGCAATCCGGGCTAGGGCCCCAATTGGTCAGTTTTGTGCCTGCGGTTTCAAGATTTGAGCCACTTTTCAGGCCTAGAGCCTAGGTCACTTCCCAAAACTTCATGAAAAGTTTAGACATGATAAATAACAATAGGACAATGATGTAGAAGAAAAAATATCATCAAGGAATCAACTAGACCCCTACTATCCATGACAGACATTTTTTCAACCATGTCACAAGCACTGAATCTACAAGTGTAAACAACATATCTAGACATAGGGGTCTCATACATATCTGAGAATCACTAAGAATCATTTATCCCTTACATCATTAGCTTCAATACAACCTATTTGACCATAGATACATTATCCACTCATTTACAAGTAAAAACATGGATAGAGACATACATCATCACTGATCAAATACATGCTTATAACCAGCACAATAACCACATAAATAAAATGGATACAACAATAATAGGATCTACATATAAATCAATACATTTGCATACCAAATACCAACGGAATGAATTTCTCATTACAAAATGTAGAAACCAACTGGAGATGGGAATTCCATGTTCCACCCAACCATAGATTGGCTGAGCCAAGACTCACTTAAGCCAATCACCCCCATGCCATATTCCAAGAATGAACGTGGGATCTCATCAAACACATCAATCACAATCAATCCAGGGCTTCCAACGTCCAAACCACTTCAACCCTCAACCAGTGATTCCACCTCACGGTCGAGTATCACAACCATCATGGATTGGTCTCTATCCAAGTTTTTTCAGGGCTACAAAGTGTTTTTTAAAATGAGGGCCTCCATGAATAGTAACTCAACCCCAAATTTTACAAGGTTTCTAGAGTTTTTATCCAACCAGGGCTTCCAGGACTAGTAACTAAACCCACATAGGGATTCCATATAATTTTTGCAACTAAGGCTTCCAAGAACTAATAACTCAACCCACAGCTAAATTAATTACAAGAACCAACGAAAAAACAATCAATGGAAATAAACCCGCAATACCATGGCTATTCAGTAAATGGAAAGGCTAGGAAAATCCACATGCATGCATCATGCATGCCAAAACTAATGAGGACAACATACATTCAACTCGGTACGTGCAATCAAAACCCATTGTAGTTGTTGATCCTGATTTTCGCTTGTTCTTTCATGCTCTTCCCTTTCCTTCTTGCTCCAAATCACCAAGTATTCACACTCTCCAAGAGTGCTCCAAGAAAATTCTAAGTATCCAAGAGTATGAGAGAGAGAGATAGCGAGAATAATGAGAGAGCTCCAAAAATGCACTAACAAAAGGTACCAACTGATCCTCATAAGCCTTTTTGTAAAAGAGGCTTCTATTTTCTTCATTTTCCATTATTTTCCTTCATTTTTCTCCTCACATGAAACCTATTACATTTCATCTCCCTTTTCTCATAATTTTCATTATTTTCGTAAATAAATGTGCCAAAAACAATTTTTTCCTCTTTAATGCCTTAGCCATAGCTTTTGCCAATTTCCTTAGCCATAATAAACCATCTGAACACCCACACTAGGGTTTTTTTCCCAACATTCATCTTGTAATAAGTGTCCCATCAACCATGGTTATTATTTTAACTTAATTACAAGGAATTTTCACAAGGCTATTACAATGGAGTTATATTCCTCATCCATTGCATCTCTCCATTCTTTATATTCGTTAGCTTCTTCTTAAATTCAAGGCTCTATAAAATTCATTACATGAGACATCAATGCATAATCCTTATACCTTATAGGTGGATGAATTTGATGTGATGTCCTCCTTAGAGTTTTACTTCTTTCATTCTCCTTTTTTCTTTGTGGAGTCTCTTGTTCTCTTCTTGGAGTGTCATCACTGTTAGATGCTTCATACTCTTGAACCTGTACCCGTTACTATACCTTTTGTTGTACATGTTTCTCTTCATCTTCAACACTTGATTCTATTTTTAAATCATCATCGGTATCATGCCATACACCTATATTATTCATTTTATCACCTTCATTTGCATTTTCATAAAATACCACATCCCTACTTGCAATCAATCTATGTAAACTAGGATCGAATAGCTTATATGCCTTTTTCTCATCACAATAACTGATTAATGTGCACTTAATTGATTTTTCATCAAGAGTATAATCAAATGCCTTGTATCCAAAAAAATTTAAATGATTCACTTTTGGTTTATATCCATAAAATGGTTCAAAAGGTGTTTTCATATCTAAAATTTTGGTTGGACTCCGTAGCAATACCTTTCATTTTGTTTCCCTTCTTTCCTAATATGAAATGGCTACAGCAGTAGTGGGTTTGGGCTTTGCCCCACTCATTATAGGTGAATAATTATTTCCCTTTAATACTATTAATACCTTGAATTTCCAATTTTCATAAGTCCCTTCATTAAGACTTTTTGACTCTTAGCCAAATAATTTGACATAATAACAAAAAAAATCCCCAATTAACAAAATACATCCAAATCCACTAGATCTACACCCAAATTCACTATATCCAAAACCAAATGAACCATATCTATATAAAAAAACAAGACTCAATTTTTGCAATACTCAAAATTTAGCATCAAACAAATCCAATTACATAACAATCCTTATTTCTCCTCAAAACCGTCTTTCCAAAACTTTATTTTCCCTTTTTATTTTACCTTTAACTCCCAATTCTGTAAGAAAATATACCTCATAGAAATACTTTCACCGAAAAATACCTAAACACCTTTTTTTTAACAATTTTTAACTCTTTTCACCATTAAAAAGAGATTATTTAACTCCTTATACCTCGTAAATTCTTTTCACCAGGAAAAAACAATCCCTTACTACTCCTTTAATTCACTTTATGGATTGGCTTGGTTTTGGAAACATAAAATCGAACCTTTTAATCACCACCGTGGAGAGAATAGGAGTTGAATAAAATATCCAACTAAGGTTTACCAATAGCTTCCAAAAATTTCACGCCACCCCTGGTTCAACGAAACGGATCAAACTGTCCACAATTTTATGCCGCAAAGAATCACCAGATTGATCACACCTCTAAAGCCACAACCCTGATCTTGTAAACTTTCTGCAAGTCACTGATCCACAGTATCTAATATAGCTAGCAACGATGAACCACGACCCTGTGTGATGAAGTTTTGCGCACTTCAGGGCCTTTAGAAGATAAATGGACAGCACTAGTCAGAGATCAGACTGCAAATTTGCAATAGCTACACGCAAATTCATTTGCAACTTTTAGCCAACAAAACAAAATAATACAGATAACAACCACTATAGCTTTGATCTCTCCTTCACAGACTTTGGGAAGATGCAAAAATTATTTTTTCATCAAAAAACCTCACATCAGTCATAGATCTTGACCTTCTAGTTCTCAGATTTGAAGCTCTCGAGATCTTCCCTTTGGCTCTGATACCAAATTAGATAATCAGAGAGACATAAGAATAAAAGAAAATATCATTTATCAAACTGCTTGGACAATTAGTACATTATATATGTACATATAGAGGGGATAATCTAGATCCAAATAATTTAGATCACTAATTATGAAGACACATCTCACAACACCGACTACAAAAATACAAATTCATGACAGATAGACTCAAACACTAACTACGAAAACACAACTCATCAACTCTATCTAGATTCACCATTTCGACATTTTTTTTTTCAGAGGAAAAAAACGTTGTTTATATTAAAATATAAGCAGTACATATTCATAATATTCTCAAGCTGTAAAACCAACAGTGAGAAAGCAACATATATTGGCCATATGAAAATTGCTCCATGTAGAGAGAAAGAGCAGCATATAAAAGGATGGCTGCCACATATCAGGACAAGATGTTTCCCATACTAATACGCTCAAATTTAGATTGGAGCATAAGAGACAGAACAGATAAGATTCAATAGTGATAACGATTGAATTAAACAGTAGATATGATATGACAAAATATAAGCTGTGGATGGCAGTTAAGATATGAATTTTAGAGAATCGCAGCTGTGAGAAAAAGTTCAGATTCAACCCAGTTCTGACCTATCAAAAAATATTATGTAAATCTGTATAAATTATGTCAGGAAGAAACTGTAAATTGTTGAAAAAGGCATATATGTAGAAAATTATAAAGAAAATAATGCCCATGAATCTGTCACAAAATGGAGAAAAACAGGCTCGCTTGTGTTGAGATGACCAGCTCGCTTGCATAAATGAGACAGGCTCGCTTGTTGATTAAAAACAAACCGGCTCGCTTGAAGATACGTGACAGGCTCGCTTGTAGTGTTGACTCTAGCTCGCTTGTTGAATAAAAACAAACTGGCTCGCTTGAAGAAATGAGACAGGCTCTCTTGTTGAATTAAAAACAAACCGGCTCGCTTGAAGAAATGAGACAGGCTCGCTTGTAGAATTGACTCTGGCTCGCTTGATCTTCTATTAACCCGACTCGCTTGATAAGGAGGAGAATGTTGTATCGTGTGCAGAAAACCCCTTGGACACAAAAATGTCATAACAAAACTCAAATAAATCCGCATTATGGAATCGAAATAGTAGTATGCCAGTAAGGAAGACCATCTCTAAACAGTTGGACCTGCATAATCCCAAAATCAGAGTTTAAGCCTTTTTTAGAAAGACCATCAGCCCTGGTGTTGTTTTCCCAATATATGTGGCTAATGGAAGGCATATTGAGTATGGACCATAATCTCCGAGTTCTATGTACCCAACCCTATAGTTCTGGATGAATCATAACCGCGGGATTTGTGATCCATCCAATAACAATCTGTGAATCCCCATAAACGTGTATATCCTGAAGCTGTAAATAGGCTGCAAGACGAAGACCTCCCCATAGTGCAATAATCTTTGCTTTATTATTGGTTCCTTGTCCGCCATTCTAGTGAATATGGATCCGTTCCCTCTGAGATAACTTAATCCATGCTCCACACCCCATAACACCTTCCATGCATGCACCATAAAAAAAAACAGCCGGGATTTCCATCTCATGTGGTCGGATGCGAATGGAGCAATCCGTAATAGGCATAACCAGTGAGGGACGATCCTCCATCCATTTTAAAATTGCAGAGAAAATACGAGGAATCTGAAAAGGTACATTTTCAAAAATCAATTTGTTTCTTCCCAACCATACCTCCCAGATGAGGAAAAAAGGCAAAGTTCTGAATTTTCCTTTTAGCTTGTCCCATTCCATAGCAACGGATATGAAATCATCTGGAGACCACGTTGGACCCATGAAATGGTCAGAGAAAAGCTGCCACAAGTTCACTATAATTGGAAATCTAAAGAACAAGTGTGTGGTAGAATAAAAATCCGCACAACATATTTGACATCTGAATGGGCCAGAAAAACCTCTCTTAATCAGATTATCGCTAGTGAGGATCTTGTCTTTCCAGACCAGCCATCCAAAGAGCACAATCTTTGTGGGAATATTCCGACGCCAGAACGAATAGAAAGACTTAGACATCTGTCCCTGATAAGAAATAATATTTAGTCCTCTATAGATATCTTTGACAATAGGGGCACCCTCTTTCGTAGGACCATCCCATACTATGGAATCACCCCCTGTATCCCAACAGAAACTCGCAGCCCATAAAGCATCTCTGAGCACCTCCCATTCAGCGTCCTCCGGCTCCATCAGACCCAGTTGGAGAGCAGATTTAAATATTGGAGCACCATAGGACCATACTCGGATTGTCTGTGCAAGATAATTAATACCCCTGTGAGCTAACCTGTGAATGAGTTGCGGGGAAGGTCCAGCAAGTGAGGGAAAGCCAATTAACTTTTTGAAAGACATTGGAATACGTCCTCTGTCCCTAAAAAGCCATGCCAACCTATCCGCCACATGAATCAAAACCTTCTTGAAGCTGCACCAAATGACGGAGATAAAACGAGGATGAGAGAATTGCAAACAAAGGATTTGTTGTAAAATGTCACCCACAATGTATTTACACCTAATGACAGCATTCCAAATGCCATTTCCTTGAATAGCCCTCCAAAATGACTTTATGAGTAGCACCTTATTGAAAATCCTTGTGTTGAGGATACCCCAGCCATCATGTTCCTTTGGCCTGCAAAGACGCTCAAGTTTGCATAGGTGTATTTTGTGAGACAGCTGTGCATCACCCCACAGAAACTTAGCAATAATGCAGTTTATCATTCTAATTATACTGTCTGGCAAATAATATAAGTGTCCCCAATATACCATCATCTGAGAGAGTACTGCTTGAATCATGATAAGCCTACCCCCCATGGACAACCATCTATGTGTCCATCTGAAAATCCTTCTTCTAATTTTGTCGATCAGCCACATCCAATCTTGAATCTTGTAACCACATGGTTTGAGTTTAAAACCCAGATATGTAAAACCGACAGAAGCTACTCTAAACTCAACACCCATAAAATCTGCAATGAAAGCGATCTCCCGTAGGTCTCCAAATTCATATATGATGAATGATTTGCTCTTGTTGATGGCCAGCCTAGTAGCAGATTCAAAACGAATAAAGATTAGATGAATGTAGAACCAATGGTTCCTATTCAGATAACCAAATAATAACAGATCATCAACAAATAACGAGTGCGAGCATGAGACCGTATTGGAGAAAGAGAAACCCTTTGTATATCCCCGTTGTACCGCCATGTGCAATAGACAGCTAAATCCAACCATAATTAAAATGAAGATTAATGGGGACAGCGCACAGCCTTGTCGAAGACCACGTCCATCAGCGAAAAAAGTTGTAGGAACACCATTGATAATAACCGCATAATGGACAGTGGATATACAAGACATAATCCATCTTATAATTCTGATTGGAAGCCCAATCTTCATGAGCACCAGCCTTATGTAAGACCAATCAATAGAGTCGTAAGCTTTATGAAGATCCACCTTCATCATAATAGCCTCCCTCTTCTCCGTGTGAATGGAATGTAAGACTTCTTGTGCAATTGCTGTGGCGTCATGAATATATCGACCTTTTAGGAAGCCATATTGTTCTTTTGAGATGAAGGTTGACAATGTACCTTTTAAACGCTCTGCTATAATCTTGGACGTAATCTTGTATAGGACATTACATAGAGAAATCGGCCTGAAATCTGCAAAAGTTTGGGGATCATCCTTCTTAAGAATTAGAGAAATGAATGTAGATTTGAGATTGGATGGCATAAAGCCCCGAATCCGGATGTGTTCAACGACCATTGTCAATTCCTCACCCATCAAGTCAAAAAAGTGGATAAATAATTCCGCAGGCCAACCATCAGGCCCCGGACATTTATCCTTGGAGAAAGATTTCAGGACCTTTAATACTTCATTCCCTGTAACAGCACTATCCAATGAAGAAATAACGTCAACATCGAAAAAACGATTGACATGTTCCAGCAGCCATACCTGATTCTCCTTGTAGATCCCGTCCTGTCTTGTGTAGAAAGATGAGAAATATGCAAGCGCCTCATTTTGAATGTCTTGGCATGTGTAAGCAAAGGAGTCATCCGCTCTTTTAATACGCCAAATGGTGTTTCTATTTTTCCGCTCATTTGCGCACCTATGGAAATATTTTTTGTTCTGGTCCCCCTCAGCCAACCATTGGACCCTGCTCTTCAACCTCCAAGTGATCTCCTCAATCCACAGAATTTCTCTTTTTCTTACCCCCAACCTCTTAAGATTGTCTAGTGTTTTCTCGTCCAGGTAGCTTGTAAGGAAAGAAGTAATAATCATCTCCATCTGTGCCTGGATTTCCAAAAATTCAGCCTTAAGCTGCAATTTCTTTTTTCGTTCCCATGTCTTGGACGCAGCGTTTATTTTCTACAGTCTGTGATGAAAGAAATCCCATTCCCCAGAAACCGGAATATCACGTTCAACCCCCCAAATCCCCTCAACAATGCTAGTATATTCAGGATCCTCAAGCCATATTCTGTTGAATTTAAAAGGGCGCCCAGGAATAGCCACAACGTTGGACCATGTAAAGGTAATTGGCATATGATCCGAGATGTCGGATACCAATATAATAGATCTGGGATCCCCCATGATATTCATGATTGAATCATTAACCACCACCCTGTCAAGCCGTTTCCCAATAAAATTGTCACCCGATCTCCTGTTGGTCCATGTGGGTGCAAGAGGATGTGGTCTTATGTCCACCAACCCCTGTGATAGAAAGACGTCATTTAAATACCTGTCCAAGGAATCCAGGTGAGCGCTATTGCCCCAAATTTCATCAGCATTTAGCGTTGAATTGAAATCGCCCATCATAATAAGATTTGGGAGAGATAAAATACCCGCCAACTGCATTCTGTCCCAAAAAACCTTTCTACTTGAATATGGAGCGTATATATTGATGAGATTAAAAATACTTTGCAGACCTCTAAGGCGTCCAGATAGTAAAATACCCCCGAAGAAACTGTAAGCTTTGAAAGAAACATAATCTGGGTTCCACATAGCAACCATACCCCCAGATCTACCGTTTGAGTTAGTCGTTGCATGCCAACCTTTCTTGATGTTTAAAAACAAATTAATAGCCTTCGATCTTTCAGACATAGTCTCCTGACCCAAAAATATTATCGGATTCTTAGATACTAAAAATTCCTTTAGGCAATGGAATTTGGGAGCATCGCCCAACCCCCGCAAGTTTAATGAAATAATGTGAGTCATGGGAAGATGTCCGAGGGTTGCTTGCTCTAAGCGCCCTAGTAATGCTTTCCGGACCATCATATTTGGCGATGGGGACATCTGAGAGGCCCACATCATCATCAGAAAACAGTGATATCGACTTTAGCTTATCTTTGTTCAGGCGGCATGCAGCATTTGCCTTCTTCTTGATAGAAATGATAGCAGTCGATAATGCAGTGGATTGTTTTACAGATGAGGTGATGGGTTTGTCAAAGACTGTTAGTGCAGCCAGGTCAAGGTTGGGATTCCCCATGAGGGAGTCAATATCACTCTCGATAGAGTTCCTAGGAGATTCAGATAGATTAATAGGACCCGATTTGTCGGGAGTACAATGTGGGGACCCAATATTTCTCCCAAAATCAGCACTGTCATCTAGCAATATACCAGTGGATGTACGCGAAGACTCCCCCCCAGTGAGCATGGACGATTTATATATAGGCGGGTCATTTGTAGGAGAATATTGTCCTGTAGAGAAGATGGGAGCCATAGGTCGTTTGTCGGCAGTGTCAAATTTGTTTGTTGTCCCCTTAGCAGAGTTCCTCTTACTCAATTGTACAGAGAATGAAATGGGATTATTGTCGAGAAAATTAGTTTCTGTGGGAGCAAAAGAGGGACATGGGACCGGGGCATCTAAGTCATTGTGTGTGTTAAAAGGTGGTGAGGGAGCAATGTTTGTTACATGGTCTGACTCGGGCTCAAGAACTCTATACAGATTCCTAGCAACAGATGGATGACTAGCAATATTAGGAGGAACCCCAGAATCAGGGATCGAGAAATCATATTGACCCTCAGCTGTTTTATATGCTTCTTCATCAGAGGAAGTGTTAACAGTATTACCTGATTGTTGGCCATCCGATGTGCCCGAGACTGCATTGTGTTGACGTCCATCATCCGCCACCTTTTCTGCCTGATCCACCTTAGCAATGTGCAGCCGAAATGGACAGTGTTCCCTGAGATGGCTAGTCTTGTGGCATATCAGGCATCGAAAAGGAATCCCCCAAAATTCGATTTGTTGACGATGCCTTCTATTGCACCAGAGTAGATCAATATCACTTGGAAGACCACCCGTATAATCCACCTCAACAAGAATCCAAGCAATCCTTTTATCAGATGCCCCCACAATACTAGGGTCAATATATTTGGTGGAACCAATTGAGTCTCCAATCGTCCACAACGCCTTAAGGGTCCAGAATTCCAGTGGAAGACCTGGTAGTTTTACCCAAACCACCCTACTTCGTGGAGCCTCCAAAACCGGATTAAAGTCGATATACCACGGAATGATTTGCATGAAACTTCTGCCGCGGACCCAAGTCCGGCCCGTGATTTTGAAAATGTCCTTCTCATCCATGAAATGGATATTGAACCACCCATCTAATAGCTTACTGACCTTGGGCGTGTAACCAATAATGGAATTCCACCTCTGATTGATCCATGATGCCGTATCGAAATCCTCTCTATTAGGGAACACCCACCTCCCAATAACAGCCCTTCTCTGCAAGCTTGCCACTCTAATACAGAGATCTTCATAGTCCAAATTTACTTCTTTGATTTCCATCTTATGCTTAAAGATGTTCTGCTTGCCGCGACCAGCACCACGTTGGTAATGTCTTCTGGGACGTCGATGTGTGTTTACCTTAGACGTTGAAAAATCCTGAAATGCTTGTTTGATGATAGCATCGTCCGCATCATAATCAAATGAGGAAGCACGACCGCCACAAACAGGCTTATCCACCATCGAAATCTCGGGTCTGATACCGTCCATATTGAAATTACATCAAATGCATACCAGTAGTCAATTCATTTGTAATGGCAGTATGCCGCCACCGAATAATGTTGTCAGCCAGATCAGAATGCTGATCAAATGTCAGAGTACACCAACCATGTTACATCTCGACCATAAGGAGCCACGTATACACTACAGGGCTTGTTTGTATTTTAAAAAACAAACAAGTGGTAACGTTTAAAGACTACTTAATGTTGATATATCATGAGATCAATATCAACAATAAATGGATCATTTAATGGTATGTCATAGGGAATTTTGTACAGATTTTGTGATATCTAGAGACAAGTGCTATTCACGAGGAGTAAATGTTAATTCAGATGTTCGTCAGCCTATATTTATAAGCTGGCCCATCGACCATCCCTGACCAAAATAGATAGTTCAGTGAATCAAGGATTCAACATAAAAAACCATAAATAGCGATTAGACTAAAATAGCAAGTGCGCAAATCCCTATGGCATATCCAGAATAATCCACCATATGATCATTCATTCATATATACGTTGCACAAAAACCACACCATATAACGCCTGCAGCATCCTCAGAGCATCCCTGTACACCTGCATCTGCCACAAGTCATACCCGTTCATCCACCGCCGCCACTGTGAGACTCAATAATAATCGAGTATATCGAGACTTGCCCGGAGAATTTCAAAATTCCAAAGTGGATATCGGAAAAAAGACACTGTTTTCCGGGAAGACAACTACCGACAAACCAGAACCAGACCTACCCAACTAAGGTTGACAGCAGCAACAACAAAAACACCCTGGTAAAGACCACCATCTTTTGCATAACCTGATACCTATACTCTTGCATGGACGAGAGATGAAAATATAATCCTTACATCTGCTCCACCCAAAGAACCACTTGTCATATTGATTTGTATCGTCCAAAACAGAGTCAAATGATGATGATGAAATCTCACTGTTATTCTCTTGAACAACCATGAGTTCAATGACAATGTATGTATGGTTTGAGGAAAACCAATAACGATATAGACCAACAGAAAGTAGCAGATATTCCTTCGCTCAGCACAAAGAAAGCAACAGTCATGAAGACACACATCCCTTTTGATATGTAACTCCTCTTATGATAACCCAAAACTACACCAGAATAGCAGGTAAAGGACTCATATAGATGTACCTGTGAGGAGCATAATGAAAACACAACCATCAATATCGCAAGAACAAGGTATTCTAAACTTTGTCAACAGTATGTCATTCATCATCCATGAGCATGTGTCCATGCTTCGATGTCCCCAAAACCTAGACTACACCCCAACCCTACACTACAGGATACTCCAGGTTTCTCCACCATTGTGGCATAATCCCTCGATTGACCTCCTCATAGTGTGCTCCAATCAGGGGCACTGAAATGTGCAGCTCTTCAAGGCAGGGAGCTCGCATCTGCGCTATTCGTTAAAATCAAATTTCTTCACGCTCATTCACCATTCACCAATTCCTGTCGCAGTGTTAAAATCAAATTTCTTCACGCTCATTCACCATTCAACAAAGTCCTGTCGCAGTGTTAAAATCAAATTTCTTCACGCTCATTCAAATACAGAAACTTCAGGATTTGACTCTCACACCTTGGTAATGACAATTTTTTTGCTTTAAATTCTTCTTCCATCGACAATCTTTGTTACATCAGCCATAACATCCAAATTCCCTCGAACTGCGCAGGATTCATAGTTGACACCAAAAGCTCCATGTTGAATTAAATATCCTAAGCCCTCTGAGTTGATTTCCAACTTACCTATTACCATTTATTCATAATATCCCCTGATATACCAAGTAGGTCCATAACAAAGGATCTTTGAGATTTCATTTCACGATGCCCTAATTTTTTGTTTGAGTGTTAGATAATATGGATGAAGAATAACAGAATAACTCAGTTTTGTTTGACTTTTCCCAAGCATTTGGTCCATCCAAAGGGTGCTAAAATGACTTCACTGGTGAAGCTTCCAAGAAAATTCGATCGAGTAACTCATGGTAGGATGATCCTCGTGTCCACTAAATCACTATTGAATTTAGTGGGGTGTCACTCACGTCCACCGAGACAATTAATTAATTAAGTTTTATCAAATAATTGTCTACAATCAAAATTTTTGGCCTTTATAACATTTGTCTCGACCCTCGTGGCTTGGAAAATAGTTGAATAGAATCATCAACTCGGCTTTATAGTGATTTTGATTTCATGTCAGGTAGCTTTTTTTTATTGAGTCATATACTGTACTCAATATTGGATTCTCTAAAGCTTCTTTGATAGAAAATTTACCATTATCCTAATTATATAGTAAATTTTTTATTTATTTAAAAAGTTTGATAATAATTTTGTAAAACTTTGTTTTGTTTTTTTATTAAATGTTAAATATTTTTAAGGTTATTCCTTTTATCTAGTAAATTATCTTCAATTATACGTTCAACCAATGTAAAGCAACTTTGAATTCTCCCATGAGAAAATGAAGTATTTTAATTTTCCACATATGCTATAGTTTTATGAAACTATATAGATGCTTATTATTTATCAATTTCATATAAAATTAGTTCAGAAAATTATAAATAAAATTAAGAAGAGTAATGAGACATTGTGGATTATTAGTCCATCTATGTAGATTTATGGAAATCTCAAGCAATAACTTTATTAGTAGTACCATATATGTTTTTTTGTTTTTATCGAATTATGAAAGAACCTCCAAATCTTTAATTGTTGAATTTCATTATTTTATGAAAGAATTTTCAATTCTTTACTTGTTGAGTCTGATTCTTTTAGCAAATCATTATAACTAAAATTACAATAAGCCATATCCGAAGATGAAATACTTAGTAAATAATATTATGTATTTCATCTCGAGGGATCAAATAAAGAGTGTGTTTCTTAGCCTTTGGTCAATTAATCAATGTAATGGTTAATCTAGAAAATCCTTAACTGGAAAATTGATGTTTCATTAATTCATAAAACAAATATTTGTATATATAATTTATTCTAGAAAAATATATGGATAATTTTCTTGAAATATTTAGAAAGGCATTATCAAAATTATCTAGATATAACTAATTTGGCATAATAAATTTTAATAATTAAGGTTCTTTTAGATTTTTCTAAAGAATAATAAGTGGTGGGACAAATTGCACTAGCTAACACTTTCTATTTAATTCTGACTACTACAACTAGTAGTACAAGTAATGTCTAAGTTCAACCTTTGTAGTTCGAACTTAAGTCAAATGGATTGTTTTGCACCAAGAGGAAACCAAAAGAATATTTAAGTACACAAAAAACTAGGAACCAAAAGCACTATTAGACATAAAGTGCATAATGCCTAAGATATTTCCAAGCTATTTTTTGGAAAAAGAGCACAAGCTTTTGTAGATGGGCATTGATTCATATGGAGCAGTGACCTTTATCTATGATTTTTAAGGTTTCAATGTTGAAGTGCTAGTACAAGAGACAAAACACTAATTTCTAGCACATACTCTTAGAAATTCAGTTCAGGTTAGATAGTTTGACAAAAATATTGAATTCATCCCCCCATGATGTCATTTGGTCACTAATTGAATGACCTGGAGTAGCTTGTCATTCTCAGTTAGAGAGTTCAATTGAGAAGAGTCCCCCCGTGATCTCATTTGGTCTCTAATTGAACGACCTGGTGTAGCTTTCCATTCTTAGCTATTGGGTTGAATCGAGAAAAGGATATACCACAAATGGAACTAAGGTTTAAACCTTATTTGAGACATGAAGTTTTACAGCAGTGATGACTTTGTTGATTATTTAAGGACCCAATAATAGAGGCCCAAATATTCCCTAATGGACCTATATATCAACTAAGGAAACTGATATCCTTTGTTACATAATCATAGTCCAAATTGAATGGTAAAGAATGATCAATTGAATGGACTCAATAATCGTGACTCACATCAATAGCCTACTCATGATAAGTTTTTTTTAATAAAATTGAGCATAAATTCTCGAATTCACTTTTGGAAATTGGTGAAGGGAAAAATATCGTGGTTAGGTCAATGATATTTTTCATGAAGCTTGTTGGGGTTGGAAGATGTGTTTAAGAAACATGCATGTACATGACTGAAAAGGAATTTTGGTGGGGAGGGCACGGAAAAATAAGAGAAAAAACCACAAAGGAGTCATTGACACTAAATTGGGTCCCATGGATCAACTGTTTCCCACAGTTTCATATATTAGCCTCAGGGTGGATGAAATTTGTTCTTCAATCTTCAATGCATATGGAGAAGCCACTAATGCAAAACTGAAGATAGCATATATCTTCTTGTCCTTTAAAAATATACTCTCATCTATGATGTGAACTTAGAGAAATTTTATCTCATGTCAGATTGGGTTAAGTTGCTAGGTCATTGTTATGGCCAACAAACATACTTCAGCAAAATCATAATTCCATTGGCTCCTTTATGGAAGAAACTATGATCTATGAGGAAAAGGGTTTTATGAAATGTATCATAATAGTTGTAGGGTTGGACCTTCACGATGGGCTATCACTGGGATATGCTCATACACTAAGGCCCTATCACCCACATGTAAATGTTGTGGAAATATTGTGAAAATCATTAATGATAGACATTGATCCTGATTTATACAGGAACACAAAAAAATACACATATAACCATAAATACAAAGATGCAGCAGAAATAACACTTCATTTCATTAATATCAAAGAACTGAAATTTTCTTACAGATAGAATGGAAATAAACTAGCTAGGGCATTGGTAGCTTATCTCTAAGAAGATATGTGGCGACTACAAGCCTCTGAACTGTGTTACAATGAGGCTTGAGGGCCTATTTATTATTTAGAAACAATGAAAAACCCTAAACATCCAAAACCCTAGCCCTAGGAGATGAATCGCCAAAACTATGGGCCCCATTTAGGTAAATTGGTGTTTCAACTTCCCGAGGACGTAGCCTTGGCATACAATCTTTGTTTGATGCGCACCATACCTCGTTAGAAAGATATATCAGAGGATTACAACTTTTTTTGTGAGAAACATCGATCCATGCACCCATGTGGCTCCCATTGTTCCCAAAAAAACGTCGTTTAGGGCCTCAAAACGGCTCCAGAAATTTAGGACCCGAAAAACTGCTAAAAATTGTAAGTTGTGCCGAAACTGAAAAATTGAAAGAGAAAATGGTGGGGCCCCAAGTGGAATAGGCTAGTGGCCACCAATATCCACTTGGATCATTCCTACCCCCTTAGGAATCAATGGTCCCCATTGTGTTGAGTTCCTTTATGAGATGAGGAAACTTCTGCTGAACTTGGTCCCTGGTGAGCCACTTGCCTTGGTGCAGGAGTAGGCCAACTTTGACAACCCGATATAGTTGGATCTTATGTTGGCGAGTGTTCTTGATTTCCATGTCCATGATACAATTTGTGGTGGCCTGTTCCATGCAGTCTGGGTTTAACTCTGTTGGTGTGAGGTATTCTGCAATGTCAGAGGTGTCCAATAGAGGTGGGAAGTAGGGATGAAGGTGGTCCACATTGAATACTAGCTGCAGACCAAGGAATGGTGGAATAATGAGCTCGAAGGCATTGTTCCCTACAGCCTTGGTGATGGTGTACGACCCATGTCGAAGTGGGAAAAGCTTGCGGTGGGGTCCAGTGAGGTGCTTCTTCTGCAAATGTAGCCACACTTTGTCACCCACCTGGAAGTTGTATGACACCCGATGTTGATCATGTCGTTTCTTGTACTTAGAATTAGCTTTGTTCAATATGTCATGAACCTGTTGGCAGATGTGCTGAATGCGCTTGATGAATCTATTCGCTTTTTCAACTTCAGACTGGACATGAGCCAAATCGGCCTGAGTAGCAGCAAATGTCGTGGCTACGTCAATGGGACATAGTGGTTGGAATCCCAAGCCCACCTAAAAGGGGTTGTGGTCGGTTGAGTTGTGGAGAGCCCGGTTATAACTATGTTGTACATAGGGTAGGCTCTCATCCCATGTGCGTGGATGCTTTGAATTGTACATGCACAAAATGTGTACAATCATCCTATTGACGACCTCTGTTTGGCCATTAGTTTGGGGATGGAAAGTTGTGGACTTGGTGAGCTTGGTGTCCAGCATTGACCAGAGGCTGGACCAAAATGTGTTGAGGAACCTGTTGTCCCGATCTGAGATAATAGACTATGGGATACCAAAGTGCACCCACACTCATTCAAAGAAGATTTTAGCAGTGGCTTCTGCTGTAATATTCCTCTTGCAAGGTGTTATAATTTCCATCTTCGAGAATCTGTCGATGACCATGAAAACACAGTCATTTCCATGGTTAGTAGAAGGAAATCCTGACATGTAATCCATGGAGATGGATTCCCACAGTCGACTAAGGGTAGGTAGCGATGTATGGAGGCCTTGCATCTTGATGGTCGGTTTGGCAATGGCACAAGTAGTGCAAGATCTGATGTACTTCCCAACATCCTGTCAAAGGTTCGGCAACTATTTTCTCGACCCCGAAATTCCCAGCGACTCGACTGTAGTGTGCTTCCCATATCATCTTGGCACGCTCAATTGAAGAAACACAAAGGTGTCCCAGGTGATATAACAATGCATCTTGGAGGTGAAATTTTGGAAATTGCATACCCCCCAAGAGTGCCTTGTATGTGTGGCCGAATTTTGGATCACTATTATAGAGAAACAACCAATCAGAAGTCTCGTTCCCACAAGATTTGAGAACGGTGGTTAGCACCAGGATCGGTGGTCGGCTAAGGCAATCTACAACATTATTGGTACTACCCTTCTTATACTTGATTTTCAAATGAAACTGTTGCAGATATGTGGACCACTTCTGATGGTGATCGTTCTGCAACTTCCCTTATGTCTGTATGAACTGTAGGGATCAGTGGTTTGTGTGGATGATTGTTTCCTTCCCCAAAATGTAATGCTTCCATTTTCGACAAGCCTGCACAATGGAATACATTTTTTTATCATAAGTGGGATACTTGCAGATTGTGTCAGACAATGTCTCACTGCGATATGCCAATGGATGCCCTTGTTGAGTAAGAACTGCCTCAATAGCATAGTCAAAGGCATCTATCTCGATCTCAAATGGTTGTCGCAAGTCTCATAATGTGAGCACTGGACCAGAATAGAGGTGATGTTTCAATTCTATGAATGCCTTCTGTTGAGATTCCAACCAAAAGAATTTTTATTTCGCTCCTCCCTTGGTGACTTGACTCAAGGGCCAAGTGATATGAGAGAATCCCAATACGAACCTGTGGTAGAAACTAGCAGGACCCAGAAATCTGTGAAGCTTTGTTAGAGTGGTTGGGGCTGGTCAATCCCGAACGACTTGGATCTTGGTTGGATCCACATGCACCCCCCTTTCATCAATAATTTATCCCAGATATTGAACCTGGGTCATGCAAAAAGTGCACTTCTCCAACTTGGCACACAACTTGGGTTGCCGCAGTGTTTGGAGGACTTGTCGGATGTGGTGGAGGTGTCATTCCCAAGTCTGGATGAAGATTAGAATATCATCCAAGTACACCACTACAAATGAGTTGGTGAATGGCCACAAGATGTCGTCCATCAACCTCATGAAGGTTGCGGGAGATTTCGTCAACCCGAAAGGCATGACCAGCCATTCAAAAAGGCCCTCCTTGACTTTGAAGGCAATCTTCCACACATCAAAGGGTTCGATTGATACCTAGTGATACCCAAAACTCAAGTCGATCTCGCTGAAATATTTCGCCCCTTTGAGTTGGTCCAGAAGGTCATCAATCTGTGGAATTTTCCAGACAGTGATCTTTTTCAATGCCTGATAGTCAATACAAAGTCTCCAAGTCCCATCCTTCTTTTGTACCAACACGATCGAGCTCCCACAAGGCAATGAACTCAGTTGGATGTGACATTTCTGTAGCAGCGCCTGAATCTGCCTCTTGATTTCATTAGTCTCCAGAACAGAGCACCGATAGATCGGTCCATTGGGTAGCGGCGTACCTGGGGTCAAATCAATGGGGTGCTTGACCTAACAGTGCAAAGGCACCCCAGGGGGTGAGGTGAATATGTCCCAGTACTCCTCCACAACCTTGTCCATTTGTTGTTTTTGTGCAGAGGAGCCCTGTCTAGAGTTCATGGCCACAGTATTCTTCTTTCCGTGGAGGCGGATCATCAGGAAAAAAAGTTCCTAGTTTTGGAAATGATGTTACTGCATTGTTTTGCAATAACCAAAGAGATAGCGGCAGATGGTGGTACCTCTGGTATACTGTACAACTTATTTCCCAAAGTAACAATAACAGTGTGAGGTCATGACTCATACACACAATGTTGCTTCCACAAGTATCGTTGGCCTAATAATACATCACAAACATCAAGAGGAGCAATTTCACATAATACCTCATCCGTGAAGGGCTTGATACTGTAGGGAAGACAACACTACTAACTGACGCGGAGATCTCGTCCTTGGTGAAGCTACCCAATGGTGTACAGCTGTGGGTGTGTTGTGGTTGACAAGCCCAACTACTTCATGACGTCTACTGAAATGAGGTTCTTTTGGCTCCCATTTTGACAATGAACTGTAGCTAGGAATCCTTTACCCACATCTGGGAGTGAAAGAGACGCTCCTCCTCCTCTGGATATTTCGGTTCCTCCTTCTTGATCTTCGCAGTGGAAACAGTGGTGTTGGGCTCCGCTTCAATAACATGTTTCCCTTTATCATTCCCCTTGTCAGGTTCTGATTCACAGTTGGAGCATGCATCCGATTTAGAAGCCCTCATCTCGTCCACCAGCAACTGCTTGGCCCGACACTCACTTGTGTTGTGAGTAGAGCTCTTATGGAACTCACATCACTTTCCTATGTCCTTCTTTGGCTTCACGGTGTTGTTCTTTGCTTGCGGATTTGGCAGGTTGTCTTGGGCCGCCATGCCTTGGATTTTCCTTTGTTCTACAGTTTAGGGGCACCTTTCCCTTGCTTTTGATTCATAGATCCAAAGTCTCGCTTCTTCTGTTTGAATTTCTGCTCAATCTTGGCAGCATACCAGTATGTTGTACCAAGCGAGGAGATGTCTAGGAACTCCATTTCCTCCTAAAAGTATATGTGTAGACAACTGTGATACCTTAGCACCAAATGTTTCTCTGAATCTTTTATACCCAACTTTGTGCGCAGGGTATAGAACAGATTCATAAGCTCATGCACATCTTGATCCCTTTGTTGCCGCAGTGTGGTCCATTGTGTGTACTTGTCGTCATAGCCCCTCACGGGATAGTATTGTTCCTTGATGGCATCTCGGAAGGAATTCCAAGTGGGTATGCCTGAGAACAGAGAGGGTTTTGTCTTGTCCTTTTTCTCACAGTAGGTTTCCCACCAATCCTTGAGATTGGGGGTAGTTTTGAGGAGTGCAAAAATAATCTTCTCCCGGTTGGAAAAGTCATGAACCGAGAAATATCCTTTTAATATATTAAACCATATATCTACGACATCTGCATCTATTTGACCCTCAAATATGGGAATGTCAAAGTTTACTTGTACCTTAAAGGGAGTCGCACCTCCAGAGTGGCTGTTGGATGCAGATGTGCTACTGGTGGGCAGTCGTTGAAGGATCTGGGAAAATTTATCCTTCATCGCATTCCTTTGTTTTTTGAGGCCTCTTCGAGAAATATTTTGATGGGATCTCCTGCTCCCTCATATTTCTTTTTGTCCCCCATGGATGGTTGTGAGGGTTTGCGAGGCTGATCTTACAAAGGTTCAACCAGATCGAGTCCTAACTCCTTATACCTCGACCTCGTTGGGGACATGAAAAGAAGAATCGAAAAAAGAAGACTGCTCTGATACCACTGATCCAAATTTATGTAGGAACACAATAGAATACACATATAACCATAAATACAAATATGCAGTGGAAATATGGGCCCCATTTGGGTAAATTGGTGTTTCAACTTCCCAGGGACATAACTTTGGCATATGATCTTCGTTTGACGCACACCATACCTAGTTAGAAAGATCTATCTAAGAACTACAACTTTTGATGTGAGCAACATTGGTCCATTTACCCATGATTCTCCCAGTTTTCCCAAAAAAACGTCGTTTAGGGCCTCAAAATGGCTCCGAAAGTTCAAGACCTGAAAAACTACTAAAAATAGTAAGTTGTGCCAAAACTGAAAAACTAAAAGAGACAATGGTGGGGCCCCAAGTGGAATAGGTGGGTGGTCACCAATAACCACCTATATTAGACACATTTAATAAAATAACACACTTTATATGATATGTTGTTATCATAGTTTTCAAAATTTTAATTCAAAATCATTTGTTTTAATTAGTACACATTTTTTAAAATTGATTTAATGCAAATGTATATAATAATGACACGGTATTTGTATAGTTCCAATAAACATGGTTTCATGTGATACCGAAAGTGTTTTAAAAATATTTCTTATACATTGGCAACTTTCTCAACACCTAGAAGTGCTAGGATTTTTTTGAACTTTATAGATTTATAATATGTATATGGATCATATCATCGATCATTTCTAAGTGACAATGTAACTCCTACTTTCCAAAGTAGTTACATAAACATGAGGGAAGGAATAAACTATTGATGATTTGTCCTTATGTTTTTAAAAGTAGAGTTTTTTTTGTAAATTAATATAATAAAATTTTTTGAATTCAAGTCTAGAGATTAATTTAACAATAACATACGTTCACATTTACACTTCCAATTTCCCATCATTTAGATATCTAAAATTTTCAATTCTTCATTTAAATATCCACATGATAAAGGAAGATAGATATCCCAATTACAAAGGTTTATCCAATGGAAACAACATTAAGATTTATCTTTTACTCAAATTGAGGCATTCCCCTTTGAGAAAAACTCCCCCATCTGCTACTATGTACGAGTTTGCACCATGGGATGGAATGTTAGGCGTTTGAACATTTTGAGGCCATTGGATTAATAGTTAATAGTTAAGAGAAAACTAATATTTAGCATTTGTAATGGGCACATTCAAAAAGTAATCAAATAACTACTTCTTTCTGAATGATTTCTTGATCGCTTATGACTGCTTTTTGTTGAAGGGTTTCTTGATGGCTTAAAGTGAAGGTTTATTCCCCTCTTGATTCTCTAGAAGAGGGTTTCTCTTGCAGGGATTGGTCTATTTGTTCATCAATCCTTCCAGACTCGCTTGTGGTAATTTTTCCATTTAAGATTTTGTCACTATATTAATTTTTTTATTTTAATTTCTGCAACAAACTAAGGTTGATTAGTTTTGCTTTTACTTCCATGTGACCATGGTTTGGAGTTCAACGACTACCCAAAAAATTCTACTTTTTAACGGTTTATATAATTTGTGTAAAATATTACTATGCATTATTAGCACAATTGGTGTCAAATATTGTATGAGGAGAAAACATGAATGAACTCACTAAAATCTCTTCAGTCATTCCCCACCACCCTTCACATTCACACATAAACGATTTTTCTACATTTTACGAATTTAAGGAGAATTTCAGTTTTAGGAGGAGCTCCTTCCACTCTTGTCGAGATCGCTATTTTGAAATCAAATCCAAGTTGCACAATTCTAGAATGAACGCACTCAAATATTTTGTATCCTTTCTTCGCACAAAACAGTCATTGCTTTCATCCACCCTCTCCTCATTGCTTTCATCCACCCTCTCCTCTTCACCTTCGCGAGTAAATGTTCAAACATGTAAATGATCTATTTTAGCATATGCAAACCTCCTTGCGTAATAATAATAGTAGCTTATGGGAATTTTGTCAACAGTATATTCTTTACAAGAGAAAGGCCATTTTTAAGGGCTTCAAAATTATGTCGCGCCTCTTTTTAAGCTTTCAAGAGTTGTCCCTCACTAAGACTTGCTGTCTCTTCTGAACTATTTATTTCTCTAGCCATGCAGATAATTATGGCATTAACCAACCTTTGTAATAGAAGTGGATCATGTAAAAATGACGTCATGGTATAAGATCTATTCATAATAGAAATCTCGTGATATAAGTCTTCATGGTTGATATCATCAACAACTGTTCGAGACAATGCCTTTGAAGCAATCAAAGGGCCCGTATGTGCTACAATAATTTCGTATGTTTTTGGTCGAGGGATTTGTTCAGCTTGAGCACTCATCTATAAGAAAATTTTACAAAAAATTCGCAACATAAGGGATTCTATTTTCGTGTAACCTTCTTTATAGATATAAGCGTGTTATATTATTTTGTTATAACCTCCAAGTAGAAGAAATTTCTTTCATTTAATTTCTACATGATCGATATCCTTCGGTCTTAGGCCTATAATGCCAATTTCCCTGCTAATTTCCTTACACACATCCCATGCGGTTTCTTTAGTGTCTTTTCGGTTTCTTTTCTGTCTTTTCGTATATATTGTAGTGCTCCTCAGAAGCATCGTCTTTTGATTGAATGAATTCATTTAAATATCTAAATAGACCTAAATAATAAATATCAAAATGTTTGTATGGTCTTACGATGAAACTTACAATACAAGCGCAGTAGGTTAATATTTTTCCATATCATTAAGCACTCGTTTTGGTTTGTCACTTTACTTGAAAGAGATTTATCTAATATATCCAAAAATTTCTTCATACTCCCTCTTCCAAAAAAATTGTATACTCTTCGATTACTTCTAGCTCTGGATCTCTACATGTAGAAATTTTCTAATGTTTAATGTACTCTTTCATTTCTTTCCTCAATTTTGTTTGGGGAATGACACTTTTCGCATTGAACCATTCTTTAGTAAATGGGTTTCGTGCATGACGTTTGGTTTCCCGAATGGTCTTTAAATTTTTTTTATTATAAAGAGTGTGTGGGATCTTGGTCAAGCGGTAATAAGGCTGGATCGTAAGCAAACCCAAAGTTGATAACATCCCTATATTTCTCAGGCATAATTTCCATCTCAACTTCATTGTTTAGTAATGAAAGATTAGGTTAATTCCATTCTATTTTGTGAGTAGCTCGCCAAAAAATATAATAAACAACAAAATGGTAGGAAACTAAACACCTAAAGTCTTGAGGAGTTGTTATGTTTCATCATATGTTTCATCCAACTTGTTAAGATATTTCGACACATAGGAATTAGTTAAGCATAACTTAGTCTAGTGTAGAGTTAGGTAAAGTGTGTTTCTTTACCATGTACATTTGTAACTTATAATCTAACGGTTATCTCTCTCCTTGGTATTAACAACACTTGATCCATGGCTTGACACCCGATTGGTCTAGGATATCTATTTAAAGAGCATGGAGGGTCATTAGTCTGTTAACCGTGTATGAGAGAAACATATGTAACTTTTATTTTTATATTAATAAATTGCCTAAAGTGGTTGCCTTGGCTCAGGCCGTGGAATGTTTCCCTCTTCGAGGGTTTTAACCACGTGATTATACTGGTATACTGATTTGTGATCTGTTTGTGAGCGGTGACCTTTGGTTCTTGATCTAAGGAACTTACCCTGTAAATTCCTACATGGTATCAGATCTATTTTTAGGACCACATCTGTTGTTGATCCAAATCCGAAGCCAGTTTGACTGCATGCGACTGCCATTTTGTAGATCTACTATTTCTAAACATTTTCAGGCCTAGAGAACTGCTATGTTGTGTCCAGAGTGTCTGTTATAGTGAGGAACACCTTTCGTTTCATGTGAAAATGGTTCCAGTTGCCCAAGTTATTTCAGTTTAAATCTGGAGGCATAAAATACCAGTTTTGCAGTTATATTTGTTAATAGTTCTGCTTATTTCGGTTCCCTCTGTTTATTTCAGTTTTTAGATTTTATTTATTTGCCGGATCTATACCATCTTCTCTGTGTATGCTCTTTGCTCTGCGCTGTGTGCGATCTCGGCAAATCAGAAATAGGAAGAAGTTTTTTTTTTACTACGTATGGCAGCGCTTTCCCCGCCTCTTTGTGCGATCTCGGGAAATCAGAAATAGTAAAAATAAATAGTTTCTAGTAAGGCTAACTGAAAATCTAACATTCTACCATAAGGCTTGCATTTCTTTGTTTGCTCATTTTTGTGTGTAGGAAAAATCACGCACATGAAGAACAGTTGATAGCCAAACGGATTAAAGAGAGTTTATTTTTCTTCCAAATTTGTTTGGAAATCACATTAACGCTCTTGCTTCAGCTCCAAACTACGTTATAACTAACGCGACTCTCTACTCTTGACCAGTGCGTTATAACGCTAACGCACCCTCTACTCTTGACCAGTGTGTTAGTAACACTGAGGATCCTCCAAAATAGAGCGTTAGTACAACAAACTAATGCTCCTCTTGCCTCAATCTTTCAAAAGGTGTAACTTCTTCATATGGAAGCTATTTCTTGAGCCGTTTTTTTTTTAAACGGCCTAATTTTTCAAGATCTTTCCATTGGAGCAGTTAGTTTCAAATTTTTCTCAGCTTCATTTTTTAAAAATGGAAATTGGATGCCTGATTATTCTTAACAGCACCAATTATTTCCAATGGCTACCTCACATGGTAGATATACTTAGAAGTAAAGGGATTTATAGAATAGCCACAGGCCAAGAAACTAAACCTTTCGATGATGATAAAGTTCCTAAATGGGAAAATAAACAAGATCAAGCACGTGGGTTGATAGGAATGTCCATTGCTCAAGATCTTCGATTTCAAATCCTTGACATTGACACCCCTGATAAAGACCTAGAAAAGCTAAATACTGTTTTTGGCATTCAAAATCAAATCAGGGCCCACCAGCTTGAAAATGAGTTGCTTACTTTGGACCCTAATAATTTCTCCTCTATTGAAGACTTTTTGTCCAAATTCAAGACCCTTAGACTTCTTTTAGAAGGTTGTAAGGTCAAAAAGGAAGATGGTAGCCTCATCTATTGCATTCTTGCTAAGCTTGGCCTTTCATACTCTATATTTGTTTTCGCCTTCCATTCCACTAGAGAAGCCATCATTTCTTCAGGAACCACCTACAAGGATCCCTCTTTTGATTCCTTTTGTGATTCTTTGATAAAAGAAAAAGAAAAAATATTACATCTTGGTCTCATCACTTCTGGAAACGCTTCTAAGAAAGCCTTAGCAGCCCAACAACAATCATATCAAAAGAATCCCAAGAAGCAGTATCCAAAACAATATGGTATGAAACCAAACAAGGGTCCTAAGCAATTTCGACCACAAACTGAAAAAGCAACTCACCAAAATGATAAGGCAAATAAAAACAAAGGGAAGAATACTGATAGACATTGCAACTTTTGTAATCGTGATGGCCATATAGAGTCCAAATGTTTTAAGAAGATGGAAGCCTTACAAGCAGCAATGAAGAAGCACAACATCAATTTGGATCACTCTTCACCTTCATCTTTAGGAATGGCACTTTTTGCTTGTGGTTGTCAAGCATCAAGATCTAGTTATGCATTAAATGTATCTTCTTCTTCTCCTTCTCATGAGTGGCTCATTTATTCTGGAGCTTCTTACCACATGGCCAAAAATAAATCCATGTTTTCTTCTTTAAATGATTGTAACACCAAACATATTTATGTGGGTGATGATAGATCTCTTAATGTTGTAGGATCTGGAACCATTCATCTAGATAATGGTCAGTTCAATGATGTACTATGTGTCCCTACTTTGTCATGCAACCTTCTATCTGTTTATCAGATAACTCATTCAGGTGAAGGGAAAATAGTAGAATTCTCACCTCATGATGTTGTAATCAAGGACCTCAAATATCCCAGACATATTCTAGCTACTGGAATTGCTGATGATTCCACAAGGTTGTATGAGTTTGAAAATTTTGGGTCATCATGTCTTCCCTCCATTTTTGTTTCTCATAATGGTGAAGTGAGAAAACTTTGGCATGAGTGATTTGGTCACTTAAACTATCGCTCTCTTCAAACCCTATGTAAGGAAAATATGGTGACGGGTCTTCCTATGGTATCTTTCCGAGATGGTGTTTTCTCCAGATGTGTACTCGGAAAACATCATCAGGATATTTTGACAAACGTGCCTCTTGGCACGCTTCAGCCCCTTTGCAGCTTGTGCACAATGATTTATGTGGTCCCCTTCCCATTATTTCTTTCTCTGGTTGCAAATACTTCTTAACTTTCATTGATGATTTTTCCAGACGCACTTGGGTATACTTCTTAAAACTCAAGAGTGAATTTTTTAACGTGTTCTTGGCCTTAAGGCCTTTGTTGAGAAACAATCTGGACATCAAATTATTAAGTTAAGATCAGAAAATGGAGGATAATATGTTAACAACAAATTTATCAACTTTTGCACTGAGCATGGAATTCAATTGCAACATATTTTTCCATATAAGCCACAACAAAATGGTGTAGCTGAAAGGAAGAATCGCACCTTAAAATAAATGACTAATTTTGTGCTTCAATCTAAAGGACTTGGTCTCAATTTTTGGGTAGAAGCCATTAACTGTACAAATCACATAGTAAATCGAACTCCTACTAAGGTTTTAAAGAATATAACTCCAGAGGAAGCTTGGAGCTCAATCAAACCAGATGTAAGTCACTTTCGTGTTTTTTGAAGTTATGCTTGGGCCCATATTCCAGATGCGAAACATAAAGCCTTAGAACCTAAGAGTGAAATATGCATTTTTGTTGGATATTCTGAGGATGTCAAAGGATATAGAATTCTTCAACCAAAATCCAAAAATATAATCATTAGAAGAGATGTAAAATTGATGAAAATATATCGACCTGTGAACCTAGTTTGACGGGTGTTTCACCTTTGGCCTGTGAGCCTGATTCAGCATATGTGCCACCTCTCTCCCTCTCTTCTATTTTTAATAGCATTCCTTCTAGTTCAGATGATGAAAGCGAGGATGACAATCTTCCACCTCTTGAAATTATTCCTTTTACTCCACAGCTTCCAAGATGGGTCCGCTCCACTCGGGATACAACAGGTTCTCTTGCGGGTGACCCTGCAGATCGACGATGTACTCGTTCTCAGTTCAAAAGAGCCTCTTCCTTATTGGCTCAAGTTCCAACAAATCCTGATCCAAAAAGCTTTGAATAAGCTTCCGGTCATCCAGATTGGGATGAAGCTATGAATGAAGAATATTGTTCCTTATTGGCGAACGATACTTGAGATCTTGTTCCTCTTCCAAAAGGAAGAAAACTTGTCAGATGCAGATGGGTATACAAAACAAAGTTTGGACCAGATGGAAAAGTGGATAGACATAAAGCTCGTCTTATCGCTAAAGGATTTTCACAAGTTGAAGGCATTGACTATACTGAAACCTTCTCCCATATTGCCATGATGAATTCTATCCGCCTTGTTCTTTCCCTTGTTGCCTCCTTTAAATGGAAAGTCCATCAGATGGATGTTAAATCTGCCTTCTTACATGGAGATTTGCATGAAGAAATATACATGGAACAACCCCCTGGATTTATCCAAAATTAATCTAGCCTTGTTTGTCGCCTTAGGAAATCAAACAAGCTCCTCGGGTTTGGTATTCCAAATTGGATAGATTTCTATTATAAAATGGCTTTTCTAGGTGTCATTCTAACAACACTGTCTACACCAAGAAAGTGGGTAAGTCCTTCACCATCCTTGTTCTTTATGTTGATGATCTTATCCTTACTAGTAGTGATCCAAACCATATAAACCATGTGAAGTCTAGCCTCAAAAGGAAGTTTGAAATGACAGACTTAGGACACTTGCATTATTTCCTTGGTCTTCAAGTCTTGCAATCCAAGGAAGGCATTACCCTCTCTCAATCCAAGTATGAATATGATCTTCTACACCACATTCACATGGAAGACTGTAAGCTAGCCCCTTCTCCCTTTCATTCTAGAGTCAAGATTTCAGTCACTTGTACTACCCCTGAAGTTGATGCTACCTTATACCGTCAACTTGTTCGTAAACTTCTATATCTAACCCATACCCATCCTGACCTTTCCATTGTCGTTGGTCTTGTCGCTCGGCTTATGCACCAACCTCATGAAATTCACTGGAAAGCAACTAAAATAATACTTTGATATATTAGAGGTATAGTTCAGTTCGGGTTCATTATAGTGCATGAGCATCTCCATTGTTAATTGGTTTCATTGATTCTGATTGGGCTAGTGACCTTGATGATCAAAAGTCTATTGCAGGATATGTATTCTCTCTTGGTTTAGCACCTATTACTTGGTCTTGTAAGAAACAAAGTGCCATCTCTCTTTCTTTAGCAAAAGCAGAGTATTGTCGTGCAATTGAAGCCAACAAGGAAGCCATGTGGCTTCGTCAAATCCTGTCTGAATTTGGTCTTCATCAATAGCATCCAACTACACTTTGGTGTGATAATCAGAGTGTCATTCAGCTATGTAAAGATCCAGTTCAGCATCAGTGTATGAAACACATTGAACTCCACATATACTTCATCAAAAAGCTCATTCATGATCGTGTTCTTGAAGTGCAGTACTGTCCAACCAATGATCAAGTAGCCGATATCTTTACGAAGGCTCTCACAGAAGTAAATTTTACCAAACTTCGATCCATGCTTGGAGCTCATGAAATTTGGCATTAAGCGGGAATAGGCTCTATTACTATCCCAATTTGTTCTTAAGGGGGAATGTTAGGATATTTCGACACATAGGAAATAGGCTCCTTTTGTGTCACTTTTGTAAATCCTTCAATCCTATCCCAAGTTGTTCTTAAGGGGGTATGTTAGGATATTCCAACACATAGGAATTAGTTTAGAATAACTTAGTCTAGTGTATAGTTAGGTAAAGTGTGTTTCTTTACCATGTACATTTGTAACTTATAATCCAACAGTCACAATTTGTAGTGATCCGACGGTTATCTCTCTCCTCGTTATTAACAAGACTTGATCCATGGCTTAACACCCAATTGGTCCATGATCTCTATTTAAAGAGCATGGAGGGTCATTATCTTGTTAACCATTTATGAGAGAAACATATGTAACTTTTCTTTTTATATTAATAAATTGCCTAAAGTGGCCACGTTGGCTCAGGTCGTGGACCATTTCCCTCTTCGAGGTTTTTAACCACGTGATTATACTGGTGTATTTATTTTTTATCTATTTGTGAGTGGTGACCTTCGGTTCTTGATCTAAGGAACTTACCTTGTAAATTCCTACACAACTCAGTTACCAGAAAAGAAATTTGAAACCCTCATCTGGAAGAGAGCTTCAATGTCGTTTCCAACCATTAGAAATTTGATGAACAGATATTGTACACATATTACTCACAAACCAATTTGTATTTATATATTAAAGCCAACTTACAAGGCACATAAATAGTGTTTATGAAATCCAACAACTTGCAAATAAGGAATTCCTTGTTGATAAACTCTCTCAACAACTAACAATCCAATCCTACTTATTTACTAATGTAAGCATTATTTCAATTTCAACTCCAAACAGAAAATGATTTCTTTACCATATTCAATAAAGAAGATCCAAACTCTTGCAACATTATGTAAATCAATTTAGTCTTCACATAAATTATTATGTAAATAAGTCTCAACATGCTCTTCTCATCCTTGACCACCAAGAATAGTGATCACAAACTGTCTTAAGGAAATGATTGAAATTAAGAAAGCCTGTGGAAATCAATAGAGTCTCTGTAGAATTGTTAGAAATTACGTAGACATTATCGATACACTCATTTATGAATTATTTATGGGAAATTTTTTAAATGAATATGTTTATAAAGGAAATATATATAATTATTAGGTTTATCAATGATAGTATTTAGGGTTCATGTGGTCTTGGATAGATGGTGTAGTCAGTGGGTCAATTCCTGACCTAGATTGGGGTGATGATATATTGGACATGATGAAGATGTAGTCTTGCAAAATTTACAAAAAAAAAAAATATAGTATTTAGGGTAGTTTTTTTTTGAAATATTAAAAATAAAAAAATAAAAAAATTAGTCTTCAGATTTATTTTATGTGTAAAATATGTTAAAATAAATTTGAAGTTAAAATAGAATTGTAATAGACTTTATAATTTTCTTACATTTTTCTTATTTACATCTCTATCTCATATTCATACTGATAGAGATAGGATTTTAAACAAACTCTCAAAAGATGGTGTTGGTCTACATCAAATTTAGAATGGAAACACTGTAAAATGTGCTTTTCTACATCCAAGAATGATGGAGATGTGTAATTTGTCAATCTCTAAATTGTTCCTTTTAAAATAAAAATAAATATTCTCTAGATTAAAAAAAAAATGTTATCCATAGGAAAAAAATAAAAATAAATAGGCATATTGATTTATTTTAATTAAAAACATTATTCCGGATGTGTAATTATTTCCATGCATAAAATAGACTTTATATATATATATATATATATATATATATATATATATATATATATATATATATATATATATATATCTTCGAAAAAAAAATGACAATCAAGAATAAATAAAATATTTCAATGTATATATAAAGTAACATAATAACTAATATATTTCAACATCAATTTCATATATATTTTTATATGAAGAGAAGGAAAAATTATTTTAATGTTAAAAAAAAATGAAATATTTCAATATTCATTTTAAATAAAATAGTTACACCAATAAGTGTTTATCTTGGAATAGGATTTCCATAATTTTAATTTAATTATCAATAATTATTAGGTGGATGGTAGGGATTTAACATTTATAGAGTATTTTAGAATATTCTTATTAGTAATCACAAACAAAACGTTGAGATTTATCAAAAAAATAGGAATGTGCTGTCATAGACAATTGTATTACAAGTTAAGAATTTCTATGGTAAAGTGGGGGTGAATGTTCATAGTTAAGAATTTTTTAAATGTATATATATTTAACTTATATATTGATTCTTTCTATAATTGATAATGATAATAATTCAAAATAGAGTTATAATTTAGTTAACTTTTATGATTTTTTTTATCTTGACAATGTGAGATATATCATGAAATAGATGTTTTGATACTTATTTTGGCAATGTGAGATATATCATGAAAGAGATGTTTTGATGTTTATTATGTATTGATGGTTGGATTAGTTTTATATTGACTATATAAAATGGAAAACTGGGTTGAAAGTAAAAAAAAAATGTTATTTGTTACTAAGAGAGATGAGTAATTTATTTAAAATTTAATATGGGATTGATATGTGACATTTAAAAGATATTTCAATGTGGTTATAAACTTTAATATGCACATTAAGTAAAATATTTCAATATCAATGATAGATAAGTAGAGAAATATCAAATATATGTAGATAGAATCTTTCTAGTAAAATGGAGACATGTATATAAAAATATATTAATAACAAACAAATATTTTAATGTTAACAATGTGAAACATAAAAAAAAAATATTTGAGAATGTCCATGTTGAGTAAAAAAATTCAATGTCAAAGGGTGATGTGCTAAGTAGAAATTTTTCACATTTTTAATATTGACATTAGTTTAATTAAAATTTATATTATTAAAGGCTCATTCTACAACCTAGTATGAAGGAGATGTGTACTTCCTTATGTGTTCAACCTAGAGTTGACACATGTACCACGCTAATTCCTTTCTCACATGAGAGGATACCATGTATTCAACTTTTGTAGTTTAGAGTTCCACAACAGACACTTTTTTTCTCATCCAAATGATTTATCCTCCAAATAGGTTAAACACATACACACCAACAAAGCCATGTATGTCCAACACTCGATCCAATCATAACCTTCCTTGGTAGCACAATTCATATCCAGTAATGCCACACATTTTCCTGAAATTTTTTCTTATTGTTGCTCAATACTCCTTCCCTAGTTTTGACATGTACCCACTCCATACTCCCACTGCACGTGGAATGTCCAGTCTAGTACAAACCATTGCATGCATTAAGCTTCCAATCGCATTGGCACATGGAACACAAGAGATGTCATCTTCCTCTTCCTACGTCTTGGGACACTTCTCTGCAAATTCCTTTACACCGACATGAATAAGCACCTTTACAGGTTTATATTCCTTCATATCAAACCTCTATAATATCATCTCAACATACTTCCCTTGACTTAATTAGAGTTACTTCCCTTGACTTAATTAGATTTAAATGTTTTCTCGACCTATTTTTATCTCCATGCCCAAGTTAAAATTTGTTGCACCATGATCCTTCATGTAAAATTTAGAGGAAAATTGAGTTTTCACTTCCTAGATGATTTCCATGTCATTAACAATCAACAACATATCTTCCACATTTAAGAGCAAATAAATAACATAATCACCAACTAATTTGAAATACACATAAGTATATTATTTTCTCATTGTGAAGCCAAGTCCTATATATAAGTATCAAAATTTTGATACCACATCCATGGTGATTTCCTTAACCCATATAGGTAATTTTTCAACTTGCATACCCACTCTTTCTTTCCTTTCACAACAAATCCGTATGGTTGATTCATGCATCTTATTCCAAATCCCCATTTAGGAAATCTCCATCTGTTATACTTCAATACCAAAAGTAGTGGCAATAAATAAAATAAATCTAATGGAAGTTAAATTGGGAACATGAGAAAAATTTATCACTAGATTCAATTCCCTTTACATGGGAATAACCCTTTGATACTAACTGAGATTTGCCTTTCTCCACTCTACCTTTTGCATTCAAATTCTTCTCAAACACCCAATTTCTACCAATTGATTATCTTCCAACCAAAAACTCCATTAGATCCCAAGCCTCATTCTTGTCCAAGGTTGCCATTTCTTCAACCATGGCCTTTTTCTATAGTTTTCCATCCTATGAATCCACTACCTCCCAAAAAAATCTAGGATTGTGATCAATAATAATAATAATAATAATTTAATATAAATCAAGTTGAGTATACCTTCTTGGTTTCCTTTTTTCCCAAACTTGTCTCATCGGTGCCAGAATATGTTGTTGTTCTTCTTCTTACTCATGTTCCTCTACAGAGTTTGATTAATCATCGTTCAATTCAAACTCTATCTTTTATAGTTCTGTATCCCTTAGTAGGAATTCAAGTTTGAAAACATCTTTGGATTCTCTAAATACCACATCTTGACTATACACTACCTTAGTATATTTTGGGTTCCAAAACTTATAACCTTTCGTACCATCATTATATCCAATAAATATACACTTTTCATCTTTCTTGAATAACTTGCTCATATTATCCTTTGGAACAAGTACATAAGTATCATAGCCAAATACCTTGAGATGTTTAAGAGAAGACTTATTACCAATCCATACCTCATGTGAATTCTTATAATCCAATGGTATGATATCTTTACTAGCTAACCTGTAGTATATGTTGCTTTTGCCTAGAATTCCTGTCCTAACCCAACACCATTTAGCATGCTCCTTTCTTTATCCATCAATGTCCTATTCATCCTTTTTTCAACTCCATTATTTTGAGGTGTGTATGTAACAGTATCCTTCCTTGATATACCACATTTATTACATAATTCTTTGAATTCCTTCCTAAGGAACTCTCCACCAGTATATGTCCTTAACACATTAATTTTCTTTGATTTTTCAAAGGAGACTTAAACTCTTTGAATTTCTCAATGACTTAATAGTTCTTCCTAGGAAAATAAATTCATATAATCCTTAGTAAGTCATCTATAAATGAGGCATAATGCATAGATTTATCAAGTGATTGAACCATCATAGGTCCAAACACATCACTGTGCACTAGCGATGATATTCTCTCTAACCTCGTATAACTATCGGAGAATCTCACCTAATTCTTCTTCCCATATAAACAATGTTCAAAAAAATAAAAATATAGAGAGAAAATAGACATACCTTCTACCATACCATTACCATATAGTACTCAAAGGCCCTTCTCTCCACTATGTCCTAGTCAATGATGCCATAGCATAATCTTTTCTCCACAGATCATAGGATTTTATTCCTTATTTTTCTCCACACTCAAAGAAAAATGGAACTATTTCACCCATTAATAAAAATGCTTCTTAGTAGCTTATATAGACTTAGAATTTATCGTCAAACTATTATGCAAGTATCATTTTCAAACATTCTTTTTACACCTACATCACTCATCTTGCTTATAAAAACAAATGTTTGGCTAGTCTTAGGTTGTGTAGAACACCAAAGGGTGTTATAATCCTTCCATCCATTACCTTCAACTTGAATTTTCCTCATCCTATGATTATGATTTTCAAGTCATCTCCTAAGCAAAAATCACCACTACCTAATCTTTCATACTCGGAAAATTACTCCTTGTGAGTTGTTATATGAAAGGATGGACCTAATTCAACTGACCATGTCTCATGATATACATGTGTACTTGAAGAATACAAGTACACATCCCCTCCTACATTTGAGGTGTGCTGGAAATAATAAGAGGAGGGTGAATCATTATTTCTTTTCAATTGTTAATTTTACCAATTAGATCAATTATATATAGAATACAAAATGGAAAATGATGGAATAGATACTTTTATTAATTTCTTCTTTACAATAAGTAAATTAAAATAATGATATAGGGCTCCAACCCTAGATGAAGACTCCAATATTCCAAGCTCCAACCTATATTATGCCAAGCACCAATTTGGTCTTTCAAAGGCTCCAACCTTGTCAATTTGAGGCACCAACCTCTAAGGCTCCAACCCTATCACGGGTACAGGTTCTGACCTGGTTTCTTGAGGAATTTAACACTCTAGGGCTCCAATCCTAACTTCCAAGGCATTGACCTTATCTCTATCAGGCTCCAACCCTCAACTTCACTTCATCAAAATATGTTTGTTTATTCTTCACGACTCCCAAAGTATTCTTCAATGAGCCCTGTCACACTTAGTCTCCACGTCACATCATCAAGGACAACCTTTTATTCCTAGAAGGTGTCACAACTTCTCTTCATCGTACCCAAACAATTTCTCTAAGTTACCTCAAGATGAAATTAGCGATGCATTATGATATTCAATGTTATTTCCAAGATCACTTAAGCCTTCTCAAAAAAATATCTTCAATCTTCTTCAAGGTCACTCCACAAAGTCTTCTTAGTCTTATCTGCAAGTATTCTTTAATGTTTTTCTTTTCTGATATACTTCTTCTTCACTAATCTCCCTTGATCCCGAAATATTGTCCTCCATAATTTGTTCTTCAAGAATGTCTTCAATATGTTTAAGAGTGCCTTTGATTATGCTCCGAGGTACCTTCTAAAATAGTTCAAACCTCTCTTAGATCAAGGTTTGCACTTCTTCAAGTCTTCACAAGTTTTTCCAATATAAACCTTAAGATCCTTTAAATGTTAATATCAAGCTTCACTTCTTCCAAGCTTGAAGATTAGAGGATTGTACAAGTGTAACTGTAGTTGTGTCTCTTCAAACTGAGAGTTTTTTTCAAGCACCAAGCTACCTCCACAGGACTGTCTCCACAAGTAAAAACATTGTTCCAACCCTTCCACAAGTGATTGTCTTCTCACCATAGGTCTAACCTTCAAAAACTGAGCCTCCAACGGATGAGCCTAAGGTTTGTCTCCTTATCCACAGTCTTGTAGATCTGACCTACTCAAATCACTCTTGTAATGTTTTTACTTCCCAATAGTTTGAGATTAACCATAGGAGAATTTTCCTCAAATAAATATGCAAATAAGTGTCACTATACGTCCTCCTTTTTTTTGGTTTGGAAAATATTTTTTACAACCCAGTACTGTGCCTTCAAAACTAGATCTTCGTATCTCTTTTCTATTGTGGCTAGAGTCATGTAGTTTCCCTCCTTACTCGTTGTTGATCTGGGCTTATAACCAGCCCCAAAACCACCTCTTTTGTCCTCCAAAAAAAACTAATCAGAGCTACCACTTGCTGACATATCACAATGCAAGTCTGAGCCTAAAAATTGAGCTTCCAAAACTCTTTAATGCTTGTTGTAAGATGCTTTAACCCAACAAAAAAAAATTAAGCCCAAAATAGTGCTTAATTTATGATCTCCTCGGCCCCTTTTCTATCTTTGTTTTTTCTGTAATGATTCTTCACCAAATTGATGGTGAAAAATGAAGGTTTCGACTTATATTTATAGTGATTTCATTCTTTAAATAGAGGACGTGACTATTAAAGATGAGAGCCAACATATGTATGTTAACTTAGGTTGACTAGATAAAAAAAAAATTAAAAAATAAAAAATAAAAAAATCTGAACTTAAAAATTAATTATCTCATCAACCACCGGGAGCTTGGGGGCAAGTACGGGCTTGTTATAAAGGGGAAAATATACTCTATAAGATTATATAGTATCCATTTTGAAAGGTTGCCTCTAAGGTGGTGAAAAATATTTTTCTTTGTGACTGCCCTTGAATTATTTAGTGCATAAAATGATTAGGGTAGTATGGCTTCTTTGTTTGGCTTCTCCATTGTTTTTCTTATACATTATTTGGCTTCTTCATCATCATAGGAACATGTAGGACATCCACATCATCATGATAGTGTCCAGCAATGATTTTATCATCCATGTCATCACATAATTGTGTAGTGATATGTTATAGTGTAGCATCATTAGGAGAACTTCAAAGTAGTCTTCCAACCATCAAATGATATCTTCCACATTATCATCTAGTCTTTCAACCTTCATCAAGTTCCATCCTCAATTGTGGTCATTCATTTAGTGTATGACATCATCAATTGTATGGCTCCATATGTCATCAAGGCTTAAGGTCTACATCATCAAGGCACATGCAACATTATAGCTAGTTCAAGGAATTCTTAGGACTTCTTCATTAGTGGTTTGAAATCTTCATGGGTTGACCTCTTCATTGATGGCATCCTTGTCAAACAAGAGTCATGACATCATCATCTTATACTAGGGATCTAAAAAATATTGACATTTTAGTCAATGCCATATTGACATCAATGACAACCTTGATTAACAATATCCTCCTTTGTCATTGATGGCAATATTTTTTCCCTTCCAACATTTTCTCCCCCTTTGACATCAATGGGAAACAGGGTGCTCAAGTAATCCCCCTGTCAAGATGATTCTTTTCTTCATCAATAGTAATTATTCATAGGAATGTTACTCCCCCTGTCATGGTGCTCTTCCTTTAGGCAATGTGGTCCATAATATATTTCATTTCTTCGTGTGATGAACCAACCCCCCCTTCCTGCATAAACAACTCTATCTCAAGAAATATTTTTTTCTTTGTGATCTAATGGAAGAAATCTTCAACAATGGCCCATCGAATGAGAAGGGATTATGTTTTTCAATGGATTTTATTCTGAGAGACAATCTATCAAAAGATGATTGTCCATGTATGACTCATCAAGGATTTCATAGGGCCCTTTCACAGATAGATTTTGCAAGAAAGATCAAGAATCACAGACTCCCCCTAAATGTATGCATGGTTTCATTTTGGCAGAGTTTCATTATCAATCACTTGGAATATCAAGGATGATTTCATCAATTCAATAACATGTATTGCTGAATGGAGTGTTCAAAATCTTTCCGGAGGAAATTTCTTCCTTCTCCATACTTTTGTAACTTTCTTCTCTGGCATGGTTCTAGCTTATGTAGTGGCCCAATTCAAGTTACAATCACGTGCCATATGTCATATGTTATGGCAATTGAAACATTCTATCTTGTTCATGAATAATAAATCATGACTTCTTGAAAATTTTCTTCTAGGAGATTGATAGCGACCATTATATTGGTCTTTGTGATATGCTCTATAATATTTTTCCATGTGCCCAAATTTTGTACAAGAATAGAAATAACCAAGAAATATAATTTGGTACCTGGGAGATGAAGAGTTCCTTGAAGTACTTCTGAAGTCTTTTTGCCTTGGAATTCTTTGATGATATTCATTTCCTTTTGTAATCTTGACATCATCTGTAAATATCCTTGGAGTAGGGTTTCTTCAAATGTCATTTTGACTCTTTCCTTTTCTGGAATTGGGATTATCATTTCTTCCTCGCTTCCTCATATCCTTGTTGTTTGAAGCATTATCATTCTTTCTTGAGGGTTCACCTACATAGCCAAGACCTGATTTATCAAGGGGGGATCTTTGATGACTTAGGATGTCATCTAGGGTTTGAGAACTCTTCAAGTTCTTATTCGACAATTCAACTTCCTTTTTAAGAGAGACAATTTATCCTTTCAATTTTTCACACTGTTCATCTTTCATGACTATTTTCTTCTTCATTTCTTCCATCATCCTTGTTGCTTTGTGTGCTTTGATTTTAAGGGATATGATATTTGATTTCATTATGAAGATTTCTTCATTCTCCTTTTCTAGATTTTTATCCATTTCTTCTTTTATTCTTGTAGCTTCACATGTTTCAGCCTTGAGAGGATTGATGTCTAATTTAGTTTGAATATTTATTCATCCTTTTCTTCTAGTTGAGATTTAAGAGAGGATACCTCTTCCTTATATTGACCAATCTCTGCTTCAAGATTGTTCAAGCTCTTAAGTTCAAGGTGGCTTGGAAATTTTTCTTCCCTTTTCTTTGCCTTACCCAATTGATTTTTCATAGATTTGACTTCTTTATGATGCTTTATTTTGTTTTGATGAAATTACTCTTTAATTTTGGTGAGCTCCTCATCTCTTTCTTGTACTTCAAGCTTGACAAAGTCAACTTCCTTCCTTGTCTTGTCTTGGTTACCATCTTGCACCTTCTTCTTAAGTTCCTCATTTTCCTTTTTCAAATTGTTAATCTCTTCCATGGAAGCCATAAGTTTATTTAGGAGATCTTCTTCAAAGTCTTATTTGTTCTCTTCATCTTCTAGGTCCTCCTTAGCCTTGTTTTCATCTCTCTTATCTTCAGCTTCCTTGATGGATTCTAGACTTCTTTATTGTTTTCCATCATATTGTTGACTAGAGATCACTTTCAAAGCTCCTTTATATCATGAATTTTGTCCCATATGACTTTTGCTGACGAAAATTTATCAAAATTGGCCTTCACAGAATTTGGTAACCCATTCAAAATTTCCTTCATTGCTCTTGTATTGTACTCCTTGGATTCTTTGTCCATCGTGTCATTAGAAATCATTGATTTCCAAACTTCAATTCCTTGATTCTTCAAGAAATTCCTCATTCTTGCCTCCCATATATCAAAATTTCCATTGAACAATGGATCCTTCACAAATTGATTGTCTTCAATTTCGATGGTTGAGGAAGACACATCTTTAGGAGGATTGGAGACTTTCTTCCTTGGCTTTTCCATTTGTGTTCTAATGATCAACCTTAAAGCTATTAGGCTTTGAGTGAAGGTACTGCTCTGATACCAATTGTTGAAAATACTAAGAGGGGGGTGAATCAGTATTTCTTTTCAATTGCTAATTTTACCAGTTAGATCACTTATATTTAGAATAAAAAATGAACAATGATGGAATAGATAATTTTATTAATCTATTCTTTACAATAAGTAAAGTAAAATAAGTAAAGTACAATAATGATATAAGGCTCCAACCCTAGATGGAGACTCCAATCTTCCATGCTCCAACCTTGTCAATTTAAGGCGCCAACCTCTAGGGCTGCAACCCTATCTTTGGTACAGACTCCGACCTAGTTTCTTGAGGGCTCCAACCCTATCTTACAAGGCACCGACCTTGTCTCTATGAGGTTCCAACCTCTTGGGCTCCAACCCTCAACTTCACTTCATCAAAATATGTTTGGTTATTCTTCACGACTCCCAAAGTATTCTACAAGGAGCCCTGTCACACTTAGTCTCCACATCACATCATCAATGACAACCTTTTCTTCTTAGAAGGTATCACCATTGCTCTTCATCGTACCCAAACAATTTCTCCAAGTTACCTCATGATGACATCAGCGATGCATCATGATATCCAATGTTATTTCCAATATCACTTAAGGCTTCTCAACAAAATATCTTCAATCTTCTTCAAGGTCACTCGAAAAAGTCTTCTTAGTCTTATCTGCAAGTCTTCTTAACTATTTTTCTTTTCTGATATACTTATGCTTCACTAATCTCCCTTGATCCTGAAATACTATCCTCAATGCGTTGTTCTTCAAGAATGTCTTCAATATGTTTAAGAGTGCCCTTGATTCTTCTCCAAGGTACCTTCTAAAATAGTTCAAGGCTTTCTTAGATCAAGGTCTGCACTTCTTCAAGTCTTCACAAGCTTTGCCAATATAAACATTAAGATCCTTCAGATGTTAAGATCTAGCTTCACTTATTCCACACTTGAAGATTCGAGGATTGTACAACTATAACTGTAGTTGTGTCTCTTCAAACTAAGATTATTATTCAAGCACCGAGCTGCCTCCATAGGACTGTCTCCACAAGTTGCAACACTGTTCCAGCCCTTCCACAAGTGGTTGTCTTCTCACCATGGGTCCAACCTTCAAAAACTGAGCCTCCAACTGATGAGCCTAAGGTCTATCTCCTTATCCACAGTATTGTAGATATAACCTACTCAGATCATTGTTTTAATATTTTTACTTCCCAATAGTTTGAGCTTAACTATAGGATAATTTTCCATAAATAAATATGCAAAGAAGTGTCACTACAGGTCCTCCTTTTTTTTGGTTTGGAAAATATTTTTTACAGCCCAGTATTGTGCCTTCAAAACCAAATCTTCGGGTCTATTTTCAGCTGCATCTAGGGTCTTGTAGGATCCCTCCTTCCTTGTAGTTGATCTGGGCTTCTAACTAGCCCAAAAACACATCTTTTTTCCTCCAAAATAAAAAGAATTAGAGCTACCACTTGCTGACAGATCACAAGGCATGTTCGAGCCTAAAAACTAAGCTTCAAAAACTATGCAATGCTTGTTGTATGATGTTTTAACCCAACAAAAAGTTTTTAAGCCCAAAACAATGCTTAATTTATGATCTCCTCGGTCACTCTTCTATCTCTGTTTTTCTGTAATGATTCCTCACCAAATTGATGGTGAAAAATGAAGGTTTCAACTTATATTTATAGTGATTTCTTCCTTTAAAGAGAGGATGTGACTATTGGAGATGAGAGCCGACATATGTATGTTAACTTAGGTCTGCTATATAAAAAATAAATATTTATCTAAACCTAAAAATTCATTATCTCATCAACCACCAGGAGTTTGGGGGCAAGTAAGGGCTCGTTAGAAAGGAGAAAATATACTCTACAAGATGGTATAGGATCAATTTTGAAAGGTTGCCTCTAAGGTGGTAAAAAAAAAATTATTTGTGATTGCACTTGAATTATTTAGTGTAGAAAATGATTAGGACAATATGACTTCTTTGTTTGGCTTCTTCATTGTTTGTCTTCTGCATTATTTGGATTCTTCTACATCATAGGAACATGTAGGATGTACATGTCATCATAATAGTGTCCAAAACTGAGTGTATCATCCATGTCATCACAAAATTGTGCAATAATATGTTATAGTGCAACATCATTAGGAGAACTTCAAAATAGTCTTCCAATCATCAAATGATATCTTCCATGTTATCATCTAGTGTTTCAAAGTCATCAAGTGCCATCATCAATTGTGTTCATTCATTTAGAGTGTGACATCATCAAGTGTATGACTCCATATGTCATCAAGCTTTAAGGTATAGATCATCAAGGCACATGCAACATTCTAGCTAGTTCAAGGAATTCTTAGGACTTCTTCATTATTGGTTTGACATATTCATGGGTTGACCTCTTCATTGATGGAATCCTTGTCAAGCAATATTCATGACATCATCATATGGTACTAGGCATATCAACAATATTGACATCTCGGTCAATTCCATATTGACATCAATGAAAACCCTGATTAAAAAGGTGGTTTTTACTTCTATAGAAGGAGAATCTTCAGATGCATTCCCTTTCTAAGCCATTTTAGATATGCGATATTTCTTTTAATGCCCTTTTTTTCCACATCTAAAACATATCGTAATGACCTCAGACCATGTTTTAATTATTATCTGTGGTGCGTATGAAACTATCTGTGACCTTGGTGCATTATATATTTGTGGCTATGATGTTCTTAATAACCTCTTCATTGAATATATCTCTACAACTTTGGATATACCTTTGCATTCAAGTTCATCTCTACAGCTTTGAATATACCTTTGCAGACAAGTATATCTTTGTGCATTGAATATACCGTTGTGATCTAGGATACCTCTATGGTCACATGGATATGATACTATAAAATGAATACAAGTCTGCACTTTAGTTTTTGGTCTTCGTTGAGGTTCTCACTCAGCTCTGCAACTAAAGGTTTTCGTTAAATATAATTCTTATTCGGTATGTGTTATATTCTTCCCATGAAAATCTGCATGTGTTTTTATGTTGTGTCGAGCACAACGGGGGGCTCACAGGGGGGGTGGTATCCCCCCCTTTCTAAGGGGTTTCACCCCCCCCTGCACCAGGTCTAAGGCAGTGCCAAAAGATTTCTTTTTTTTATGTGGACCCAATAATATTTTGGTATACCCAAGGGTGGGGGAAGACTCAAAGATGTTGGCCTTACCTTCCCATGGTTTTACACATGGTTTTTGGGCATGATGGCTTTTCCCATGCTATTTTGTAGATTTGGTCAAAGGATGTTATGTTCTAATCTAGGGTTAATAGATTGGGGTTTATGAATGCTTCGACATGTATATAATGTGTTGTAACATTAAAAGGAATATAATGAAAAATTAATTTGGGTTTCCTGTTTTTTGGTTTCAGTAGAAAATATTTGCATATATTTTTATTATGTTTTTTCCACTGTATATTTTTTCTATTTTTAAGAATTAATTTTCACGTAATTTTTGTACAAGGTTAAAACCTACAATTTTGCGGCCTCTAGATATATACAGTTGCAGTCTCTATGTGTTCGAATACCCTGGGTGCATACATTCCTTTTACCTGCTTCCTCCTTATTTCTAAGCTCTATTTGTCAAAACTATGAGTACATCTCCTCATATTTATAAAACTCCCCCCAACAAAATGAGGCCAAGATAAATTACCTTATAGATTCTTTACAATTAAATTGAATCTTTAGAAATTTGAAGAAAATAAAGATAAGGCAACTTAAACAAGAATGATATACAATGCTTTCATAACATAATTTCGAATTATCTACAATGCTTGACAACAACTGCAATCATTAGAAAATAAAATAATAACACCTGATATTAAACTCCAAGGAATGAAAAATAGAATGCAAGAAATTGAATATAAAAATAAATCAATGGTTGAAGAAAATTTCACCTTGAGAGATGATATTAAAGCATTCAAAGAAAAACTAAATAAAAATGCATCCCTAAGTAGCATAGAAAATAAATTAGATATCAAACTCATAAAATAGGAAATGAACAAACTAATTGAACTATATCATGAGCACCATAAAAGAGACTTGAACCATATAATTTTTGGCATAAAAGACCAAAATGATGAGGCACATTAGAAATAGTAAAAGAACAACTGGAAAATAAGTCACTAATTCAAACAACTTATCTAACAGAAGAAAAAAGTGGTGGGAAAGATACTTGAGCATAAATATAGATTGATTTGTGTTAAGGTAAGTTGCAATGACCATAAGTTAGATATACTTCGTAAATCTCCAAGCCTAAAAGGAACATGAATATTTATAAATGATGATATTATTTTAGAATACAAAGTTGAACTAAGGAAACATGTTCAAAAGGTGAAGGAGGCAATAAAGGAAGCGAAATTGGCAATCATTAGAAATAGGAAAGTAATTATTAGAGACATATTACAAAATAAAAGTGATAAATAGGAATTAGTAACACTCCATATCCTCTTCTGGAACTTTCGTGGTTTTCCATGGCGTAAAGGTCGTATGTTGGATCTTGAGTGATATTGACATTATTTTCTTAATTGAAACTTGGGAGTGTGATGAAACTAGGCTCCCCCACATAAATGGATCCATTCTCTTTTCAACTTGGAATAAGGAATCCTCCCGTAGAGGTTTTGGTGGTATGGATTTTTATATATAAAAAAAATATTTCTTCTCACATTCGGCTTCATAAGATTGACCCCTCAGTAAGTACATGTGGATCGAAATTTCAAAGTTTAACACCAATAGGATTTTTCTCACAATTTGTTATTTCGCCCCTATCAACTCTACCTCCTATAAGAAAAAAAACCTGGATAATAATTTCCCCTTTAATACCTTAGAACAAGATATCCATAGTCTAAAGATTGTATGGAATATCCTTTTTCTTAGGGACTTCAATGCTTGAACCACTACTAACAAAGTTACTTTCATAAGTAATAAATCTAACCCTAACCTGATTTGGCTAGATGAGGAATATGAATTACCTAATAGATTGAAAGAAATTTTGAAGAAACAACTGAGAACTTATTTTTTTATCAAGCTTATAAAGCTTTGTAGTTCCCAAGACGTGATAATTTGTAATGGAATTAATAAGTGGCCAACCTCTAGCCATATGACTTGTATTCATGGTCTAGATAGTAGTGTTGTGGATTATGCAATATTGGACACCCATGTTCTTAACCATATTGTAAATTTTGACCTCCTAAATGACCATGAGCCCGATTCTAACCACAAACCTTTATCCTTAACCCTAAATCTTGACGTACACACAAACCCCATGAAAAATAATTATGAGATTCAAAGCCACATTCATTTCTGATAGAAGTAAAATGAATCTCTTCTTACAATATTTAAACAGAGATTAAGGTTTCTTAACATATGATGATAACATTGATCACACCTACTACAATTTTACTACAACCCTTTCCACTATCATTAATAAATTCTTTACCAATATGTCATATAAAAATAATAATAGGACTTCCAACCCTTGGTATTATAATGATTGAAAAACTGCGAGGAAAGAAATTAGATATGCTCATAATGAAACTATAAAGCTTGAAAAAATAAGTGTATACAAATATCTTATCAAAAGGAAGAAAAATGTATCTAGAAATAAGAGGAAAGAGAATATTCTTCACTTGTCTAAGGTTGAGCCTAGAAAGTTTTGGAGAAATATACTTGTTCGTAATATATATATATATATATAATTCAATCCCCTTAAAGAACCGAGATATTTATCTTAAGAATTTTTATGACTTTTTGAACACCATAATCAACATCTGAAATACTCCAATAGAGGAGGATATATTTTCTTTGGAATACATGGAGTTCAGGATTAAGAAACTCGCTAATGGGAAAATCAGGGATATTGAATGATACCAAACAAAAATTTCCAAAATGGGAATATATATCCCCATTCCTCATTTGACAAATTTCTCAATTTGGAAGTAAAACACGGCTTCCCTAAGCCTTGGATGAAAAGCCTTATTGTGCCTATCTTTAAAAGTGGGGATAAAAATGCTCCCTCTAACTATAGGACCATTATGATTAGTCAAATTTTATCCAAATTGTATGGGATCATTTTGGAAAAGAAGATTAGCCTCTGGCTCAAAAGCCATGGTAAAAGAGGTAAAGGAAAAAATGGATTTAGGAGACATCACTCAACTATTGACCATCTTGTTACCCTTAAGATCATTGTCGAAGAATGTTGCAATAGTAAAATTTATTTCTTTTATTGTTTTTTTTTTCTTTAGAAAAGTTTTCGATGCAATTCCTTGGGATAAGTTATGGAAAATATTCGAAGAGGTAACAGGTTCCTCTAAAGTTGAGATTTGTTGTAATTTGGCTATACGATAATGTTGTCACCAACATTAAGACCACCAAGGGTTGATTTAAAGAAATTAAATGCATTATTAGCATAAAGTAAAGATGTCCCCTTTTCCCTACCATTTTTGGCATTTACATCGATAAGCTAGAAAAATATTTGGAAGTTGCATGATGTGATGGCCCTAAGCTCGCTAGAATGGTCATTTTCTTCTCCTTTACAGTGATGATATTGTCCTTCTATCTAGAAGCCATGATGATTTTGACAATAAACTTAAAATTCTCCATGATTACTTCTCCAAGATGGGTATGACTCTTAATACTGACAATATTAGAGTCATGGTAATTAAATCCAAAAAGATCGACCATTATAATTTCATTTATGATAACAATTACTTGGAGAAGGTTTTTTCATACAAATATTTAGGTATTGACATTCATCATCAACTCAACTGGAATTTTAGCATTGAGATAATTATTATTGGAGCTTGAAAACAGTTGTAAGTTGACTAAACTTTGGTTTTGGTGTAAATTTTTTTTTTCTTTGACACTCTTGTCACTCCTGTTATTTTATATGGTTGTGAGGTTTATGGTTTCAGTATATCTAGAGAATCATTGAGGAATATCGAGTTGATCCAAAATAAATTTATAACCTACAACCGTACGATTAAAGGAAATACCCCCTATCCCATCCTCTTGATTGAAAATAGCCTCTTTCCCATTGATAACATGACTATGTTTATGTATCTTATGTATGATAAGAAGCTTTACAACATGGAATCCAAGAGGTTCCCAAAAATTGCTTCTAACTCTAGCCAAAACCCCCATTTTTGGCTCAAGCAGGGATGACACAAGGATGCCTAGTCTTGGCTCGACCATTGGGGGATAAAGGAGGAGATCATGTTGGATAAGAAAGATAATATTAAAAATACTATTACTTCCAAATTTAAGGATATGTTATAGGATGACAAGGAGCTATAGGAGAAAAGAAAGCTAAGGTATTATATGGAGGTGATCAACCACACCCTTGCTAACTAGAATTATCTTCGTCTCTTGATTAGTGCTAAGAAGGAAATGAATATTATGAATATTAGAAGTAATTCTCATGAGCTTCAGAGTGAAACCAGGCATTGGTCTATTCCCAAAACACCTTGGAATGAAAGAACCTGTCACGTTGCAACACCAAGAGAGTTGAAGATGAAAAACACCTTACTCACATCCGTTCTCATTTCCAAAACATTTTCCACACCACCAACCTTCTTGACTTGTTAAGTCAACAAAACTATAGTGAGCTAGGAATGCTTCTTTCCCTTCTTTTTTTATCATAGAAATAAAATATTAAAGAGTCTAAATCAATCTCTTACTTTCTTAGGGTCGGATAGACCACACTATGTCTTAGTGGACATTAATCATCATCATCATCATCATCATCAATTAGAATTAACCAAATATATTTATCTATTTTTGTTTTTTATTATAACTAACATTACTTTTCTATTTAAAAATATTTTATTTTTATTTTAAAAGGTATATGTGTTAACTCCACATTATAAAATATACCTCTCAACTCAATTATATTATTTTTTAAATTGACATAATACATATGTTAAAATTTCATTTGTTAATAAATATAATTATCATGATGATGATGATGATGGTGGTGGTGGTGGTGGTTAATGTCCACTGAGACCAATCTTTGGTCTATAGGACCTAAAGAAAAGAGCTATTTAATTTGATTTAAGATTTTATTCCTATGCTAAAAAAGCTTCTTTGGTCTATAGGACCTAAAGAAACGAGTTATTTAATTTGATTTAAGATTTTATTCCTATGCTCAAAAAGCTTGGAGAGAAGCCTCCCGAGCTCACTATAATTTTGACATCTTAAAAGGCTAGGAAGGTTAGTATTGCAACAAAGATTATGAAATTGAGCTCTAATAGGATTTGTATAGAACAGAGGAGGTGATTTTCATCCTCGATGTTCATATTCTCACGAATGGCAAATCTTTCCATCAGCAATTGTTTTAGGAAATACATCCAATGACTTGTTTACTATGGAGCTCATGAGAGTTCGTTCTAATCTTGGATATATTAATTTTCTTCTTTGAGCTAGTTAAAACAAAGAGATACTTTTGATCTTCTAGGTTGGGGTTGATGACCTCCTTATAATATCTTAATTTTATTTTAGTTGCTAGATCTTTCTCACACTACATTTTTCTTTGAACTTAGAAGTAACCAATTTTTTAATGTTATTAATTTTTTGCAATGCAACATTCTCATCAATCTCCCAATGGTTTAACCAGGCCCTGGTGTCTTTATACAAACCTCGTTTGAGCCTTAGATGGTTTTGGCTCGAATTTAAAGCTAGCTTAGGAAGTCTATGGTCTCCTATGCTATTGAGTTTGTGCTTGTACAATAGAAGCCTAGTCATAGCTACACTCTCAATAGGGGAAAGACCCACTTCTATAAGGAGAATAGGATAGGGTGTATTGCTTTTAATTTTAAGGTTATACATTATAAAACGATTATGGATTTGCTCAATATTTCTCCAAGATTCTCTAGATATGCTGCAACCCCAAACCTCACATCCATATAAGATAACAGGAGTGACTAAAGCTTCAAAGATGAGCTTCTTTCTATCCCACATTACGAGGTTTGTCATTTTACAATTATTTTCATGACCAAAATAAGCTTTCCACCTCCCATTAATCCTTTTCTGAATGCTATAGTTCTAGTTGAGCTTGTGATGAGTATAAATTCCTAGGTACTTGTAAGAAGACACTTCCTCCAAGTTACTATTGTCATACATAAAATTAGCGTAGGTGTCCTTCTTGGGATTTGATAATCATAACTTTTGTTTTGTCGGTGTTAACGAACATACCCGCACAATGAAAGAAGTCCTTAAGAAGTCTAAGTTTCTGTCAAGATGGATGAGCTGTAGAGAAGAGAGTCTCCATTGACTTGAGAAGAAGGGTGATGACTCTCTGTCTAGCCTAGAATAACACCATCGCTGCCCCCATAAACAACCTTCACAGCCAGCGATGTAAGTACCATTAGGGTAGGGGAGAGAGGGGGCAACCTTGTTTAACTCGTGTACACTTAATATCTTTTGACCACCCCTCATTTCTCTTTAACTTGGCAATTACATTCTCGTATAACCTTATAGCGGCCGCTCTTAGCTCGAAAGGAACATTTAGCTCTTCTAATCTATTCCATAGGTTATTTCTAGGAACCGTATCGAAAGCCTTTCTAAATTCCACAAAGCAACAGAAGAGATTGGATTTATGTAATATCCTGTTTCGGGGATATCTCCAAAACACGACAAACTCCAACTAGAGATAGACTGGGAGGGAATTTACCGGATATTTCGCCTCTGAAAATAGGATGAGATCCAGAGGTTACCTGGCCCTTTCCAGAATCTGTCTATAGAGCTGCTTGAATAATCCCACTCAAAAGCTCTGATACCACTGTAATATCCCGAAAATGGATTTCTCAGCAAATCATGCCTGAAAAATGCATTTTTCAGGAATTTGTGCTTCAGCTATCATATAAAGTGTTTAAAAACACTCAGCAACCCACACCAAATACTTCAGCAACCTTTACTCAGCTTTTATGGGAAAAAAGGTGGGGAAAAGTGAGGATTTTGGCACTAAAATGAGTGTATAAGAAAATATGTGTAAAATGAAGGGTCAAGGTTTTGGAATATGTTATATTAGGTCAATAGGGATATGCATGTCAAATTTCAGCAAAAACAAAGGCTTCTTACTAAGTTAAACAATTCCTCCTTCCCGACTAGTCAAGAAAAACCCTGATTTCCCATGACTTTGAGTATGCAGAAATTTACTGAAGCAAGGGAAGAATATTTTCTAAAGTTATAAGATGTAAAACAGTATGAACAATCAGAGAATGAGTTTAGGAACATGGCATAGGCATTAAGCAAGGTTAAACAACAGTTTTACATAGAAAATCCCTCAAGATTGAAGTGCTGCAAGACAAGAGAATGACCCAGAAACCCTTCAGCGTTATTTCCAGGAGGCTGAAGCTTATTTTTATTATATTACAGATCTACAACTGATAAATACCTGAAAACAGAGATCTATAATGAAACCAAATGCCCAAAGGGCTCTTTATTACATTCCCCTTGGGGATTTCAGCAATACATGAAAATGCTGAAGCAGATCTGAGTTTTACTGCAGCAGATCTGCAGAATGATTCAGAATTTCTGAAGAAAAAACTTTAGTGAATGTATCAGATTAGAAATATACTTGGATTGGTTGGCCAATCCAAGGATCACCCTTGATGCAAGGAGGCTTCCTTCGCATTAGAGATCTAGCTCCAAAATGATGCCAAAAACCCTGGAACACTGCTCCTTCAGCAATAACGCAGATCTGGGGAAAGAACTGCGCAGTATACCATGAAGAACACATTGGCCTAATGCTAAGATCTGAAAATAAGCTCTCAAGCTTCCAAACTGATCCTCCAAAGGCAAGAAAGACTCCCCCTCTGAAAAACAAGCAATGGAAGTGGTGTTGTGGAGTCTCCAAGGCAACACCTTACAACACAATATTATGTTGCTGCAGCAATAACGCTGTCCTGGAGGATGATGCTTCGGTCTCGAGCCAAAATAATGATGGGACAACCTCACCCGAGCAGGCACTCGAAGTCCCCCGGGGCTGAGGGTGAGATCTCTGAATGGAGACACTCGGTGCACTAAACAATGTGGTAGACTAGTTAAACAACCAATGTGCTCAAGAAGTCGAGATGACCAACTTAATATCATAAACATATGCATGAATGGAAATAGCTCTCCTCCCCTCCATTTATATAGAAATTGGAGACTCCTCATGGGCCCTTCCTCTAGAAGCTTCCCTCCTATGTAGTGCTTTCCAACTCATACCCTGCACTGGTTGACTTGGTCAAACCTCTTTGCAAATATCTCCTTTCACACATGAGGGTGTGAAATTTGGTTCCATGGCTGATCCCTTTTCATACTAGAGGGATTTTATTTATGTTTTTATTATCTTTGGGCCTCCTTACCCAATTATTCATCTCCTAAATAAGTTTAGACAAAATTTAATGTTCCAATTTATTGAAGAAAAATTTGGAACATTACAATTTATCATTGTGGCATTCTTCCATAATGATCCTAAGCATAACAAGGTGGTATGTTGTTGAGTGCTGCCTTCTAAAACCCGCTTGGCCTTTAACCCTCTTACCTTCACTTTCAAGCCAAATGCTCAACTTCTTTTCCAAAATAATACCATATAACTTGGCTAAGAGAGGGCTGATCATAATTGTTCGATAATTAGAGGGGTTATTTGTATCCTGACTTTTAAAAATAAAGATAATGAGGCTCTGAGTCCAAGGTTTAGAGAACCCTTACTTAACTGCTTGGTTGAAAAGCTTTTGGATGTGGAAGATTAATATATTTATCAATTAAAAAAACAAATACATGTCAAAAACAAAACAAAACAAAAACATTTGCTTATATATATATATATATATATATATATATATATATATATATAATATGTCATTTGTCATATTTAGAACCTTTGCTTGTTCCTTTATACAAGTAACTATTTTATAACCCTTGTCATAGCTTAGTTTTCCCTTTACCTTTACACTTTTTGTCATAGCCTCAATACACTTTACCTTTTTATCTGTAAGTCCAAATGTCTTCTTCAAAGAACGAACTAAATTTTTATACACATTCATTTGGCTTTCTAAGTAGTTGAGGCGGCGTTATGTTGTCATTTCGAAACTTTAATGCGTGGGGGCTAAGTGTCTTTTTGGACAAGCTAATACATTATAGTATATATTCAAACTTTTTGTTTTATGTCTCTGTATTCATTGTCTCAATTTACACCTTAAATTCATAATAATGTACATATACTGCCTAACAGCATTGATTATTTTATAACATGAAAAATAATTGTCACCAAAATCATACTATATTAAAACACTGTTTTTATTATTTATTTCTAATAGGATTATTTCAAAATTATTTTTTATGTTTAAAAATACTAATAATTTGAAAGACCAGTGAATATGATCCAACTAATATTTTGTCTAGAATCATATTTTAAGATTATATTCCGTAATCAGATAACTTTAAAATGTGGTCACAATTATGTGAATTGAATCGTGTCACGAGAGGGCGCACTTATAAAGTCAAAATAAGTGTCGGGAACCAAACCCAAATTTATAAATATTAACTCGTGATAATTGTGTAAACACACATACCCAAATTTATAATAAAATTTGTACAGAGGCCGAATTGCAGCAAACTTCCACTCGCACACATATTAATGGTTTTCGGAGTCACCTACACCGTCTTATGAGCTATTAGAGTTTAAAACATTAAAAGGAAAACTTGGCCAGACAGGCAAAGAATTATAAATATAACCCAATGAAACTTCTAGTGGACTACCTCAAGAGACCCATTTTAATTTCACCGTCCTATTGCAACTTTGCTATAAAGCTCTTCATATGTATCTCAAGATTTTTGTAAACTTTGTACTCTACAAGCCCTCTAAGAGTTTTACAGTGAAATCACAGCAAGGCTCTTATCATAATTTGAAGTCACAGAGAGGCCCAGAATATCCTTTGCTTCTGCCTTCATTCAGAGTCACTCACTCAGAGGCCCAGAAATCACAGCAAGGCTCTTATAATATTTTTTGTTGGAATAGTGGGAGGTGCAATGGGTGCCTTGGATTATTTCTCAGATCTGTTTGGAGGAGGAGTTACAAAAACAAAAAAGAGGAAGCAACTTCAGGTATTGGATTCATTATTCTCAGTTAATTTAATTTGTGGTGTATGTAAGTTTAAGCTTGACAGTGATAGTTCTGACTGGTTATGATTACAGACTGTGGAAATGAAAGTGAAGATAGACTGTGACGGCTGTGAACGCAAAGTTAAGAGGGCTCTTTCCTCCATGTCAGGTAAGAACAACACTTATTCCCATTAGCCCAACACTTACTTTTAACAGAAACCACTCAATTTTTTAGTGGTATTGGGATCCAAGCTTTTCACTAAGAAATTTTCCAGTATAAACTTTTATTTTGTTATTGTGAGAATGATGAGCAGGAGTTAAAACGGTGGATATAGACAGAAAGATGCACAAAGTTACTGTGTCGGGATACGTGGAAGAGAAGAAGGTGTTGAAGAAAGTGAAAGGCACAGGGAAGAGTGCAGAATGGTGGCCGTACGTTCCGTACAACTCAATTACCCACCCTTTCACTGCACAGACGTATGATAAGAAAGCCCCATCCGGATATGTGAAGAAAGAGAGCTTCAATACCGTTTCCAACTCCAAGGGCGAGGATGATTTGTTTACTATGTTCAGTGAAGACGATCCAAACTCCTGTACTATTATGTAAATCAGTTTAGACTTTTATAAATGATTATACTTTTAGTGACACCGTTCTCTTCTCATTTTCATCCTAGATCAAAAATAGTGATCATAAACATTTTGTGTTAAAGGGAGGGTTGAAATTAACTAGAGTCGGTGTAGGGAAAAATGCTAAAATTTACATGGACAGTGTCCTTGTATATGTTTTGTAAATTTTCTCTTTCTTATGATTTTTAGTTATGTAATATATTTCTAGAAAAGTTTTTAAATGAATACAGAATATTTTTAGGTTTATCAATTATTTCATTTAGTTGAATTTAGGTATGTTTAGTGTTAATATCATGTTTCCACATATTTTTAATTAAAAAAAAACAAAAAAAACAAAAAAACTTTAACTATACAAATTATTGTATGATTCACACGTAAATTGGATTTTATAATAAAAGTAACTATTTATTTATATCTTTCTTATTTACATCTTTATTTCATATTTATATAGATAGAGATAGTATTGTAAATGAACCTGTAATCTATTTTTTTTTGTTTTCCAAAGAAACTGTGTATCTTTATTGAAATGATCAACGTTATGTTTTGAGTGTAAACTTCTCCACAGTGAATAAAATGATTTATAAACGCTAATAAAATTGACAGTTAGAAAAAAATTATTAAAAAAAGGTTAATTGAAGAGAAATTGCAAAATATTTAGTTAAGAATTAAATATAAGAAATATTTGGTGGCAGCTATAAGAATTGACTTTTAAGAAAAATAATAAATATTTTTTTATTGAAGAGGAATGGAAGAATATTTAGTTGAGGATTAAATGTTTTGAAGTGGAGAATGAATCAAGAGGTTAGGCTTGGTGAAAAGGAATGGAAGAAAAGAGAAATATGTTACCAATGTTATTAATATATTATTATTAATTAAACGTTATTAATATATTATTATTAATTAAACTTTTTAGTTGGTTAATTAGTTCAGAAATAGTTAATCTTAAAATTAATAGTTAGTTAATTAAATATTATTTATATTATTAATTAGCTCAATCTTGTTATTTGAAATGTCTAGTTGATCGTTAAGCGATAAATTATTAATATTAAAAAAATAATGTTATATTATTAGTTTTAATGTTATTATTTAAATAGTAATATTATTAATTTTAGTATTCATATTTATAATATTAATATTAGTTAATTGATATTTATACTATTTATATTGGTCGTTTCACTAATTTAGAATCGATACAATGAAAAATATAATCTTCTCAAAAGACTCATTCTATACCCTAGTATGAAGGAGATGTGTAATTCCTTATGTGTTCAACCTAGAGTTGACACATGTACCACACTACTTCCTTGCTTGATTGCAAGACCAAATAAATAACATTATCACCAACTAATTTGAAATACACATAGTAATCTTCTTTTCTTATTGTGAAGCCAAGTCCTAATATATAAGTATCAAATTTTTTATACCACATATGTGGTGATTGCTTTAACCTATACAAGGAATTTTCTAGCCTACATATCCACTCTTTCTTTCCTTTCACAACAAATCCTTTTGGTTGCTTCATGTAGATTTCTTCTTCCAAATCAGTATGTAGGAATGTTGTCTTCATGTCCATTTGTTCTACTTAAAGATAAAAAGTAGTAGCAACAATTAAAATAAATTTAATGGAAGTTAAATTGGAAACACAAGAAAAAGTATCATGAGAGTCAATTCCCTCTACTTGGGAATAACCCTTTGCTACTAATTGAGTTGTGTATTTCTCCACTCTACCTTCTGCATTCAACTTCTTCTCAAACACTCATTTGCTTCTAATGTTTTTTCTTCCAACCAACAACTTTTCTAAATCCCAAGCCTCATTATTGTCCAACGCTTCCATTTCTTCAACCATGGCCTTTTTCTAGAGTTTTCCATCTTATGAATTAGTAGCAACAAATAAAATAAATCTAATGGAAGTTAACTTTGTATTTCTCCACTCTACCTTGTGCATTCAAATTCTTCTCAAACACTCATTTGCTTCCAATGGGATTTCTTATACCCAACAACTCCACTAGATCCCAAGCCTTATTATTTTCCAAGGTTGTCATTTCTTCAACCATGGCCTTTTTCTAAAGTTTTTCATATTAGGAATCCACTACCTCCCTAACAATTATAGGATCATGATCAATAACAAAAAAAGTAATATCTGAATAAAAATAAGGTGAAGTATACCTTCTTGGTTGCCTTATTTCCCAAATTGATCTCCTTGGTACCAAAATATGTTGCCATTCTTCTTCTTATTCATGATCCTCTATAGAGTCTGATTCCTCATCCTTCGATTCAAACTCTCTCTTTTCTAGTTATTTATCCATTGGTAGGACTTCATGTTTGACAACATCTTTGACTTCTCTAAATACCACATCTTGACTATACACTACCTTCGTAGTTTCTAGGTTCCAAATCTTATAACCTTTCAGACCATCATTATATCTTTTAAAGATACACTTTTTAGCTTTCTTGTCTAGCATAATCATATTCTGCGTTGGAACATGTTTATAAGTATGATAGCCAAATACCCTGATATGTTTAAGAGAATACTTATTACTATTTCATACCTCATGTGGAGTCTTATAATCCAATGGTGATTAGGGTGATCTCTTTACTAAGTAACATGCAATATCCGTTGCTTCTGCCTAGAATTTCTATCCTAACACAACACCACTAGGCATGTTCCTTTATTTCTCCATTAACATCATATTCATCCTTTTTTCAACTCCATTTTTTTGAGGTGTGTATGGAATAAATTTCTTCCTTGATATACCACAATTCTTACATAATTATTTGAACTCATTCCTAAGAAATTCTCCACTAGTATATGTCCTCAACACCTTAATTTTCTTTTATTTTTCAAAGGAGCTTTAAACTCTTTGAATATCTCAATGACTTCATATTTATTCCAAAGAAAATACATCCATATATTCCTCAAGAAGTCATCTATAAATGAGGCATAATACAAAAATAGGTATTAAACCAACATAGGTACAAACACATAGGTGCACCGGCTATGATATTTTCTCTAACCTCATATAACTATAGGAGAATCTTACCCAATTCTTCTTTCCATATAAAAAATGTTCACAAAAATCAAAATATAGAGAGAAAATAGACATACCTTTTACCATACCATTACCATGTAATACTCGAAGGCCCTTCTCTCCAATATGTCCTAATCATTGATGTCAAAGCATATTATTTTCTCTAGAGATTGTAGGATTCTTTCCTTTTTTCTACTCCACAATCGGGAAAAATGGAACTATTGCACCCATCACTAACCATGTTTCTTAGTATCTTATAAAAACCTAGAATCTCTCCTCAAACCATTATGCAAGTATCATTTTCAAACACTATTTTTACACCTACATCGCTCATCTTGCTTACAAAAAACAAATTTTTGGCCAGTCTTGGGATGTGCATAACACCAAGGAATTTTCTAATCCTTCCACCCATGAGCTTCAACTTGAATTTTCCTCATCCTATGATTATGATTGTTAAGTGATCTAAGAATCAATAAACACTATCTAATATTTCATACTCAGAAAACCACTCCCTCTGAGGAGTCATATGAAAGGATGGACCCAATTCGACCAACCACGTCCCATGATCTACAAGTGTAATTGAAGAATCTAAGTGCACATTCCCTTCTACATATGAGGAGGTTTTTGCTTCTATAGAAGGAGCATCTTCAGTTCCCTTCCCTTTCTAAGTAATTTTAGCTATGCAATAATTCTTTTAATGTCCTTCTTTTCCACATCTCAAACATGCCTTATTGACCTCAGACCATGTTTTAATTTTTCTCTGTGGTGTGGATCAAAATATTTGTGCCCTCGATGCATTATATCTTTGGGGCTATGATGTGTTTAATAACCTCTTCATTGAATATATATCTGCAGCTTCGGATATACCTTTGTGGCCAATTTTATCTCTGTGTCTTTGAATATACCTCTGCGGCCAAGTATATCTCTACACATTACATATACCTTTGCATTCAAGCATACCTATGTGGTCTCGGATACCTCTGCATTCAAGCATACCTATGTGGTCCCAGATACCTCTGCGGTCTCATCAATATGATACTATAAAGTGAATACAAGTCTACACTCTATTTTGTGGTCTTCGTTGAGGTTCTCACTCGGGTCTATGGCTTTGAGATATGTAGCTAGGGGTCTTCATTAAATATAATTGTGAAGTCTTTCAATATATACGATTCTGGTCTTTGTGTGTTCAAATATCTAAGTTCGTATGTTCCTTTTACATGTTTTCTCTTTCTTCTTCCTAAGTTTTATTTAATAAAATTATAAGTACTTCTCCCCATATTTATAAACCTCCCCCTAGCAAAGGGAGGCCAAGCAAAATTACCCTATAGATTATTTATGATTACATTGAATATTTAGAAAAACGTAGATAAGAAAGAGAAAGGAAACATAAACAAGAATGATCTACAATGCTTATGGAACATAAACTCAAATTATCTACAATTCTTAAAAACAACTACAAATAATTAGAAAATAAAATGATGGCACTCGAGATTGAATCCAAGGAATGAAAGATAGGATGCAAGAAATTGAATAGAAAAAGTGATCAATGGTTGAAGAAGATTGTACCCCAAGAGACAATATTGAAGCATTAAAAGAAAAATTAAATAATAATGCAACCTTAAGTAGCACATCGAATAAATTAGATACCAAACCCATAAAAGAGAAAATGAATAAATTAATTGAACTAGATCATGAGCGTCACAAAAGAGCCCTGAACCTTATAATTGGTGGCATAAAAATAAAGATTATTAGGACACATTAGAAATAGTAAAATATAAATTGAAAACTAAGTCACAACTTATCTAACATAAGAAAAATTGGGTGGGAAAGATACTTGAGCATAAACAAAGAATGATGTGTTAAGGTAAGTTGTAAAGACAATAAGTTAGATATACTTATTAAATCTCCAAGACTAAAAATATCAAGAATATTTTATAAATGAAGATATTATTCTAGAAGATGAAGTTGAACTAAGGAATGATTTCCAAAAGGAAAAGTAGGCAAGAAAGGAAGGGAAATGGCAAATCATTAGGAATAGGAAAGTTGTTATTAGATATAAAGTCCAAAATCAAAGTGATAAATAGGAATTAGGAACACTCTCTATCCTATTATAGAACTTTCATGGTTTTCCATGCTATAAAGGTCCTATGTTAAGTTGGATCCCTAGTGATATTGATCTTACTTTCTCAGTTGAAACTTGGCAATGTGATGAATCTAGGTTCCCCCACATAGATGGATTCATTTTTTGGTCAACTTGGAAGAAGAAATCATCTTTTAGAGTTTTTTATGGTATAGATTGTTATATAAAAAACAATATTTATTCTCACATTCAGATTCATGAGATCGACCCTCACAATAAGTACATGTGGATCAAAATTTCTGATTTTGACACCAATAGGATTTTTCTCAAAATTTGTTATTTCACCCCTATCAACTCTAATTCCTATAAGAAAAACAACCTCGATAAGAATTTCCCCTTCAATAATTAGAACAAGATATCCATAGTCTAAGGAATGAAGGTAATGTCCCTTTTCTTGGGGAATTCAATGCCAGAACCACTAATAACCAAGCTACTCTCCTAACCAATACTCTAACTCTAACCCCCTTTCACTAGATGAGGATTGTGACTTAGCTAATAGATTCAAAAGAAATTCTAAAGTCGGAATCAAGAACCTATTTGGTACCAAGCTTATCAAGATATACAGTTCCCAAGACATGATAATTTGTAATGGAATTAATATGTGGCCAACGTCTAGCCATATGACTTATATTCATGGGATGGGTAATAGTGTTGTGGATTATGAAATATCTAACACCCATGTTCTCAACCGTAATGTAAATTTTGACCTCATATATGACCACAAGCCTAGTTTTGACCACAAACCTTAATTCTTAACCCTAGATCTTGACATAAACACCAACCACATGCAAAAGAATTTTTAGATTCATATCCACATTCATTTTGATAGAAGTAAAATGGATTTCTTCTTACATGATTTGAAGAGGGATTTAGGTTTCTTAACATATAATGATTTCATTTATCACATATACTCCAATTTTACTACAACCCTTTCCACTGCCATGAAAAAATTATCTACCGAGGTGTCATATAAAAAGAATAATATAAATTCCAACCCTTGGTAGCATAATGATTGTAAAACTACTAGGAAATCAATTAGATATGTGCCTAATGAAATTGTAAAGCTTGAAAAATAAGTGTGTACAAAGCACTTATGAAAAGGAACAATATTTCCTATATTAATAATAGGCAAGAGTGTCTTCTTCACATGTCTAAAGTTGAGCCTAGAAAGTTTTGCAAGAATATACTTGTTTGTAAAACAAAACAAAAGAATTCAATCCCCTTAAAGGACTAGGATTTTTATCCTAATAATTTTTATAACTCCTTGAACACCATGGGAAACATCTTAAACACTCCTATATAGTGGAGTATATATTGTCTTTCAAAGGCGTGGAGTTCAGGATTAAGAAAATCACTAATGGGAAATATAGGGATATTGAAGGCTACTAAGACAAAATTTTCAAAATGGTAAGGTCTATCATCATCCCTCATATTCACAAAATTCTAAATTTGGCAATAAAACATGGCTTCCCTGGTCCTTCAATGCAAAGCCTTATTGGGCATATATTTACAAGTGGGGATAAAAACGCTCCCTCTAACTATAGGACCACTATGATTAGTCGCATTTTAGCCATACTTTATGGGCTCATTTTGTAAAAGAATTTTATCCTCTATATTGAAATCCATGGTAAAAGAGATAAAGGGTAACTTGGATTTAGGAGACATAACTCAACTATTGACAATATTGTCCCTCTTGAATCACTGATGAGAAATGTCACAATAGTAAAACTGATCTCTTTTGTTGTTTTGTTTAATTTAGAAAATATTTCGACATATTTCCTCAGGATAAGATATGGAAAATACTTGAAGAGATAATGGTTCCACTCAACTTGAGGGTTGTTGTAATTCAACTACACGAGAATGTTTTCGCCAAGATTAAGAACACCAAGGGTTGGCATAAATAAATTAAATGCAATATTGGCATTAAGAAAGGGTGTCCCCTTTCCCCTACCCTTTTTTGAATTTACATTAATAAGCTGGAAGATTGTTTGGAAGCTACGAGATGTGATGGCCCCAAGATCACTAGTATAATCATTACTCTTCTCCTTTACATTGGCGATATCATCCTCCTAGCTAGAATCCATGATGATCTCGACATGAAACTTAAATTTATCCATGATCACTGCTCCAAGATGGGTATGACTGTTAATATCGACAAAGAATAAAGTCATGGTAATTGAATCCAAAAAGATCAACCATGATAATTTCATTTATGATAAAAATTACTTTAGAATGTTTCTTCCACACATCTTCATACAAATAATTATGTATTGACATTCATATCAGCTTAACTATAATTTTAACATTGAGAAAAGGATTATTGGGGGTTGGAAATCTTATTATGAGCTTGAAAATAGTTGTAAGTTTATTGATATTTGTGTTTGGAGTAAAAAAATGTTCCTCTTTGAGACTGTCACCACTCTTGTTATTGTATATGGATGTGATTTTTTTGGTTTCCAGTACATCTATAGAATCGTGGAGGAATATCAAGTTGATCCAAAAGAAATTTATAACCTACAGCCTCAAGATTAAGGAAATACCTCCTATCCAATCCTCTTGATTGAAGCTAGCCTCTTCCCCATAGAGAGCATGTCTATGTTCAGGTATTTGATGTATAATAAGAATATTTACAAGATGGAAGCCAAGAGGTTCCCCAAAATGTATTCTAACTCTAGCCAAAACCCCAACCTCCAACTCTAGCAGGGATGGCACATTGATTCCTGGTGTTGGCTCAACCATTGGGGGATAAAGGAGGAGATCATCTTAGAGAAGAAGGATAATATTAAAAATACTATTACTTCCAAATTTAAGGATATTTTGTGGGATGATAAGGAGCTAAATGGGAAATGGAATCTAAGTTATTATAAGGAGGTGATCAACCCCACTCTTGTTAACTAGAATTATCTTTCTATCTGGACTAGTGCCAAGAAGAAAATAAACATTGTGAAGATAAGAACTAATTCTCATGAGCTTCAGAGTGAAAATTGGTGTTGGTTTATACCCAAAACACCTTGGAATGAAATAATTTATCACCTCTGCGATACTAAAAGGGTTGAAGATGAAAATAACATACTAAGAGGATTGAAGATGAAAATCACTTTCTCTTGGATTTCCCGACTCTTACATTGCCACACTACCAACATTATTGACTTGTTAAGTTTACAATACTTAGTTAGCTAGGAACGCTTCTTTCCCTTATTTTTTATTGTAGATATAAAATATTAAAGGGTCTTAATTAATCTCTTAGTTTTTTAAGGTCAAATAAACCACATTGTTCTTAGTGGATGTTCATCATCATCATCAATTAAAATTGCCTAAATATACATATCAATTTTTCTTTTTTTTTTATTACAGCTTAGTTAACTTATATGACATTATTTTTTTATTTAGAAAATATTTTATTTTTATTTTAAGAAAAATAAGTGTTAACTCCACACTGTAAAATATGCATCTCCGCAAAATAATATTGTAGAAAATCCACGTAGATTCAAGCGATAATTATAATATGCTAAAACATTATACTTGAATCTACTCTACCAATTGTGGGAACCAATTTAGATCTTGAAATCACAAAACATTAAAGAGAAAGAATTTCAATCGCACAACACAAAGATTTATCTGGGGAAAACCTCAAAAAAAACCCTTTTGTATGTATATTTCATAAGCCAAAGAATAGGAGAAGATTACAATGATTTTCTCCAAGTTGAGAAACCTCTACACTATCTCTATCTGTCTTAATGAATCCTAGACAAGCCTCATTCAATACTTAACCAATTTTTGTCTTGCCCAAGTCCCTATTTCCTAGTGTTGTTTCCTTGGGTAATTAGGCCCTATTAATTAACGAAATTATCAATCCATTCTGCACAATCCATTAGGGGCCTTCCTCTGAATTCATGCACCATATATACAATTAAGATAAGTATACAATTATTAGTATACTTCCCTTGAACTCCAATCTCAACTGGGTCTTTCTCAGAACTGACATGCATGAGTATTTTATGAGTGAATTATCAGTTATCTAATGATCACTGCATGTGAATTAAATCCAATTTTAACACTTTGATTTCTCTCTAGTTCCTCCATCAATTAGAACTAGTTAAACTGACTTTAACTCAGATAAACTAAGTTAATTAATTAAACTCCAAATAAACTCAACCATGGCTCCTATAATGTAGGAGACACTCTACATACCTCTACTTTGACCCTAAAATTGAATTAACTTGACCAAATAAGTCATCCTTACTCAATTAACTCGTAAAATTTGTCATGTGTTGTGGAATTGCAACTTTCTTCTAATTTAATTCAAGTGAAAATTAAATTAGAAGCCTTTATTGGAGCCATTTTCAACACTCACTCTTAGCAAGAAATATATTTTCTGATACCTCGATCTTGCCTCTATGGAACTCAAATTTTACTCTTGATAGTGCCTTTGTCAAGATGTCTGCATCTTTCTCCTTCGTAGGAATGTACTCTAATATCATAATCTTCTTCTGCACACAATCTCTGAGATGGTGATACCAGATGTCGATATGATTGGACTTGTCATGAAAAAATATATTAACCGAGAGTTTGATGAAACTGTGGTTATCAAAATAAATCATCGTCGGATCCATCTGTTGACCAAACAACCCAACAAGGATATTCCTCATCTACATAGCCTCATAAGATTCTTTACTAACATCCATGTACTCTACTTCTATTGAACGGAGTACACTGATCTCTGCTTCTTGTTGTACTAGGAAATTGTTGTTGACCTGATAGTGAAGATGCCCCCTGATGTGCTCTTCCTATCAGATGGAATCCCTTCCCAATCTGCATATGTGAAGCCTTGAAGCTTCACTCCCTCTGTCCATCTATACCAAAGACCAAACTAAGTGGTGCCTCTAAGGTGTCTCAACACATGTTTGGCTACCTTCCAATAAAGCTTGGTTGGCTTAACCATATCTTGATTAAGTTGGTTAACCGCATAACATATGTCCAATCACGTGTTCACCAAGTACATGATAAAACCCACAAGCTATCTGTAAATTGTACCTTCAACCACTTCACCTGAAGTATTATCTTCCTTCCTCCAATTCATTGCTAGAGGAGTCTCCACGGGTTTGTTGTTCTCAATGTGAAACTTCTTCAGTATCTCATTGATATACTTTCCCTTGTTGAAATGGCACCCCAATGGGGCTTCTGATTTAATTTTCCCTTAATTAAATTGGAAGAGAAATTGTAATTTCAACTCACGAAAAGTTGTATTAGTTAACCGAGTCAGGAAAAATTATTTAGCTTAGTAAATTCGAGTTGGAGGTCAGAGAGGAGGCATGTAGATTTCTCCCATGATTTTAAGGGGTCCAGTTACAGTTATTTGTGAGTTGTAATTACTTAACACAATTATTTGAGTTAAAATTAGTTTAACTAGTTCTAACTGAGAGATGAGCTAGTGAGAGGTCCAATGAATTATGTGTGATTTAATTAACAAGTAGTGATCAATCAGTTAACTAATATTTCACTATAAATAGTTTTTGCATTTCAGTTCTAAGGAAGGCCCAATTGAGACTGAGGTTAAAGGGATGATAACTATCAGTTGTATAATTATAAAATTGTACAGGTCAGTTATAGAGTCATGTGGAGGCCAAGGAAGCATTTCGAAATCAATTAGAAGGAATTTCATATTTAATAGGGTGAAAATTCCTCCAGGAATGCATGATCAAGGTAGGCTGAGCATAAGATCAGAATTGGTTAAGTAATTAACTGATTTTGCCTAGATCAGAGTGAGACAGTTGGCAAAGTGCAAGAGTTTCTCTGAGATAGAAAATCATTCTATTGTTTCGTGATCTTGAATTTATACAATATAAATATATCAGGGTTTTAAGGAGAGTGATTTCCCTAGACACATCTTTTGTTGTGCAATTGATTGCCTCTTTATCTTACTTGTTATGTGATTGTGGATCGTGTTTTGTTTCCGCAAATTGTAGAAGGATTCAGTATCTTGTTTTAGTACATTACAATATCAGTTTGAATCTTGTTGTTATATTTTATACATGGTATTAAAGCACGAGGAATCACAATTAGAAGAGAAGAACATAGTTTCTTTTGATCGGGTTCGAATTTGTAGATTTATTCTTCGGGATCCAGGAGCAGATCAAGAAGTATTTCAATGGTTTGAGACTTGAATATGAACTCAAGGTAAATTCGAATTACATTTCATGGAAGGATAGGATGGACGCAATTCTCAAGGACAATGGACTGAAGGCTTTCATAGATACTGATGTCCCGGAGCCTGCAGAAACATATGCTCAACTCTTTGATGCATGGAAGAAGAATGTAGCAAAGGTGAGAAGGATCTTGTTAGAGGGAAGTCAAGATCATATTGTCTCGAGTATCCATGGGAAGGTGACTCCATATGCTATGTGGAAGGGCTTGACAGATTTGTATCAGAATAGCAGCGACCATAGGAAGTTTGTGTTGAAAGACAAGCTCAGGAAAATCAAAATGGAGAAGGGTGACATGATCCAAAAATACATGACAAAGTTCACTCAGTGTTGAGATGAGCTTGGAAGCATTGGGATCATTGTTTATTTAGATGATTTGGTGATCCTAGTTATTATAGGCCTTCCCAAGAGCTGGCATAGCTACCAGGACTCTGTGAATGGGACGGAGAAGCTACCGGATAGTGAGCAACTATGGTCTGATCTGGCACAAGAAGAAATTCGGTGAAGCACCAGATATGGATCCTCATCAAAAACTGATGATGAGGAGAATTGTGCCTTTCCTGGAAAGGTGAAGAAATGAAAATGGAAGGCGTACCATTCCAAATATGAGTCCAGCAAGGTAGGAAAGAAGCGAGACTTTTCAAAGTTAAAATGTTTCAATTGTCATGAGCATGGACACTATGCCACAAATTGGCCACAAAAGAAGAACAACAAGAAGGCCTTAAGAAGAGCAGCAAGTGAAGCATTGGTTTCACAGTTCGAGTTGGACTTCACCCTCATCGCATGCATGGTGTCATTGGTGATGGGATATGTGTGGTACTTTGATAGTGGAGCTTCATTCCATATGACCGGAAATAAAGAATTCTTCAGTAGCTTGTAGGAGAAGGATCTCCATATGCATGTCAAGATGGGTGACGATGAGAGGTATAGCGCTACTTATATAGGTACAATTACCTTTCAGAGGGAGTCAGGTAATCCACTCACATCAAAATATGTCATGTATGTTCCTCGTTTAAAGAAGAATTTGGTTTTTTTTACTATGTTGGAAGATCGTCGCTATCATGGGATCTTCAGTGAAGGAAATGTGTTCCTTCGTCACAAATCCATGGGATAGGTGAAAAATATTGGGTTTCGAGCAAAGAATATCTATAAAATAGATGTAGAGGATTGCATAACACTAAGCAGTAAAGAAAAGAAGGTCAAGGGCGGAGACATCGGTGAGTTATGGCACAGGAGGTTGGTCCATCTACACCACAACACTTTGAACATCATGCATTAGATTTCTACATGACTTCCAAAGGGTGCACTTACACAGAGAGACACATGAAAAGGGTGTACATTGGGGAAGTATACCAAAGCCACCTTTCACGATGAGGAAAGCTGATCCAAGGTGATCCTTGAGAGAGTTCACTCATATATGTGTGGATCATTTCTGACAGCTTTCACAACAAAACACATGTATTATGATATTTTTTTTATGATTTTTCAAGAAACTATTGGATTTTATTCATGCAGAAGAAATATCAGACGTTCTCCAAGTTTTTTGAGTTCAAGGCACTTGTCAAGAAAGATACAGGGAAGAAGGTGAAGGCTATGAGGAGTGACAATGGTGGAGAATACATCTGTTGAGCTGCATTTTTGCCCAAATTTTCATGATATTTATCACATAATTATATGCTTTTAACTAGTGCTTTTGTCCTTTTAAGTTGATGATTAGAGGCATTTCGAGACAATAGCTATTAATTTATAAATTCTTGTTATTAGTTAATTTGATGAGTGTTTTGTGTAATAGTATCATTAATAAAGGACTTCGTGGTGATATGTGAATAAGTCTAGCACTAGCAGTGTCAGAATGCTTCTCGAAGTGTATTTGATTATAGATTAATGCACGAAGCATAACCATATTTGAGTACAGATTCATCTACTTCGATGTTTCCCTTTAGTAACACTACACATTGCAAGGCTTGTAAAATCTTTCAATTGGCCATTTGGGAGATAATGTGGTCATAGGTTATGCAATGACTTCCATCATGAATATCGGTGCTTTTGAAATCACAGACGGAGTTCAAACAAGGATATCCATAGCTTCAATTTTAATGGCATTAGGTGTATAATTTTCAGCTCAACCACAAGCATCAACATCACAGTGGCAACAATGCTCTTATCATCCGTAGCCACAATTACAACAGCCACAATCATGATTTGACATAATGAAACCCTCCTTTTTATTTTTCTACATGACTTGCTTATGTTATGGCTTTTTCTTAATACTAGGAATTTTAGAGGCCACCTAAAAAGATCATAACAAGCAACCTTGTCACCGTGATGGATTTTTCTATTGTAGAAAACACAATAAAGAACAGAGGTTCAGGTTGGGAACCAAAGAGGAATGCCACATTCATTACGATGCTTGTGATACGAGATGGGAATCGTTGATCTGCCTTATGACAAAATAATTTTTCAAGAGGACGAGGAGAGAGTAAGTTGCACAATGCACAAAGGATGTATGAATGTTGTTGCCTGTGCTGGGTGCATTTCTTATGTATGCTTTGGCTGTAGCATTTGGCCACATAAAAAGGACGTGAAGATATTGTGATGTTTCTCATAAAAGAGGGAGCAGATGTGAACTGTGTAAATAAATTTTGAAACACCCTATTGCTAGAAGCAGTCGTGTATGGACACAATCGAATTTCTACACTACTTGTAAAGGAAGGTGTGTCTTTGGATTTATGATGCAGGAGCATCGAGCTAAATTTTCATTATTTAATTGTTTGATTTAGGGGGTGAGGCTTTATTTATTTATTTTATAAATTATGTACATTTTAAAAATAATTTGAGAGAAAATGTGAGTGTGAGGATTATTGTAAATATTCTTTTAATAAATTGAGGATATGAGTGGAGTTGAGTTAGGTAGATAATTTAGGGATCAAGAATTCCTTCAATGGAAATCAGTTGAGTCAAATAAGGGATAAATCTATTTTAGATTTTGGTTGAGATTTGTGTGGAGGAAATCATGGATTGGAGTTAATTCATAATTGGGTATAAATATGAAGCTTGTGTGAGGATGAAGAACAAAGAGAGACAATGATAGATAGAGAGAATTAGTGTGAGATTTCATGTGAAGGATGAGAGCTGAGAGGCCAATCATTGTAATATTCGGCCAAGGAAGGGTTTGCATTTGTAAATTTCTAGTTGTATTTTATGCAATTATTTAGTTACTGTTTGGCTCTCTCTTCATATGTATTTTGAATCGAGTCTAAGTAGACTTTATTGAAGATTAAATTGAGGATTTCATGTAAGAGGAACACACACCCTATTTTGTTTTCACAAGGATTTGTTTTGTGTGCAGAATCCCTGCATCAATTTACAAGACAATGGAAGCTATTTGTGTAAATTTCCAAGGAAACAGGAAGATAAAATATGCACCATCTTCCCTTACCACCCATGGGACCTAAGAGAAAAGAACGCATGGGATTATGATGTGGGTTGTTTACTAAGGTAGAATCTAAAGAAGACAGTGAAAAGACAGAAGAAGATAAAGAGGGCACATAAGATGAAGGCTGGGGTAACAGAATGAGTATTAAAATAGAAAACAATGAGGATGATGACGAACTCGGCTACGCGTTGCCTCTGCCAGCAATGTGATGGTCATATTCTTCCAAAAGCCAAGATCACACCAAATCAATTTGGAAATAAAATATTTTGTTCCGAATTTAACCAATTTATATTAACCAAAATCCTAAATTTATAATGGATGTACGCATTCGACCCATTTTAATCTTGGTAGCATTGCTGCTATAAAAGCTATTGTTGTACATTGATTTGGGAGCATTGGAGATTATCTATTGTGAAATGTAATTACAAGCAGTTTACTGTGTATTTCGAACACTTCATTCTAGTAATAGATTATGGGTATGATTTGATTTAGATCGTTGCGAGTTATGGTTCAATATGAGTCTTTGATTTAAGTATTTTAATCCTTTCTTTATTGTAAGTAGTTTTAATCTTGCCCAGGTGTGGTAGGGCCCACCACCATCTAAGATCAAGCTACATTATTTGTTAAAATAGATAGTTGTGCAATCAATTCATAGAATCAACTTTTTTATTTAGTTAATGCGAGTTTCCTCCATGTCATTGCGTGAGGTATATATTTGATTTTATGGTGTTTTTATCATTGTAAGAATTGCACTCGTTAATTGAAAAACTAGATCTGAATTTATATGTTGTTATTAATCACATAAATCATGCGCAGAGCCATGCTTTGTTTCCTTTGGAAAATCCGAATCCATATAATCATCACTGGGGTGTTCAACGATCCATTATGAAGCACACTCTGAGATTAGATCATAACGCATAGCAAGAATTTGAACAAAATCGTATTCAATGGTTAATTTGCAATTCGAAGTATGGTTGGATGAGTGAGTTTTGTTGATATACATATATATAGATTCACTGTGCTTCTGAATGGTAGTGTTAATATATCATGTGTGTATTGATTTATTTTATTCGTGATCCAATCCAAAGTTGTGTGTGTGTTTGATATCAAACAATATGGTTCGTTTCTTGAATGGAGGTAGTGTGATTTAATGTTGGAATTTTCCGTTGATTGAGTTGATTAATGTGTGGTTCCATTTATAGGCTACGTGTGATTTTAATTTAAATATTCATTTCAAGCATCTCATATTGATTTCCATTTCCATTACTATAGAATATGGATTGATTTCAAGCATCATTAGTGTGATTTAATTTGAGTCATTAAAATCTAGTTTTTATTCTAAAACAAATAGAGTAAATTTTATTTCCATTCTCAGTGTTGTAGCATAGAGATTGATTTCATAGCAGTGTGATAGGAATTCAATTTCGTTCATAAGCTTAGAGAATTTCGTTAACGATTTTTTTCTTGTTTAATCATTAATGTATCGATTTACATTGTTTCCAAAAGTAGTCGTGTAGTAGCTTAAGGTAGAAGTGTGGTTTTTAATGCATTTTATTTCTGAGCAAGAATAGATCAGTTAGATTGAATAGGTATGAGAGTTTAAGGATTAATTTTGGTTTTCATTTCAAGTTGTAGTATTACATTTCGATTTCGTAGATGTTAGGTCTTGTTGATCGCTTATCTCTGCCTTTTAAATAATTAGAGTTTGAATTTCCTACTTTGAAAATGTTCTATTTCAAGAATTGTACTTAAATTCGTTTTCATCAAGCCTTTTATTTCAGTAGGTTTGTATTTCGATTGTAGAAATTTAAAATAATTTGTGTTGAGTTAAATTGATTGCTTATGTTAGAGTGAAGAATTCGTTTATGAGAGCGATACAAGTGCTAGTTCACTTAAATGATAGAAGAGCTTTTTTATTCCATACTTAATGACCATTATTAAGGAAATTTAAATACTCTAACCATTAAGATGAACCAACATGCAGTACAACTCGTGTTTACAACTCCCAGATTGACAATTAAATATTAAGAGCTTTAATTCGCCAATTAAAACTCTCAACATTTTGGCATCGTTGCTAGGGAGTTGTATTTTGGTTCAGGTAAAATTATTATTGCAGAGTTTCAAGGGTATTGCAGGACATTAGAGGGCAGAGAGTGTACGATAAGACGCGAGTGAAGAGCCACGCATGTGACTTTTATGGGGTTGCTCCAAAGTTTGACTGTTGTTTCATATCTTTGAACTTTATTTTCCTTTTCTTTATGCGTAAATGTAGAAGTAGGCCTTAGAATAGTCCGAAATATTTTATGAGACATTTAATTTCCGAATTTTTTTTCATTCAATAGATTAAATATTTCTTTGATTCAGCATTTTCCCCAACATGTCGTTCCCTTCCTTTTATACAAATTTATTTTTATGCAAGTCCGGTGAGTTTTACTTCAGCCAATAGCTTTTAAATTCTTTTATCTTCAAAATCCAATCTTCAACGTTATATCATTTTTGGGGTGTTGTAAGAACCCTTGTGTACTAATCCATGTGATGACAGAAATACCAGTTGGCTTGTTGAGAACAAGAAAATGTTATTTTGAGGAATCATTAAATGAGGAGTTTTCATGTTTCTATAGAGGCAGACAACTCATCCAATGAGGAATTAACAAAATCAGAATTAAACACCTTGCTTGAACTTAAATTTAATATTATTAAATCTTTTATTTCTAAATTAGATGATTTGCAGGAAAAAAAGAAGGATGAAGAACCACTGCTTATCCTTTGCACCAACTGTAGAAAGAAGCACTTCCTTGGAAAGTGCCCACTTAGCGGTTTGAAAGTTTGCAAAATTTGCAAGGAGGACAATTCAATAGAACGTTGCCCATCACTACCAGGATTACTACTGGTACTCAAGAAGTCAAGTAAGGAATTAAATCAATTTCTAGGTATAAATCAAAACTTATCATCATTTTATACTTGGAATAATGCTTATTTTCTTGAGTAGGTTCCTCAACATGGTTATAATTTTGCAGCTTCATGGAAAACTTTTAATCCTCCTTCAATTGAAAATCCTATTTCATGGCCACAGTGGCCCTCTCCTTGGCCCTCAACATTGAGCCAAATATCTCCATGGCCTCAAGAATCGTTGGGATCCTTCTCTCTAGGTAAATATCCCATGCAAATTCAATCATATGAGCACCAACAACAACCACAATTTCTTTCCAATGCACCATTAAGTTATCCTCCTCCATGGTCCTAGCCGCATGTGCAACCTTACCCTAGCCTTAATTCATACCCTAACCCTAGTTCATACCCTAGACTTAACCCTAATCCACACCCTAGACCTAACCCTAATTCTAAATTAAAACCTTGACCTAATCCTAGTCCAAACCCTAATCCATACCCTAGACCTAACCCTAATTCTAAATTAAAACCTAGACCTAACCCTAGTCCAAAGCCTAATCCCAATCCAAATCCAAACCTTAGTCCAAGCATTAACCAAAACCCTAATCTAAACCATCAGGTTGCACAACAGTTTGAACCACCTATTCTTCCCGTTGATTCCCCTATTGAAAAAAATGTTACACCTTCCATGTTGGGAAAGGGAATGAATTTGGAAACTTCCCCCATTACCGCAGAACATTCACCACAGGAAGATGTAATTCAAAGACCACCAGAGGAGAAATATTTCATTGGAACTTGTTCTGAAATTTTTTTTGAAACTCAAAGCCATAGAATCTCTCTCAACCATTCTTGTCAATTTGAAAAGAAAATATTTGAGCCTTAACTTGAGGGATTTATCTTTTTTCTTTCACTAGATTCTTTGTGTCTACAGGAGAGTGACTATGAAACTGTGGAATATTTGCATCAATTGGAGAATCATAAATATGGGGATTCCATTGAATCCTGGTTTCGAGCAGTCATAAAGCCATATTATTTCCTCAGCATTCAGAAACTCTTGGTACCATATCAATTGAAGCAACTGGTTTCTCATGCTTTGGTATGTCTTGAAGTCTATTCTTTAAAACTAAGTGTTAGTATAATATTAATTTTTTTACACACATGGCTTCATTGGAAATACACCTATACTTAAAAGGGAGTCTTTCACCTCTTAGGGTAAAGTAGGGTAGGAGAATAAATGAATAAAGTTGTTATAATGCTACTATGATTTTTATTTTCCAAGTATATTGTCTGAAACTGATTTTGATCCACATTGGTTGTTAACACACACACCTGTGACGCATCTTGTTAAGTACGATTCACTCTAATACATCATGATTTTGAAAAAGTATCCAGGATTAATCACTCTAATAAGTTTTCATCTGAGATATATATTTTTAGTTTCCCTTAGAAGGTATTATTGGAAAACACCCTATGGTGGACCACTCTTGTAAAGATCATAATGAGCTATTGATAATAACACTAGCATTATTAACTCAATGAATCTTTCAGTCATTGTCTGGGATATCTTCAATAAATATTTAGGGTAGAGGAACTAGGGCCCAATAATGATTAGTCATTAAAAACTTTTCACGTCATCCTATACTCTTAAGGAGTAGATCTGTCTCCCCACTTATTAAGTAACCTTTAAGGTTAATCATAATCAAAGTTTAGAAAATATTTAGGGGACAATAGGAGGTATCATGATGAGCCGACCAACCATGATCATGAGACCTAGCATGCATGACATTACTGCTAAGAGTCACCAAGCTAGAGTAATGGCTTTCAGCCTAAAAGCTGGAAGATAGGAGGTCTCATCATGAGCCAACCTGTTCATCCATGTTACTTCTTATGAGTGGCATTGCCATCAGCTGGTTACCAAGCCGGGTCAATGGCCTTCATCTAAAAGTCAAATAATCTAACTCTGAATCCATGCCTAGTAAGTGGGACACAGACATTTCGATGGGTCAAAAGACATCCTTGCTGAGGTTATGGACACCTGCGGGCAACAGGGCCATGTCTATGGTATTAATGTTAATTGCATACTATGAATTGCTTGGTTATCCTTCTCTTTCCCTAAAAATAATCTTTTTTCTTGGAAAATGGTTTTAATACGATTTGAACATGATGCTTTGAGTTCTATCTTTCAAAAAATCAAGAACCTTTAAATGATGTGGTACCATTAGAAAAGGTTATTATTTGTACTAGATTAAGAGGAAATTTAGTTTTAAATCCAGATGAAAACGAAATATAGAGTGCTCAATAAAGAGGTTGTTGATTGGTCCTAGGAAGTGTCATATTACTTTATTTTTATTTCCTTTTCTGGCACTATAACTCATGTTGATTAGAGTGATGAATTACTCAATGATGATTGCTCACAAGATGTTGGTTGACAATAATGTGTATTGATGGTGGTTGCCTCTAAATATGAGTTGTATAACCTAGGTACAAGATTGCTATAATAGGTGCATAAAACTTGTGGTAGTAATTTTGAAATTGTACCTTTTCAACAAAATTTTATTTTTATCATAAGACTCTAGGCATAAGAAAAACATGGAATTCATTTGGGACAAGGTAACAGGTATGTGCCATACTTTTTTTTCTATAATGTCTAATTTTTGCACCTGATCTTTTTACATTCCTGCAATTGATACTTTCATTACAACTGTAACGTCGTTTTGGATGGCATTGTAATAGTTATGTTGCAGGTTAATGAAGGCATTACGATATCAGGCATCTTCATCCTTTCTTGTTGAAATATTTGATGGAACACTTATCAGAAGCATGATCTTCAGACATTTCCCTTGCCTTCTTCCATAGTTTTATAGTTTAAAGGTTTAGCTTGCACGAGGACGTTCAAGAAGTTCAGCGTGGGGGGATGTTGAGTTGCATTTTTTCCCAAATTTTCACGATATTTATCACATAATTATATGCTTGTACCTAGTGTTTTTGTCCTTTTAAGTTGTTGATTAGAGGCATTTAGAGACAATAGCTATTAATTTACAAATTCTCGTTATTAGTTAATTTGATGAGTTTTTTGTGTAATAGTATCATTAATAAATTCCTTCTTGGTGGAAGGTGAATAAGTATGGCACCAGCAGTGTCGAAATTCTTTTCGAAGTGTATTTGAATATGGATTCATGCACGAAGCAGAACCATATTTGAGTACAGATTCATCTACTTTGATGTTTCCCTTTAGTAACACTACACATTACAAGGCTTCTAAAATACTTCAATTGGCCATTTGGGAGATAATGTGGTCATGGGTTATCCAACAACTGCCATCATGAAGATATGTGCTTTTGAAATCACATATGGAATTCAAACAAGGATATGCATAGCTTCAATTTTAATGGCAATAGGTGTATAAGTTTCAACTCAACTACAAGCATCAACACCATAGTGGCAACAACGCTCTTATCATCCGCAACCACAATTACAACAACCACAAGCATGATTTGACATAATGAAAACCTCCTTTTTCTTTGGCTATATGACTTGCTTATGCTATGGATTTTTCTTAATATTGGGAACTGTAGAGGCCACCTGAAAATATCGTAATAAGCAATCTTGTCACCGTGATGGATTTGTCTATTACAGAAAATGAAATAAAGAATGGAGGTTCAGGTTGAGAACCAAAGAGGAATGCCACATTCATTATGATGCATGTGATACGAGATGGGAATGTGTTGATCCACCTTATGACAAAAACATTTTTCAAGAGGACGAGGAGAGAGTAAGTTGCACAATGCACAGAGGATGTATGAATGTTGCTGCCTATGCTGGGTGCATTTCTTGTGTATGCTTTGGTTGTAGCATTTGGCTGCATCAAAAGGACATGAAGATATCGTGATGTTTCTCATAAAAGAAGGAGAAGATGCGAACTATGTAAATAAATTTGGAAACACCCTATTGCTAGAAGCAGCCATGTATGGACACAATCGAATTGCTACACTGCTTATAAAAGAAGGTGCGCCTTTGGATTTACAAGATAGTGGAAGTTATCTATGTAAAGTTCCAAGGAAATAGGAACATAAAATATGCACCATCTTCCCTTACCACCCATGGGACTAGAGAGAAAAAAATGCATGGGATTGTGATGTGGGTTGTTTACTAAGGTAGAATCTGAAGAAGACAGCGAAAATATAAAAGAATATAAGGAGGATGCAGAAGATGAAGGCTGGGGTAACAAAATGAGTATTAAAACAGAAAATGATGAGGATGATGATGGACTCAGCTACGCATTGCCTTTTCTTGCAATGTGATGGTCATATTCTTCTAGAAGCCGAGATCACACCAACTCAATTTTTAAAGCAAATCTTCTGTTCTAATTTTATCCAATTTATATTAACCAAAATCCTAAATTTATAATGGATGTATGCATTCAACCCATATTAATGTGGGCAATATTGCTGCTATAAAAGCGATTGTTGTACATTGATTTGGGAGCATTGGAGATTATTTGTTGTGAAATGTAATTACACGAAGTTTACTGTGTATTTCGAAGACTTCATTCCAGTAATAGATTCTGGGTATGCTTTGATTCAAGTCACTGTGATTTATGGTTCACTGTGAGTCTTTGATTTAAGTATTTTAATCCTTTCTTTACTGTAAGTAGTTTTAAGCTTACCCAGGTGTGGTAGGGCCCACCACCATCTGGGATCAAGCTTCATTATTTGTTAAAATAGATAGTTTTGTGATCAATTCATATAATCAAATTGTTTATTTATTTAATGTGAGTTTCCTCCATGTCATTGCGTGAGGTATATAATTTATTTCCGGGTGTTTTTATCATTGTAAGAATTGCACTCGTCAATTGACAAACTAGATCTAAATTTATATGTTGCTATTAATCACATAAATCATGTTCAGAGCCATGCTTTGTTTCCTTTGGAAAAGCCAAATCCATCTAATCATCACTGGGTTGTTCAACGATCCATTATGAATCACCCTTTGAGATTAGATCATAATGCATAGCAAGAATTTGAACAAAATCATATTCGATGGTTAATTTGCAATTCAGAGTATGGTTGGATGAGTGAGTTTTTTTTATATACATATATATAGATTCACTGTGCTTGTGAATGGTAGTGCTAATATATCATGTGTGTGTATTGATTGATTTTATTCGTAATCCTATCCAAAGTTGTGTGTGTGTTTGATTTCAAATAATACGGTTTGTTTCTTGAATGGAGGTAGTGTGATTTAATGCCGACATTTTCTGTTGATTAAGTTTATTAATGTGTGGTTCCATTTATAGGCTACATGTGATTTTAATTTAAATATTCATTTCAAGCATCTTAGATTGATTTCGATTTCCAGTACTATAGAATAGCGATTGATTTCAAGCATCGTCAGTGTGATTTAATTTGAGTCATTAAAATCTAGTTTTTATTCTTGAACAAATAGATTAAATTTGATTTATATTCTCATTGTTGTAGCATAGAGATTGATTTCATAGCAGTGAGATAGCAATTCAATTTCGTTCATAAGCTTAGAGAATTTTGTTAAAGATTTCGTTTTCCTTTAAGCATTGATAGATCGATTTACATTGTTTCAAAAACTAGTGGTGTAGTAGCTTAAGGTAGAAGTGTGGTTTTTAATGAATTTTATTTCTGAGCAAGAATAGATTAGTTAGATTGAATAGGTATGAGAGTTTAAGGATTAATTTTGTTTTTTATTTCAAGCTGTAGTATTACATTTCGATTTCTTAGATATTAGGATTTGATGATCTCTTATCTCTTCCTTTTGAATAATTATAGTTTGAATTTCCTACTTTGAAAATGTTTTATTTCAAGAACTGTACTTAAATTGGTTTTCATCAAGCCTTTGATTTCAATAGGTTTGTCTTTGGATTGTATAAATTTAGAATAATTTGTGTTGAGTTAAATTGATTTCTTATGTTAGAGTGAAGAATTCTTTTATGAGAGCGATATGAGTGATAGTTCATTTAAATGATAGAAGAGTGTTTTCATTCCGTACTTAATGACCATTATTAAGGAAATTTATATACTCTAACCATTAAGTTGAACCAACATGCAGTACAACTTGTGTTTACGACTCACATATTCATAATTAAATATTAAGAGCTTTAATTCGCCGATTAAAAATCTCAACAACATCTCTAAAAAATTCACGAATTTTTGTGCCTCAGAAGGAATTCAAAGAGAATTGATTGCATCTCATAACCCATAGCAGAATGGGGTTGCAGAAAGGAAGAACAGATCAATTGTGGGAGAAGAACGAGCTATGTTGCATGATCAGGGCCTACCATTGCATATGTGGGAGGAAGCATGCAATACAACAGTATTTGTGAAAAACAGAAGTTCTCATCGGATACTTTGGATGAGTACACCAGAGGAGCCCTTTTCAGGTAAGAGACTGGATGTGTTGTATTTTAAATTTTTTGGTTCATTTGTTTATTTCCATGTAACCAAAGATTTCGGGAAGAATTTAGATCCAACAACAGAGTGGGGCATATTTGTGGGGTACACTGATACGCCTCGCAACTATCGAGTGTATTTTCCAGCACACATGGCTATAGTGGTCAGAAGAGATATGAAATTCGATGAAGACAAAGCCATGTGATTGTCCCTTGAGAGGGAGACTGTGTTGCATGTAGTTGAGGATCTCTTGGCTCCAAAGGATGAACCTCAAGATGTGGAGCAGCCACAAGTAGAGTAACAGAGAGTGGTAGAAACCACTCATGCATAGCCATATACCAGAGATGGAAGGAAGCACACCACAGAGGCTGACATATTATTGCTAGATGCGAGAGATAATTTCAGAGCACCCACATGATAGCACAGGCAGAGAAAGTCCCTAGAGTGGTACATTGGATACATGGCTCTTATGAGTGAAGGTATTGAGATAGAATCGTCCTCTTTCGAGGAAGCACTACAGCAGCTAGTGTGGGTTGATTCCATGGTTGAGGAGTGTGACTCCGTCATCAAAAATAGTGCATGGGAAATTGTTCCAAGACCAGTGGGGAAGTCAGTTGTAAGATCCAGGTGGGTATACAAGGTGAAGCGGGCAACATATGGGAATGTGGAGAAACAAAAGGCTAGATTTGTGGCCAAATGGTTCTCTCAGGTGGAGGGGATTGACTATGATGAGACTTTTGCACCAGTGGTGAGGTACTCATCTACTATATCCATCCTTGCACTCTCAGCACAGATGGGATGGAAGATGCATCAAATGGATATAAAGACAACATTTCTCAATGGAGTTATTGAGAAAGAAGTGAACATTGAGCAGCAAGAATATTTTAAGACCTTAGATAGGGAGTTACATGTGTTCAGACTCAAGAGATCAATGTATGGGCTGAAGCAAGCACCTTGTGCTTGGTACAACAAGATTGAACCTATACCTTATTTTGGTTGATGGTAAGGTTTTTATTATTGTACTATATGTTGATGATATGATACTAACAGGTGATGAGCAGCTCATAAGTCTTGAAAAGAGGATCTTGCAAGAGAATTTGAGATGAATAACATGGGGTTCTTACACTATTTCTTTAGATTGGAAATATGGAAAAGAGATGGGAAGTTATTTGTATTTCAGGGAAATTGTGCAAAGGAGATTATGAGGAAGTTCCACAAGGAGGGAAGAAAACCCATGGAGACTCCTCTAGCAGGAAACTGGAGGAAGGAGGATGCCACTTCAGGCAAAGTAGTGGATGTTGTTGTTTACAGGTAGCTTATGGGTTCACTCATGTATTTAGTGAACAAATGACCCAACATATGCTACGCAGTTAACTAGTCGAGCCAAACTATGCTTAAGCATACCAAGCTCTTTTGGAAGGCATGGAAGCATGTGTTGAGATATCTCATAGGCACTACAAAGTATGGATTTTGGTGCATATGGATAGAGGGAGTGAATCTTCAAGGCTTCACTAATGTAGATTGGGCAGGGATTCCATCCGACATGAAGAGAACATTAGGAGGCATCTTCAGCATAGGATCAACAACAGTTTCTTGGTACAACAGGAAACAGAGATCAATTTCACTCATTTTAGCAGAGGCAGAGTACATGGCACCCAGCCAGGTAGCATGTGAGGCCATCTGGATGAGGAAGATACTTTTTGGTTTGTTTGTTCTTTAGATGCATCTGAAGGTGATACATTTTGATAACTATATTTGCATCAAACTCTCAGTTAATATAGTATTCCAAGATAGGTCCAAGCATATTGATATCTGATGTCACCATCTCATAGATTTTTTTCATAGGAAGATTATGTCATTATAGTACATTCCCATGGAGGAGCAGGATGTAGACATATTGACCAAGGCGTTCGCAAGAAGCAAATTCGATTTCCATAGAGGAAGGATCGGGGTAGCAGATAATCCCTTTCTTGTTGAGATGGAGTGTTGAAATGGCACCCCAAGGGGGATTTTGATTTAATTTTCCCTTAATTAAATTGGAAGCTAAATTGTAATTTCATCTCATGACAACTTGTATTAGTTAACTAAGTCAGAATGAATGAGTTAACTTAGGAAAATTGAGTTGAGGGTCATAGAGGAGGCATGTGGAGTTCTCCCATGATTTAATGGGGTCGAGTTACAATTATTTGTGAGTTGTAATGATTTAACTCAATTAATTTATTTAAAATCCGTTTAACTAGTTCTAGTTGAGAGATGAGCTAGTGAGAGGTCCGATGAATTAAATCTGATTTAATTCACAAGTAGTGATTAATCATTTCACTGATAATTCGCTATAAACATTTGTTTCATGTCATTTATAAGGAATTCCAAGTTGAGACTGAGGTTAAAGGGATGATAACTATCAATTGTATAATTAGAAAAATGTACAGGTCAATTATAGAGTCATGTGGAGTCCAAGGAAGCATTGTGAAATCAATTAGAAGGAATTTCCTATTTAATAGGGTGACAATTCCTTCAGGAAAGTGTAAGCAAGGTAGGATGAGAAGAGGCTGAGAATTGGTTAAGTAATTGACTGATTTTTCCTAGAACAGAGTGAGACAGTTGGAAGAGTGCAGGAGTTTCTCTGAGAGAGAAAAGCATTGTATTGTTTCATGATCTTGACTTTACACAATATACAGATAGTGTGGTATTAGGTAGTGTTCTTTCCCCAAATACATATTTTTTTGTTAGATTGATAATCTCTTTCTCTTACTTGTTATGTGATTATGTGATCGTGTTTTGTTTCTGCAAATTGTAGAAGGATTCGGTATCTTGTTTTAGTACATTACAAGATCAGTTTGAATCACGTTGTTATAATTTCTACATCCCTGAGAGACAAACAATTCCCCGTCTCTTTTCCAAATTTCCAAACCAAAGAAATAATGCAAGAGCCCCATGTCCTTCATCTCAAATTTTCTTGCAAGATCCTCTTTGCAAGAATTGATGAGCTTCTTATCACCTGTCAGAATCAAATCATCGACATATAATAATATTATAAATAATTTACCTTCTACCACAATATGGTATAGGTTCACCTCTGCTTCACTTTTGCTGAAGCCCAACCCGGTGAAATAATTATCGATCATGGTGTACCAAGAACGGGGTGCTTGTTTGAGTCCATACAACGCTCGCTTGAGTATGCACACATGTGACTCTCTATCAAAGGTCTCAAATCCTTCTGGCTACTCTATGTACATCTCTTCCTCAATCACTTTGTTGAGGAAGGTTGTCTTTGCATCCATATGATGTATCCTCCATCCCATCTGCGCTGAAAGTGAAATAATAGATATGATTGAAGAGTACCTTAATACTGGAGAAAATTTATCCTCGTAATCTACTCCCTCTACCTAAGAGAAACATTTGGCCACAAATATGGCCTTTTGTTTCTCCACACTCCCATCTATTGCTTTATTTAACTTGTAGATCCACCTGGATTCTATAACTGACTTGTCCTCTGGTCTTGGGACAACTTCCCATGCATTGTTTCTGATAATGGAGTCATACTCCTCAACCGTGCAATCAACCTATACTGGTTGGTGTAATTCTTCCTCTAATGAGGATCACTTAGTCTCTACACTCTCACTCATAAGAGCCATGTAGCCAATGTATCTATCTAGGGATCTTCTATTTCTGCATTGTGATGTGGGTGCTCCCACATTATCTTTAACATCATGGATCAACTTGTCAGCCTCTCTGGTGCGCTTCCTTCTATATTTGGATTTCTATGCTTGAGTGGGTGTTTCCACTCTATGTTTCTTTTCTTGTGGTTGCTCCACATCTTGAGGTTCTTCTTTTGGAGCTAAGAGCTCCTCAAATTCTTGCATCTGAAGCTCCCTCTCAAGGGCGATTCACATGCCCTTTCCTTCATGAAATTTCACATCTCTACAAATCACTGTCATCCTGTGAGATGGCAGGCACACCCGATAGTTGTGCAGTGTATCACTGTAACCCACAAATATGCCCAACTCATCTGTTTGTTCTAGATTTTTTTGTGCATCTTTGGTAACATGACAATAAACTGATGAACCAAAAATTCTAATGTGTGCCACATCTGGCTTCTTACCAAAAAAACCTATTCTTCTAGTGTACTCATATCCAGAATTTGATGAGGACCTATGTTCTACACATGCACAATTGTGTTTCATGTTTCTGCCCACAAGTGCAAAGAGAGGCCCTGATCATGTAACATTGTCCGTGCAACTCCCACAATGCTTATGTTCTTCCTTTATGGAACCCCATTTTGTTGTGGGTTATGAGGTGCTATAAAATCTCGTCAAATTCCTTTTGTTGCACATAAATTCTTGAATTCATTTGACACATAATCTCCACCGTTGTGGCTCCTAAGAGCCTTGACCTTTTTGCCTGTGACTTTTTCAACAAGTGCCTTAAACTCACAAAATTTTGAGAACGCCTGATATTTCTTCTGCATGAAGAATATCCAACACTTGCATGAAAAATCATCTACAAAAATCACATAATAAATATTCTTGGCCATGGAGGCTATCGATAAAGGTCCACACACATCTAAGTGAACTCTTTCAAGGATTGTTTTCGCCTGACAATACTTATCATGAAAGGTGGCTTTGGTGTACTTCCTCAATGTACACCCTTTGCATGTATCACACTACTCAAGTGCACCCTTGGGAAGTGTTGTAGAAATTTTTTACATGATCTTCAAAGCTTTGTGGTGTAGATGACCCAATATTCTATCCCATAACTCACTGATGTCTCGGTTCTCAAACTTCTCTTCTTTCGTGCTCAAGGAAACACCATCTTCTACATCCATTTTGTAGAGGTTATTTACTTGAACCCTGATCTTCTTCAATTGTCCTGAAGGAACACCTTTCCTCTACTAAATATCACATCGTAGCTGTAGAAATTATATAACATATGCATGTATATATCCAGATTCTCCTGATCTAACAATATTTTATCTTCTTGCTAAATACAAAATCCTTCCACTGTTAATCTTTTGCGGAAATTATAAACTCAATTGCAAACACATGAAGCAATAAAAACAATCGCACATAACACAGTTGTTTAACGGGAAAGCCTGAAGCTGAAAACCCCAAATATCATATATTATGTATCATGGAGATCATGTAACAATCTCATACAAAGCTTAGTACATCAAGCTCTCAGTACAATCAATCATCACACACTAACAAGAAGAAATCTGCAAATCCATGCATTGATTTCTGCCACCTGATAGCCTGCCTCCACTGCGCAATCCCTGCTGAAGAATAGCTCTGAACGAATTTGAATTACCCTTGCTTTGACTGCGCAATCCTTATTGGAAACTCCAATGTGTGTGTGATGCAATCAATGCATCACTATAGTCACAACAGATAGTCCATCTCACCCTTTCACCTATCTCTCCACTATGTCTCCACTAGAACTGACATGCACTGTAGTTAACTGCTGTATTTTTTCAGTTGATTAATGAGTTATTATTTGTGAATTAATTAACTATCAATTCACTCCACTCTCACTAGTGTATCATTCATTTAGACTAGATACAACTAGCTCAACTAATTTTAACTCCAATAATTGAGTTAAACTGAATAACAACTTCATGAACTACTCTTCCAACTCTGTCATAACTTTTCCACTTCAGTTCTAACTGAGTCCTCCATGCATGAACCACCAGTAAACCCTAGGAATTGCGTAATTCCTTCAGCCCACTGATTTGCCAAATCTGTATATTTAAATTAAGTGCTCTAAGAGAATAAGTTGATATTTAGAGTATGATTATTATTAAGGGCTAATAATAATCGACACTTCTATTTCTAGATCAACGATCTATAAATAGACTTCGCCTAATCTTCTAAAAACAGAATTTCATCTATTTTTCCAACTTGACCAACCATCCACAAATAGCATCCTGCAACTTCTGAAATATGATCACCATGTCTAAAAATAGACTTGCACTTAAAAATAGCCTGCGGGCCCACTTAGTGAAGGCGACTGATTTTCACTAAGCTCATCATCTTGTTGAATCTCAACACTCCCTCTCAACAAGATAGGGATTATCCTTCACCCTGATCCTGCCTCTATAGTATTCGAATTTTCTCCTAGTGAGCGCCTTCGTCAGAATATTTGCATCCTGATCTTCCGTAGGAATGTACTGAAGCAACATGATCTTCCGCTACACAAAATCTCTGATATGATGATACCAGATATCGATATTTTTAGATCTATCATGAAACACAGGATTAATCGAGAGTTTAATGCAACTCTGATGATCACAATGTATCACTGTAGGATCTAAATGAGAACCGAACAAACCGACCAGGATCTTCCTCATCCAGATAGCCTCACATGCAACTTGACTTGCTGCCATGTATTATGCTTCCGCTGAACTGAGTGCCATGGATCTTTGTTTCCTGCTGTACCAAGAAACTGTTGTAGATCCGATACTAAAAACCCCTCCTGATGTGCTCTTTCTGTCTGTTGGGCTGGCTGCCCAATCTGCATCAGTGAAGCCATGCAACTTCACCTCATCCGTTTGTCTGTACCATAAGCCATACTCATATGTGTCGCTGAGATTCCTCAGGACATGCTTGCATGCCTTCCAAGATAGCTTGGTAGGCTTAACTATCGCTTGTGAAAGCTGGTTCACCGCATAGCATATTTCCGGTCTTGTATTAGCTAAATAAATTAGCGAACCCACCAACTGTCGATAAACAGTGGCATCCACTACCTCTGCCGATGTAGCATCCTCTTTCCTCCAATTTCCTAGAAGAAGAGTGTCGATAGGCTTGCAACCTTGCATGTGAAACTTCTCCAGTATCTCCCGGGCATACTTGCCTTGAGACACAAATAGTTCACCTTCTCGCTACCATATTTCCAATCCAAGGAAATAATGAAGTAGGCCCAAATCCTTCATGTCGAACTAATTTTCAAAATCTACCTTGCATGAGTGTATCAACTGCTCATCACCCGTTAGTATTAAATCATCAACATAAAGAACAATGATTAAAAGCTTACCCTCCACCACAATTTGATACAGGTTTGCATCTACCTCACTCTTAGTGAAGCCAAGTCCAGTGAAATAGCTAGCGATCCGTGTGTACCAAGCACGAGGGGCTTGCTTCAGCCCATACAACGCTCTTTTGAGCCTACACACATGCGACTTGCTGCTAAAGATCTCAAATCCTTCAGGCTCCTCAATGTACACCTCTTCCTCAATTATCCCATTAAGGAACGTAGTCTTCACATCCATCTGATGAATGTGCCAACCCATCTGCGCTGAGACAACAAGGATGGTTTGTATGGAAGAATATTGTGCGACAGGTGCAAAGGTTTCTTCATAGTCAATCCCCTCGATCTGTGAGAAGCCCCGAGAAACAAATCTTGCATTACACTCCTCGACGCTCCCATCAGTAGCTTGATTTACCTTGTAGATCCATCTTGATCCTACAACTAATTTACCCACCAGCCTTGGAACAATCTCCCAAGCATTGTTTTTGGCAATGGAGTCATACTCCTCCACCATGGCATCTACCCATGTGAGCTCCTACACTGCTTCTTCGAAAGAAGATGGCTCTGTCACGATACACTTGCTCATAAGAGCCATGTATCCAGTAAATTGATCAGGTAACTGTCTTTGTCTGCGTTGTGATGTAGGGACTCCTACATTCTGTGCCACATCAAGCTTCAGTCTCTCAGCTTATGTGGTATACTTTATGCCTTGTCTAATGTTTGGTTCTGCATGAGTGGACTCCTCCACTCCATGAATCTCCTCTTGTGGCTGATCCACATCTAGAAGCTCATCTTTGGGAACAATAAGTTCCTCCTCTACATGCAAGTGTAGCTCCTTCTCAAGCGACAACTTCATGGCTTTCACCTCATTGAATTTTATATCCCATCGCACCATAGTCATCCGACTGTCTAGCAAATACACACGATAATTATGGGGTGTTTCTGTGTACCCCACAAATATCCCAACTTCTGTAGGCGGCTCTAGCTTCTTCCTGGCGTCCTTTGTCACATGAATGTAAACAGATGAGCCAAAAATCTTCAAATGAGAAATACCAGGCTTCTTACTAGTAAAAGCTTCTTCAGGTGTACTCATGCCAAGTACTCTATGAGGACAACGGTTTTGCACATAAACCGCAGTGTTGCATGCTTCCACCCACAAGTGCATCGATAGGCCCTGGTCATGCAGCATAGCTTGTGCAACAGCCATGATCGTTTTGTTCCTCCTCTCCGCGACCCCATTCTGATGTGGGTTATGATTCGCTATGAGTTCTCTTCGAATTCCTTCTTTGCTACAGAAGTCTTTGAATTCACCCAAGATATATTCACCACCATTATCGCTTCGTAGAGCCTTCACTTGCTTCTCCAACTCCTTCTCCACCAATGCTTTAAACTCACAGAACTTTGATAATGTTTCGCTCTTCTTCTACATGAAGAATATCCAACATCTACGAGAATATTCATCAACAAATATAACATAATACCTGTGTTTTGATGTTGAAGCAACCGATAAAGGTCCACACACGTCTGTGTGAATTCTCTCCAGGATCACCAAAGCACGGTTCTCCTTCTCATGAAAGGTGGTCTTCACAAACTTACCCATAGTACATCCCTTGCACTGATCTGACTATGCAAGAGTACCCTTGGGAAGTCCAATAGAAATATACTGCAAAATCTTCAAGGCACCATGGTGAATATGGCCCAATATCTTGTGCCATAATTCACCCTCATCCTGACTCACCACTTCTTCTACTTTTCCCACCATTGCAGCATAACCATCTACCTCCAGCTTATAGAGATTCTTAACTCGAATCCATATCTTCTTGGTTTGGCCTGTTGTTTTATGTCGAAGGAAGGCTTTTCCCTCACTGAAAACAACATCATAACCTTTGTCTTCCAACATTGTGACCGAGACCAAGTTCTTCTTCAGACCTGGAACATGCATAACTTCTTTCAACATAAATGGATTACCTGACTCCCTCTCAAAGGTAATTCTCCTAATGTCGATCACACTATATCGACCATCGTTTCCCATCTCTATATGCATTTGGAGGTCCTTCTCCTCCAGATCACTAAACAACACCTTGTCTCCCGTCATATGGAAAGACGCACCACTATCAAGATACCACACCGATCCCATTGCGCTTGAAACCAAGCTTGCGATCAAGGAGAAATCAATTTCAAATTGCGAGGCTAAGGCCTCACCCACTGCAACTCCAACAAACTTCTTGTTCTTCTTCTTCTGTGGGCTGTTAGTGGTGAAATGCCCATGTTCGTGATAGTGAAAACACTTCACTTTGGACAAATCCTGCTTCTTTCCTTTAGCCTCAGATTTTGAAGGGAATTTCTTCCCCTTCCCTTTCCTTGCTTTGGTAGCCAAAGCGTAATTCTCTTCATATTCATTCTTCGATGAAGAACCATCCCTGGCACTTTTCCTTATCTCCTCCTGCACAAGATCCGACCAAAGTCACTCTCATCCCAGCAGTTTCTCTCGTCCATTGACAGAGTCTTCGTAGCTATGCCAAATCTTCGGAAGCCCAAGGAGAGACAAGCTCACCAATTCTTCATCATCAACAGTAATCCCCACACTTCCTAGTTCATCCTTGCAGTGGAAAAACTTCGTGAGATATTTTGCAATATTGTCACCCTTCTCCATTTTTATTTTTTTGAGCTTATCTTTAAGCACCAACTTCCTCTGGTCGCTTATGCTTTGGAACAAATCTGCCAAAGCCTTCCACATTGCAAATGGAGTGCCTTTCCCATGAAGGCTGGACACAATATGGTCCTTCACACCTTCCAACGTAATTCTTCTTGTCTTTCCTACCTTCTTTTGCCATGCGTCAAGTCCTACAGCATCACTAGAATCCGACTTTGGAACATCGCTATCGGTGAACTCCTTCAGTCCATTATCCTCTAGCACAACCTCCATCCTATCCTTCCAGGCTATGTAATTCAAGCTTCCATCAAGGGAATACTCCAATCACAACCCATTGAAAGACATTTCAATGTATACTCAATTGTCACACCAAGAATTTTCTGCAGCAAATTCGAATTGTCCACCAACACAAACTCAACAATTCTTCACAATTGCAATCTTCAAGAATTAACACTGCTTTGATACCATGCAGAAATTATATAACATATGCATGTATATATCCATATTCTCCTCATCTAACAATATTTTATCTTCTTGCTAAATACAGAATCCTTCCACTGTTAATATTTTGCGGAAATTATAAACTCAATTGCAAACACATGAAGCAATAAAAACAATCACACATAACACAGTTGTTTAATGGGAAAGCCTAAAGCTGAAAACCTCAACTACCATATATTCTGTATCGTGGAGATCATGTAACAATTTCATACAAAGCTTAGTACATCAAGCTCTCAGTACAATCAATCATCACACACTAACAAGAAGAAATTTGCAAATCCATGCACTGATTTCTGCCACCTAATAGCCTGCCTCCACTGTGCAATCCCTGCTGAAGAATAGCTCTGAATGAATTAAAATTACCTTTTCCTTGACTGCGCAATCCTCATTGGAAACTCCAATGTGTGTGTGATGCAATCAATGCATCACTATAGTCACAACAGATAGTCCATCTCACCCTTTCACCTATCTCTCCACTGGCCCCCACTGAACCCATTACAATCGTAGTTAACTAATAATTAGTCTGCTGAGCTAACAAAGGTTATTTTTGGAATTAATTAATTCAATTAATTCACTCCACTCTCACTAGTGTATCATTCAGTTAGACTAGATACAACTAGCTCAACTGAGTTTAACTCCAATAACTGAGTTAAACTGAATAACAACTCCATGAACTACTCTTCCAACTCTGTCATAACTTTGCCACTTTAGTTCTAACTGAGTCCTCCATGCATGAACCACCAGTAAACCCTAGGAATTGTGTAATTCCTCCAGCTCATTGATTTTCCAAATCGGTGCACTGAAATTAACTGCTCCAAGAGAATAAGTTGTTGTTTATTGTCGTATTATTATTAAGAGCTAATAATAAACGACACTTCTAGTTTTAGATCGACGATCTATAAATAGACTTCGCCCAATATTCTAAAAATAGAATTTCATCTATTTTTCCAACTTGACCAACCATCCACAAATAGCATCCTGCAACTTCTGAAATATGATCACCATGTCTAAAAATAGACTTGCACCTAAAAATATCCTGCGGGCCCACTTAGTGAAGGCGACTGATTTTCACTAAGCTCATCATATTGTTGAATCTCAACAGTAGCCATGGTCTTCCAACATAGCAACTGAAACCAAGTTCTTCTCCAAACCATGAACACACATGACATCTTTCAATGTGAGAGGAGAAACTAAGTCCTCTGAAAGGAAACAGTACTGATGTCAATTGTGTTATACCTCCCATCATCTCCCATCTTGATGTGCATATGGAGATCCTTATCCTCCAAATCGCTGAAGAATTCTTTGTTTCTGGTCATATGGAAAGAGGCGCAACTATCCAGGTACCATAAAGAACCCATCACCGATGACACCATGCATGCGATGAGAGTGAAATCCAACTCGGACTATGAAGCAAAGGCTTCACCATCCGCTCCTTCTGAGGCTTCTTGTTGATCTTCTTATGAAAACACTTTGTGGCATAGTGTCCCAACTTGTGACAGTGAAAACATTTAATCTTTGACAAGTCCTTCTTCTTGCCAGCTTGAACAAAATCTGATTTGGAATGGGATGAATTCCCTTTCCCTTTCTGTTCCTTTCCAACCAAGACACAATTATCCTCACCATCATGCTTTTATGAGGATCCATCTCTAGTGTTCTGTTGAATATATTATTGTACCAAGTCGAACCAAAATAGCTGCCACTTTGGTAGCTTCTCCCTCCCATTCACCAAATCCTGGTAGCTGTGCCAGCTCTTGGGAAGGCCTAGAAGTGCTAGGCTCACCAGATCGTCCTCAGAAACTGTAAAACCAACATTTTGAAGCTCATCCTGACACTGAGTGAACTTGGTCAAGTATTTTGGTATTATGTCACCCTTCTCCATCTTGATTTTTCCAAGCTTGTCTTTCAGTGCCAACTTTTCATAGTCGCTTTTGTTTTGAAACAAATCTGTTAAGGCCTTCCACATAACATATGGAGTTTCCTTTCCATGGAGGTTCGAGACAATATGATCTCGAACTCCTTCTAATAGAATCGTTCATGCCTTTTCTATGTTCTTCTTCCATGCCGCCAAGCCTTGAGCATCCATTGCTGCAGGCTTAAGAGTATCACTGTCTATGAATTCCTTCATCCCGTTTTCTTCCAACACTTCCTCCATCTCGTCTCTCCAAGCTATGTAATCCAAACTACCCTAAAGGGAATATTTGAATCTCAATCCAGAGAAAGATATCTTGATCTTGTTGCTAGTCCTAAAGAATAGATCTACAAATTCGATTCACCTACACAGAACAAAATCATATTCTTCTCTTCTAGAGTGATTCCTAATCTGATACCATGTAGAAAATCCACATAGATTCAACTGCTAATATTAATATGATAAAACATTATACTTGAATCTACTCTACCGATTGTAGAAAACTATTTAGATCTTGAAGTCACAAAACATGAAAGAGAAATAATTTCAATCACACAACACAAATATTTATCTAGGGAAAGCCTCAGCTAAAAAACCCTCTATCTATATATTGCATAAACCAAAGAATATGCGAAGATTACAATGATTTTCTCCAGGCTGAGAAACCTTTGCACTATCTCTATCTGTCTCAATGAATCTTAGACAAGCCTGGTTCAATACTTAACCAAGTTATGGCTTGCCCAAGTCCCTATTTTATAGCGTAGTTTCCTTGGGTAATTAGGCCCTTTTAATTATGGAAATTCCCAATCCATACTCCGCAATCCATTAGGGGCCTTCCTCTAACTGCATGCACCACCTGTACAATTCAAATAATTATACAACGGATAGTACACTGCCCTTGAACTCCAATCTCAACTGGGTCTTTCTCAGAACTCACAAACATGAGTTATTTATGAGTAAATTATCAGTTATCTTATCTGGTTGACCACATCATGTGAATTAAATCTAATTTTCACACTTTGGCCTCTCTCTAGTTCCTCCATTAGTTAGAACTAGTTAAATTGACTTTAACTCAGATAAATTGAGTTAATTAATTACAACTCAAAATAAACTCAACGAGGGCTTCTATAATGTAGGGACACTCTACATGCCTCTAGTCTGATCTTGAACTCGAATTAACTGAACGAACTAAGTCATCCTAACTTACTTAACTCATACAAACTGTCATGTGATATGAAATTACAATTTTTTTCTAATTTAATTCAAGAGAAAATTAAATTAGAAATCTTTCTTAGTACCATTTTAGAAAAATATCAATTTTTAAATTAACATAATTCATATATTAAAATTTCATTTACATAATAAATACCATTATCATATAGCTATTTAATATATCTATCCATTAAAAAAAAATCATAATAAATAAATAAATAAAAACAATCATTTTGTGATAAGTATAGAATCTATATTCCCAACCTATAATGCCATTTGTCATATTTAAGAGGCTTTGATGCTTCCTTTATACATTTAACTACTTTATGCCATTTGTCATAGCTAAGACCCATTGCTTGTTCCTTTATACAATTAACTACTTTATGCCATTTGTCATAGCTAAGACCCATTGCTTGTTCCTTTATACAATTAACTACTTTATGCCACTTGTCAAGCTTAGCTTTCGCTGGCAGTCTCAATACACTTCACCTTTTTATCTGGAAGTTCAAGTGCCTTATTCAAAGAAGGAACTAAAATAATGTTTAGATTCCTTTGGTTTTTTAAATATTTGAAGGGGTTACGTTGTCATTTCGAATATTGAATAAATGGGGGCTAAGTGCCTTCTTGGAAAAGCTAATACAATGTGTATTAAATATTTTGTTTTATATCTCTGTATGCATTATGCTCATTTTACACCTTAAATTCGTAATAATGTAATGCATATCTTTTACTCATTAATAATAATAATGGTTAAAATCAACAAAAGTCAACATTTCGACGATGCTTCTCTGTGAATGCTAGTCATACTTATTAAAGCAATCTATTATTATTTTTTATTTCTAATATGATTATTTCAATATTATTTTTATTATTTAAAAATAATAATGTGAAAAACCAGTGAAATTGCTACCACTAATATTTTGTCTAGCATCATATTTTAAAATTACAGTCCATAACCACATAACTATAAAATTCTGGTCTCATTGTGAACATTGTAACCACGTAACCTTTGAGAGCATTGTCAACAATCTCTCAAAAGGTTGGTGTTGTTAGAATCTACATTATTTCACTAATTTAAAATGGACACATTATAAAATGGGATCTCCCTTACTTGGAAGTGTTCATTTTAAAGCAAAAATAAAATATTCTCTGAAACAAAAAACAAGGAAAAGAGAAAAAATAAATAAGAATATTATTAATTTTAATTAAAAATATTATAGATATTATTATTACAAAGAGGATGTGTAATTTTTCCATGTATAACATAACACTAATATATAATATATTAATAATGAGAAAAAAATTCAGAATCAACAATAAATAAAATATTTTAATGTATATAAATTAATTAACATAATAACTAATATATTTCAATATTTACTTCATATATATTTTTATGTAGAGAAAGAAAATTTATTTTAATGTTGACAATAAATGAAATATTTCATTATTCATTTTCAATAAAATAATTATACTAGTAGGTATCTATTTTGGAATAGGACTTTCATAATTTTAATTTAGTTATCAATAATTATTAGGTGGATGGTAGACATTTAAACCCCATGGAATATTTTAAATATTTTTATTAGTAGTCACAAATGAAAAGTTGAGATTTATTAAAGGTGGGCATGTGGTGTTGATAAGTCATAGTATCCAACTGTATTTACATGTTGAAAATCTCCATAGTAAATACTCATTGTGAGTGGATACTTAGTTAATATTTTTTTGGGTGTGTATATGTTTAATATATATATATATATATATATATATATATATGGCGAAAGCATGAAGATGGGTTACACTTTTGGGCCCAAATGTGGCTATGAAATTTCAAGTTTTTATTTTTTTATCGAATTGAAGCCCTCAAAATACATATAAACACTGTAAATTATGGAGAATTATGTTGTTTTCCTAATGATACTTTTTGCAAAAATATGTAGTGTCTTATAATATGTCAATATTCCATTAAATGAAATCTTTGTCCTTGCAATTTTTCACACATCTTAAGAGGTATGTTTGTTTTCACTTAGCATAACTTAGTTTAAAATGTCTATATATATATATATATATATATATATATAAAAGCATGATATACACAAAGAGAGCTAAATTATTTCATGTTTAAAATTTATTTTTTTATGCAAAAATATATTTTTTATTATTTTTCGAAGTTGGCAAAGTAATATTTCAATTGCATTTTGCAAACACACGTGTTCACATAAGGTTTTTTTCACTATTTAAATAAATTGAAAAACCAAAAGTATCATTTTTAAGAGGACTGTAAACGAAGATAGTGGTATTTTTTGAAATATTATTGATTTCTCATTCAACCTCTTCAAAATAGTTTAAAAAAATTCAAATATTATGTTTAAAAGAAATTAGATGAAAAATAGCATATGAATTCAAAAATGTCAAACTCATATGCCATTGGATAGAGGATTCCTTCATGAATCCATATCCCTAAATCTGCTAGCGTACAAAATGAAGTTGCAGAAAATTTTGCAGAAAGGGTGTTGAAATTGCTAATTTTAGGACTTAAGAGGCTCGACGAGTACCTAAATTTGAAAGTTAAATAACTCAATCAATGGTTTTGTATCAAGCCATTTACATGGTTAATAGAAGCTAGATGGAGCCTTTATAAAAAAATTGAATTATTTAAAAGTAAACATTTTAAAATTCCAAATCTTATAAGAATCTTATTATAATGTCATGTAAAAACCTTATTAAATTTAATAATAATATTATTATTATTAAATTAAATTAAATTAAATTAAATATTAATATTAATATTAAAAGAATATTATTATTATTATTATTATTAAATTCAATTCAATTAAATGATGAAATCATATTAATATGAAAATATTAATATTATTATATTTTGATGTTAATATTAAATTTATTAATTTTGGATTAATATAATATTATTAACTTTAATCTAATATCATTAACTTTAATATAATATAAAATTTCTTATATTATAATATATACTAGCACAACCAAATCAATATAAAATTTCTTATATTATAATATATACTAGCACAACCAAATCAATAAATGTGGTTGATAGACGCCATAAGCATTAACAAAAGAGTTGAGTATTAACACAAAAAGAGTCATACAAACTGACTCAACACATGTTAATTTTATTTCACCTATTTTTTTTATAAATCTAACATAGTAAAATATATAATATTTTTAAAATCCCAAAGTAATCAAAACCTAAAGCTACCTTTCAAGAAATAAAACCTAAATAGTTTCAATTAGAAGACATGGAGTGCTCTATGTATCTTTGATAAAGGTCGTTGGAACATTAATATTTTGAAATTTTTTTGATAATAATTCCATGAAAAATTATATTTTTCCCTCCATTTGAATGTACAACATACATTTCAAATATTGCATTTTATATAAATCTGATATTAAAAAAAAGAAAGATTGTTGTACGACATTTAAAAAAAAAAAAAACTATTTAAACATAATATTTTAATTGTCAAAGTATTTTTAAAATTTTGAAATATAGAGTGAGAGAGAGTGGGAGAGATTTGTAAGAGAGAGAGAGAGGGTGACACAAATATGGAGAGAGGGAGAGGAGGAGAGAGTCTCTGAGAAAGAGAGGGAGCTCGAGAGATGGAGTTGGAGGAAAAGATAGGGAAGGAGGAAGTTCAAGACATAAAGAGAGGGAAAGGTGGAGAGAGAGAGAGAGAGAGAAGCAAGAGATGGAGAGAGTGTGTGTATGTTTGGGAGTGAGATAGAAATTCAAAGAAGGAGAGATGTGTGAAAATTTCAAAATTGAAATCCTATTGTAGCAACTGGTATTAATTCTTCTATCTGATAAATTAATTATTCATTTTATTGCTATGACAACATCAAATTGAACACACTACAACCTTCACAAATAAAACTACGGAAACTAATAGCACTCGAAACTGAGAAAATATTAGCACACACACACACATACACTCACATAAAAATGACACCATTATTTTTGGACAAATGTCCTTGGAAAAACCCAACTTGGGAAAACCGGTGCAACAACGAAGGTTTTTGTTATTATGCAACAATGAAAAATCTGAGTACAATCTCGATTCCTGAAACTAGAAATACACAACAAGAAAATATGGGAAAAATTATTGAAGGGAATTTCCCTTCCTCCACAGACGATCTTCGACACAACATGCCTTCAAAAAACTAGGCCCTCTGAGCCTATGCGCTACACTACGCATCCTGCTTCACATCAAACCTTTGATTGGTCACTAATGACATCATTCTACCTTGTGCTGGTGGGGAAAGTTCTTCTCCAACACTCTGGAACTGAAGGCGTATTCCCCTCTCAGCAAATCGATCTACCCTTGAAGCTATGATGCAGAGATATGCATTGTCTCTCTTGCATAACTTGAACCTCTTGTTCCTACCTCTCTGGATTTGGAAAAATTCCTCTGGATCACTATATTTGCGCCTCGCTCACTCCTTCGATCTCTAGATCTCTTCGAAAACTGACTACTGCTACTTAGGAAATAAATCCGCTAAGAAATCAAACTGCTCAAGTGTCTCGAGTGATCTCTCCATTAGCACATCAATATCCTCTTATAATCCTTCATTGGAGTATCAACGACCAAGATTAAAACATATTCGATGGTTAGGATCATCTTTGGATCGATCCGTGTGAGTTTCTAGATGGTTCTCACCTTGACTTAATTAAGACTGATTAGTTAACCAGTTTTCCTAATTTTAGTTAGACTTAGGAAACATTAAAAATTGGTTAATAATATCATTAAGTTACTTCTAGGAAAATTTTCCATAAATGATTTATGGGTTCTGGAGATCTCATGTATTCTAGCCTCTCCACAAATTTTCGTGGCTAGAACACATCCAATGCTATAAAAACTAACACTCCCTCTTAGCGAAGAATGTGCTTTAGTGGTGCATATACTGCCACAACACCATGTCTATGCATCATCTCTTATTACGATGTTGATGTATGGATGTTGCTTCCCACCAACTATTGCACGACTCTAATATGTGTTGCATATGTGTTGCTGCCAACCCTACTAAACTGTTGCCAACACTGCATCTTCACTACAACTCTATTTTTTCTGGTACTACAACATCAACAACTAAAATATGTCACTCGAGTCTCTAACTGCTAATAGCTACTGCACTATCCACTAAGGACTCTACGTTGTTGTTGACTCTGCACTGTGTATCTGTATTTCTTCCAACTCTGCATTGCGCTCCCCAACATCTCACTGCTATTAGTCAGTGCAACTGTCATTATGGCATCTGACTACATCTACTGTCACTGATCCATCATACTACTAAATATTGTAAGACTCCATAACCAACTATTGATCCAAGAGGTGTACTCCTCAAGGATCCTGCCCATTTGTAGCTTTATAGGGCTACAACACCCAGTCACCCCACCTCACTCATGGAGGTATTTCGACGAACATAGCGAAGTATTCCTCCATCCTGGAGGAAAGCCTATCGATCTCTACTAAAGCTTCATGTTGGTTCCGCTTCTCCTCCTTGTCCTTCTTCCTAAGAGGACATTGGGTACTTTAGTGACCGAGCTCACCACATACAAAGTACTTGATCTTTGACAGGTCCTTCTTCTTATTTATTTTCTCCCCCTGTCCTTGATTGCATTAGAGAACTTTTGAGGTCTAAAATGGACTTCCTAAAAAAATGTACAACCAAAATAAACTTTATAAGAATCAATAGGATTCAATATGATGATGTCACCCATGGGGGATGATTCCTCATTTTTGGGGTAAAAAATTAAAAACATTAAAAAAAATAAAATAATAAAACTACTTTTTCAACTTGTATTTTCAACTTATCTCCCTAAGGTTTCACTCAAATTTCGAGCAGGGGTACTCATTGGATACAAAATTTAATTCCTCATCTAAGGAGTACCCATGTTTTATACTTTTGATAGACTCTACTACATGAAAAATGATAAATACCTGAAAAAATGTGTTTGCAATCACATTTTTCATGTATTTCTCATTTTTCGTGTAGCAGGGTCCATCGAAAGTATGCAGCATGGGTGCTCCTTGGATGAGAAATCAAATTATGCATCCAACGAGTGTTCCCACTCGAAATTTAAGGAAACCCATAGGGAGATAAGTTGAAAATACGAGTTGAAAAAGTACTTTTTTCTTTTTTCCCTCTAAAATTTGATGATGTAATCTAATCATATTTTATTATTTTCACTATTATTTTATAATTTCCTTAGGAGGCCCATTTTAGACCTAAAAATTACCCTAATGGGAACCCTTAGATGTGAGGGCCACATTCTCCTCCTCCACTACCGCCTTCAATCCATAATTGATGCTTCCACTGATGGAGATCATTAGAAGAGCTCGCCTCAATTCCTCCTACTGCAAGTCAACCCGCATCCTTTCCCATTCTGGTAACTTGTCTTTGCCCAATATTCTTTGGAAAAAGACCAGCCAATCCTCTAAGACACTATTGAGTGCCAATATCATAAGCTATGTGGGTTGAGGCACTGCCCCAATAGCTGAAAGTTGGTCCCAAACATCTTGAATCCTAGTAAGGTGGGGGTTTATGAATTCCCATTTCTGCATCTGAATGAGTCTCAACTTCTCCTCTAGGTACATCTTCTGCTTCTCAGAAGTACCTTGGTGTTGGAATGGGGTACCCTAACCTGCGTTTTTGTATAATTTTGTAATAGTAGGTCCTGCCTAGGGATTTTTGGGTGGGTCAAAGCCCCTAATGTTTTGTAATGGGTTAAAGGGTAGCTCTAGCATCCGCAAACCACGGTTTGTGGACCATAGGGTAGCGAAGGTTACGATATTATAAATAGATAGATAGTTGGGTCTAGTAATTAAGTAAGTCGATATATTGATGCTGCGTGTGAATTGTTAAGATCTGTCTGGGTTGTTTTAGGTAAGGACTCCTGCTGACTGTGTGCGTAGAGATCCTCAGTCCTGTTGTGTGCGGACCCCGCTAGGCTGTGCTCGCAGGATGTGTTTAGGTTGTAAGTGTATTTCTGATGATAATGAATACAAAACATACTTGAAGTACCTTTGTTCTATCTAGATTGATTGTGTTTATTATTTAAGTGCATACGTGATATTGATTTAAGCTGAAAATGTATCTGTGATTGCGAATTCGTTGTGATTATAGTGTTCTATGATGGTATTTTCTAATGTGCACGTGGATGCAAATGTATTGGCTAGATCTGTTAGTAATAATAACTTTGCTATGGTTATGTGCTGATTATACTACGCAAAGAGCTGTGAATAGACTCATTCTATGCAACCTACTAAGCTACAACACAGATTTGCCTTAAATTACCTACTCTCTCCCAGGGTGTGGAAACCTAGTTCCAGCACCCTCCCATACTACTTCGGTAAGACCTTGGCCTGTGCAAGTAGGTCATTTTTGAAAGGGCCAGTAGTATAGGGGTTTGTTGGCAAACCTTAACCTCTGAACCTGGGTCAGGACCCCTTAAGCCAACAAATGGTTCCATTGCCAGGACTGGGAGCATTTTCAGAGAGAGATCGGGTAATGCCACAAGGTCAATGGAGACCTGAGAGGTTGGAAATTGAAGACTGGTTTGAAAGACAGATTCAGGAATTTGTTGTAAAAGAGAATCATAGCACGAAGCTGACGGTTGAGAAGTGGAAGAATAATTACATCTTCACTGAAGTTTATGAATTTTTCTTTGTAACTTTTTCGCACGAGCTTCAGGAGTGCTTAGCGAGGCTCGTAGAATTTCAGACGTGTTGGAAGGATGATCAGGTTACGCAGTGGACACCAGAATGGATTCAACAATTGGAAAAAACTGACAACATGATCACCCACACGATAGATCATTGAGTGGACAGTGTGTTAGGGGGATTTGTAAGGGAATTCGCAATTGATCAGTTTGTATCCTATTCTGAGGCAGAGCGGAGTTTCTTCAAAGGTTTCAGAGGTAAGTTCTTGCAAACATTGCCATTTCTAATTAAAATATTATTGTGCAAAAAAGGAGTTCTGTGCAGCCACACCGAATGAATGACCTCTAATCAGAGTGAAAGTACAACAAGAAGTGGTAAGTACTACCAAACCAATCGAGAAGGGGATAGATCCATCTACGGTCCATTAAGAGAGTCGGTTTCACACGTAGGAAATAGTCCACACACATGAAGCTACCCACCTTCAAGGGTGTAGGAGATGAAGATATGGACCAATTTTGGTTCATAGCAGAATCAGTATGGACTGCGTAGAATGTGGCTACCGATTCTGTAAAGAGAGCGCAACTATCCCTCACCTTTGAAGGAAGGGCCTTGGACTGGTATATGGGGTATGTAGGCCAACATGCGGATCCGTCTATTTAGGAGATTAAGAAAGCTTTAAAACAACAATTTCAGAAGCCTAAGTCCTACTCACAACTAGTAACTGACCTAAAATACTTTAGACAGGGACCCACTAAGTCTGTATGGGAAGCTGATCAGCAGTTAAACAAGGTTATTAGAGATGGAGAATTTCAGTATGATGATAGGCAGCACAAGGAATGGTTTATCGCTATGCTGCTACCTCACCTGCGCGGACCTATGGGTCAATAGGTGATTGAGACACAAGAGAAATCCTTGGAGATTGCTATGAAACTAGACGTTGTGCCAAGAGACAATGCCCAGTTTGGGGTGCGACAGATCCAGGGACAGCTGGAGGCAATGCACCTTGAAATCCAGAATCTATAGAAAGAGCGAGGAAAGGAAGCTATCCCAAACATATGGTGCATATGATGCAGGGTATCTGGCCACACCAAGGATCAGTGTCCTCTGCTGGCAGACTATATGCAAGCTGGGGGACCCAGCCCATTGCGCCCAAAAGAGGCTGCGAGACCAAGTGGTCCGTCGTTATGGTGCGCTGACTGTCGTGTAGCTGGACTACATGATACCAACCACTGCCCCCGTCTTGGTGCGTATATTCCAGAATTGAAGCAACAATGGTGTCGATTCTACTCCTCAGTGGGACATGATGAGCATAACTGTCGGACCTATGAGTTGATGATAGACCGAGGGAACCTATATAGGGTACAGGCTGACCCTTCTTCACTATCCCCCTCAAGCATAGGAGTATCCCCAGCAAGAGGCAGGGGAGGGGGAAGGGGTGGAGGCACAGGTCAAGGAAGAGAGAAATTGATCTATTACAATTGTGGGGAAATAGGGCACTTCGCAAGGGACTGTCTGAACCCTACATGACAATCTTTCCTATATTGTAGACAACTGGATCATGTGATCGAAGACTGCCCATTACTGATAGAAAAAATGCAGGAGAAGCAGCAGACACCTACGTAGAATGTGTAGAGGGTTAAGGCAGAACCATGTGACGAAGGACCAAGTATTAATGTCATAACGTGCAGTGACATGGCTATTGGAGCAGCTGAAGAGAAGGCTGCAGCTGAACCCCTTATCCGAAAGTTTGTTGTCAAACAGGAAAGCTTGGACCTACCGAAAGAGAAAGAAACCTTTGTCGCAGCCTGCAAGGACTTTTCCAAGAATGAGGCATCTACCTCTAGGGCTCCAACAAACTTAAGAATGGATGACGAAGTTAATCCATTCCTACAAACATGTATGAAGCTGCTACGCAACTAGAAGGCGGTAGAAAATCTCCAGACAATGATAGAAAGCTGTGTAGAAAGAACTGACCTTCCTCCAGGGGTTAGAGATGTTCACAAGATGTAAAAGCACAAGAAGCGCACTAGGCGAGAGATGCAGCTAATAGTGCAGATTCGCGACTATGAAATGGATCAAGTTATCTTGGACTCGGGGTCAGATACGAACGTATTGCCAAAGAAAACTTGGCAGAAAATGGGAGAGCCTAAGCAGGAATGGTCCAGTATACAACTGTGCATGGCTAACCAACAAAAAATCATACCATTAGGGAGACTATCAAGGATTATGGTAGATATCACAGGAGTTAAGGTATGTGTAGATTTTGAAGTTATTCAAATTGTGGAAGATGTGGACCCTTATCCTGCGCTCCTAGGACTGGATTAGGTGATAGACATGGGAGGCATTATGAACCTAAAGAAAAGGAGCATGGTCTTTGAGAATGAGGGTATGAGGGTGATAGTCCCACTAGACCCTGTGGAAGGAGAGTGGTATACAGAACCGATGCGTGAAGAAGAGGATCTGGATCACATTTATAAATTAATCGCTTGGGACAAGGATTTGATCAATCCTATGGCTGATGGTGTGCTTTGTTGGGAGAAGGATAGTGAATGCATCTCTAACTCTGATGGGGAGATAGAAAACTGGCAAAATCGGTTACATGATGTATCTGTGCTACGATGTCTCAGGATCACGAAAAGCTTTCGATGTATCTCCTTAGACGTAAGAGAACTACCCTACTTTAATGGTTCTGGTAGTATTAGGGAGTTTTTGCGAGAATTTGAATCAAAATTCCCAAGGAGCAAAGGATGTGGGCACTTAACCTAGCCATGCGCATAACCCCTGCGAGGTGGTTGAAAAATCATAAGGGGACATTCCAGGATTGGGAGGAATGAAGCAAAATGATGGTCCTGCGGTTTGAACCCCCGCTTCACCTGCGCATGAAGACTTTCCTTGGCCCAGGAGACCCAGGCGAGCACTTGTATGCATGGATGGAGGAATGGTGTGAAAGAACTATGGACGAATGGGTCCACCTGTTCATTCATGCCTTGGGTCCAATCCCCACCGCATGGTATTTAGATGCAGAACTACATCAACACACCCATCACTAGGAAACCCTAAAGGATGAGTTTGTAGGGTCGTTCCGGTTGATAGGTGCAATGGAGGCATACGAAGAAGCCCTACAGGTTATAGATGCCTTATTATTTGATGAATCACGCCCTTGTGCAGCATATGGGGCACCAACGTGGGAGACGAAGATGCAGGATATTGTCAACTGCCACATTCTGTCAATGGAGGAATGTGATGAAGACCTGCGAAATATCTCTATTCCAGAGTCAAAGGGAGAGCACGCAGTTGTTGGACCCCCACTGCAGGCCATCGATGTGACTAAGCCTCTCAAGCTGCGAGAAGTCAACATTGGGATGGAAGAGCAACCTAAGCTAGCTAAAATTGGGGACTACTGGGATGATACAGTGGGAAAAGTTGCAGAACTCCTCACGGAGTACCAGGACCTATTTCCCACAAAATTCTCTGAACTCAAGGGGATTACAGGGGCCCTAGGGGTCATGCGCATCACCTTAAAACCAGATGTGTGCCCTATTAACCAGTAGCCTTATCGATTAAGCCCCAAGTATAAGCAAAAAGTCAAGGAAGAAATCAACAACATGCTAGCTGCAGGTATCATCGAACCAGTCGAACAGTCAGATTGGGTAAGCCCTATGGTGGTTCAGGAGAAAAAGACTAAAGGAAAAATACAGATCTATGTTGATCTGCACAAATTGAATGATGCCTACGTAAATGATCCCTTTCCTACGCAATTCTAAGATGAAATCCTGGATAACGTGGGGGGGTAGGAAAAGTACTCATTCACTGACAGGCTCTCGGGCTACCATCAGATCAAGATCGCACTAGAAGATCGCAGCAAAACTATGTTCACCACTGAATGGGGATCCTTCCCGTAAACTGTCATGCCATTTGGGCTCAAGAATACCCCTGCCATCTTTTGCGGGTGGTGGTTGTAGTATTCAAGGAGTTCATCCACAAGTTTTTGGAGGTATATTTTGATGACTGGACCGTATTCGGGTTGGTAAAGAAGCACGTCTCAAACTTGCGCATGATGTTGGACACCTGTCGAAAGCACCAGATTTCCCTGAATATTAAGAAGTGCATATTTTGCGTACCCTTTGGGATCTTTATAGGCCACATAGTCTGTCGACAAGGATTTATGGTTGACCCCACCAAGGTAGCAGCTATCATCAACTTGGCAGTCCCTACAACTGAGAAATGGGTGTGCTCTATCCTCGAACACATAGGCTACTACAAGAAGTTCATTCAAGGGTACGTGTTGATCACAACACCCATGGAAAAGTTTCTAAATAAGGACGTTTCATTTTTTTGGGATGAGGAGTGTCAAAAGAGCTTTGAACTACTCAAGGAGAAGATGGTCTCTGTGCCTATCCTCATATTCCCTGACTGGGCGAAGGTTTTCCATTTTCATGTAGATGCATCAGGGATCACCCCGGGAGTTGTCCTTACACACCTTGGGGAAGGGGACATCGCCCATCCAGTTGCATTTTCTAGTAGAAAACTCTTTATTGCAGAGCGCAACTACTCCACTACTGAGCGCAAGGGGTTGGCCATGGTATACGCGCTCCAAAAATACCGACATTACCTGCTAGGAGGGCACTTCAAGATGTTTACAGATCACTCAGATTTGAAGTACCTAATGAATAAGCCTATGTTGGGGGGGAATATTTGCCAATGGCTGCTGCTATTTCACGAATATGACTTTGAGATCATTGTGAAGCCAGGGAAACTAAATTCTAAGCTAGACCACTTATCCCGAATTGAAAGTGGCGAAGAGCCGGACAAACTAGAAGAAGAACTGCCTGATGCGCAGCTGTTTGCTATTAAATTTGCTGATGTGCACTTCGCTGATATCATTCACTTCTTAACTACGGGAATGGCACATGCAGAGCATTCAGTGCAATACAAGAAAGAACTAGTAACCCGCACAACGGATTTTACCATCATAACGGGCCACCTGTATAAGCTGGGAGCTGATGAGGTGTTGCGAAGGTACGTTTTGGAGCATGAAAGGAATTCCATATTAGCAGAAGCCCATGGGGGTGTAGCAGGAGGTCACTACGCAGGGAAATCAATGATGCATAAAATCCTGAGAGTTGGGCTATGATGGCCCACACTGCATAATGACTCTCACGACTATTGCAAAGCTTGCGACACATGCCAAAGGATTGGAAGGCCATTGCACAAAGATGAAATTCCCTTGCAACTGAAGATGGCCCTACAAGCATTTGAAAAATGGGCCATTGACTTCGTTGGGCCCATCAACTCGCCAGGGAAGAAGACAAGTGCATGCTACATCATCACTACGACTGATTATGTAACCAGATGGGCTGAAGCGCAAGCTGTGAAGGATTGCACTGCAGATATCACTACGCACTTCATTTTTGAGCATATTCTAACCAGGTTTGGCTATCCAAATATCCTGATGAGTGACAGAGGTACACATTTCGTTAATGAAAGAATATAGGCCTTGACTGAAGAATTTCGGATCCACCACGCGAAAAGCACCCCGCATCATCCACAGGCAAATGAGGTTGTAGAAGCTTTTAATAAAACCTTGGAACATGTGCTAACCAAGTTCTGTAATGTCAATCACAACGACTGGGACATGCGCATCACGTCAGTCCTTTGGGCCTATCAAACCACCTGCAAGAAACTGATTGGGAAAACACCGTTTCGAATGGTTTATGGAAAGGAGGCCATTATGCCCATGGAGTATATTGTTCCTAGCCTGTGCATCACAGCCTTTACAAACATGGCAGAGCCTGATATCATGGAGGAGAGGTTAGTGCAGCTCATGGCCTTAGAGGAAGACCGTTTCGTTGCTAACTTCCATTAGCAAGTTGAGAAGGCCCGGGAAAAAGCATGGCATGATCGACATATTCAGCAAAAGACCTTTCCGGAGGGAGAATTGGCCCTGCTATACGATAGCCATTTTGCGAAGCACTCGGGGAAGTTCCGTCATCACTGGCTAGGTCCCTATATGGCAAAAGAAATTATTGATGGAGGAGTTGTCCGGTTAGCCACACTACGTGGTGATATGGTACCAGGATATGTCAATGGCAATCGGCTCAAACCATACCGGATCAAATGACTATATGTCCGGAGTAGTTGTATGGGGTGGAAGGCACGCAAGCAGGACCATGGTACGCGCAGGGATCATTCACAAGTCTGGAAGCACGAGGAGGTGTGTTGGGCATGCAGGGATTGCTCGCAACCCGGAGAGGTGCGCTAGGAGCGCAAGGGTGCACTGGGAGTGAAGGAGGTGCGCTGGAAGCATAGGGGTAATATACAGCTGCGAAAAATAGCTGTTGGAATAGTAAAAATAGGTAAAAATAAAATTTTACCGTTGAAAGGAGCGAGCAGCCGGCAATTAATGAGGCAATTTCCGAATATTTTTTACCTTTTACTTGATGGTAAGTTTCTGATAAGCCTCATCCAACCATTGGTTGATCTCCAAGGCTATAAAAGTAGAAGGGTAGATCAGAAGGGGGTTTCGTGCATCTTGAACAATTTTTGCTTTGTGAAACTCTGTGACTATTGCGCTTTGTTAATGTCTGGGCGAGCTACTCCATCTAATAGTAGCAATCCTGAATTTATCCTCTGAGCGAGAATGACGACAACTAATCCGACTGAATCTTTGCAGACCATGGTGTCTTCTGATGAGGTTGAAGAGGTCACCCTTGAGGTTGAGGAGGTTGTATCCACATCGAGGAAGGGAAAGCAGGTAGAGAAGAAGAAGGGGAAGGGAAAAGGCTAGGAGAAAGGGCCAGGGGGGACTGTGAAATGGGTCAGGGTGAAGCCACATACCTCCTCGCAAAATGTGAAATCCCCGCAAATGGTGCCCCAAGCACATTTGCCTAACCCTTCAAAGAGACCTATGTTTGCTCAAGAAGAGGCCCGAATCGCTAAACCAATAAGCTAGCTACCACCCTATGTTCGGCCTTGCAGGCCCTTGATGCGCACACCCAAGAATCTCGATGGGATGCATGCCTATCTACAGATGCCTCTGATTCTGGGCGAAGTCCCTACATTGGAGAGTCCTTTGGCAAGCCCCACACAGTTAAATTCTTTGATCATGACCTGGACAACCTGGAGGCTTTTCCAGAATTGGTGCCAGAATTATATCTGGAACGGGTATTGGAGAATGATGTACTAAAGGTAGTCCCTATGCCGTGGGCAAGTGGATTGGTTGGATCTGAATTATTAAATCTGCTACAGATGCCTCATTTTGGCCACTACAATGTCATCAATTGACTCGTGCGCCAATTGCTAGCTCTGTTCCATGATGGCTGCTTGTGGATCTAGGACTGCATTCCCATAGATGTAGCGCTCATTCACCATATTACTGGTCTTCCAATGAAAGGGTTGAATCCCATGAAGCGCATCGGCAAGAAATATGAGTAGCATATCGTTGATAAGGTGCACGATGATTACCACGTTGAACGGAACACTAGAGGGTTCATGATCAGCACTATCAACGATCCCGGTGCACGCGTGGGCACCTTGTTGTTAGCATGCAAGATGATATGCAAATGCCAGGTTTCCACGGTCCCTGCATATGTAATTCAGTTGGCTAGCCGCTACGAGAAAGGGGTCTGCTTCAACTTGTCCCAGTTCCTATGCAATGAATTTCTAGAGAATGTACATGAAGCCCAAGATCATGGAAGGGCATTCTGATACTCTTGGTTGCTGCTCCTTATTGCGTTGGTTGCATGGGAAGCCCCGGAAGGTTCGGTCCTCCCTAAGCTCAAGCTGGATATTTGCGAAGGGGCGTGGTATCTGAATCTTTGGGATTCAAAGGATGAAAAGTGCATTGCAGATAATAAGGTCTTCTAGATCCTATTTCAGAGTGGGCTCGCAGCTACCACCCACTCCCGACTGCGCTTGTCACCAGCAATCTACAACAAGTATAAGAGCATCGCAGCGTTTCAAGTCACAATGCACAATGTGCAGATTTGGGGCCACAAGGATCCCCATGGGTGTCACTGCCATATATGGTTGCTAATGAGGAGATCGACCGCCTTATTGCTACTTGGCTTCCACATTGGAAACTCGGATTCAAATCAGGTACGTAGGACACTGCAGGAATGAGCACCAGAAGGTCACCCCCCCTGACACCACCAAAGAGACCAAAGGTCAAGGCAAAAATGTCGAGAATGGTGCGGAACGAGAATCATAGAAGGATTCACAGTAGGATCTTAATGCAAAGGGTCGGGATGCGGAGGGTGCAGACTCCCCTCAAGGTACGAAACGGACTGGTGAACCTATTAAAGGCCAAAGGAATAAACAATGAGCTACAATATTTGGTCGGAAGACTAGGATTACTCTGACAGAGGAGGATCTGGAGTAGATCGCAGAAGTAGTCACCCTGGACTAAGAGGATAAATGGTTGGCTTTGGAAGAGCGGCAGAAGGCCACGGTCGCTGCACTCCAGTCTGAGCTCCAGGCTCTGTAGCTCAAATTCGACACCCTGTAGACGAGTATGGTTCAGACAAGGTTGCCCCCAGTGTTAAGCAGCAAATTGATCAGCACAATGGAAAGCCGCCTCTGCCCCTGCCAGGCGCAGCATTTGTCCTAAGACCACCTACCTTAGGAGCGCAAGTCTAGGCCTGTGCAAAGGTACAATTTTATTTAGCCCGAATGCTGCATGAACCACTATAGGTCCTCCACGCATCCCTGTTCGAGTAGATTCAACACAAAGACTGCCAGGTGCACCAGCAGCTCAGTACAGCTGAGAAGACGATTGTGGAGAAAAATGCTGAGGTGTCCTAGGCACAGGCTGCATGCACCCTTTCTGCCACGCAGCAAAATGAGCTAGAACGCCTAATTAGTAGGCTCTGCGCAGATGTCACTGAGGATATCCCAACTTCTGCTACCCCCCATGCTAAGATTGAGGGGCTTGTTGTAGCACTAAGGACTTCAAGAATTGAAATTCAAACTGTCAAGACAGAGACAGAACAACAAATTGCTACCTTACAGGCCAAATTGCAGCCAGAGACTCCCCCTAAGGTAAGAGCCCAACGAGCCACGCTGGTCACAGAGGCCACCAATACTATTACCACTCAGATTTCATAGGGTGCAGATTTGTTGGAGATAGCCATGCAGGTATGGTCCAAGGTACATCGTGACCCTCTCCTCCATGATTTTACTCAAGAATTGCGCCAGAAGGAGGAAGAGTTTGAATAGATCAAAGCTACTATGTCCACTTTGGTTCCAGCTCAGGGCCTAGCACAACAGCGTACTAGCTACACACTTCGGGATGACATTGAAGAGCTCCATCACAAAAATAAGGTTCTCAACGACCACCTTGGGCCTTGGGCCGATGAAGCCGTCAAGCTCTCTCAGGAAGTGTATGTTGCGGTCAAACACCTAAACCAAATATTGGAAAGTATCACGGCTGCTACAAAAGGTCCAACTTTGCAGAATTTGGTGGATATTTCTCAGAATGCTACTGCACAGAGCGAAGGAGTGTTTCCCCCGCTGGTTGATGTGATCAAGCAGCTGCATGCAAAGATGCAAACCCCAAGGCCGCAGTGACTCGGGACGAGTCACAAGATTGTGTTGGGGGCATGTTGGAACGGGGTTTCCTATTCTTTGTTTTTGTATAATTTTTTAATATTCGGTCCTGCGTAGGGGTTTTGGGGTGGGTCAAAGCCCGTAATGTTTTGTAATGGGTTAAAGGGTAGCTCTAGGGTCCGCAAACCATGGTTTTCAGACCATAGGATAGCGAAGGTTACGATATTATAAATAGATAGATAGTTGGGTCTAGTAAGTAAGTAAGTCGATAGATTGATGCTGCATGCAAATTGTTAAGATCTATCTAGGTTGTTTTAGGTAAGGACACATGATGGTTGTGTGCACAGAGATCCTCATTCCTGCTGTGTGCAGACCCCGCTAGGCTGTGTGTGCAGGTAGTGTTTAGGTTGTAAGTGGATTTATGATGATAATTAATGCAGAACATATTTGAAGTACCTTTGTGCTATCTAGATTGATTGTGTTTACTGTTGAAGCGAATCTGTGATATTGATTTAAGCTATGAATGTATCTGTGATTGGGAATCGGTTGCGATTATAATGTTCTGTGATGGTATTTGCTAATGCACACGTGGATGCGAATGTATTGGCTAGATATGTTAGTAATAATAGCTTTGCTATGGTTATGTGTTGATTATACTGCTAAAAGAGCTGCGAATAGACTCATTCTGTGCAACCTACTAAGCTACAACACAGATTTGCCTTAAATTACCTACTCTCTCCCAGGGTACGGAAACCTAGTTCCAGCACCCTCCCATACTACTTCGGGTGAGACCTTGGCCTGCACAAGTAGTTCATTGCCGAAAGGGCCAGTAGTATAGGGGTTTTTTGGCAAACCTTAACCTCCGAACCTGGGTCAGGACCCCTCAAGCCAACACCTAGTATAACATGGACAGAGAATACAACATATGTTTTGAAGTATATTTACCAAATATATGTTAGACTGTATGATCCCAGGCTCCATACAGGATCAAATGCTTCTCCCACACCATTTCCTTCCTATATTCTTTCAGTTGATCTGCATCTTGAGGAACCACCACTACATTGTCAATGTAGGATTTCAGGCCAAATTCATCCGAAAGGAAGGAGATCATTTCCTTCCAGATGATGTAGTTGGAAGCTCCATCGAACCTATCCTGATCACAAAGCCCTACAATGGTCATCTCAATGATCTGTCAAAAACTCCCTCATTCCTTCTATTTGGTTGTTTCTTATTTATTCACACTCCCTTCTCGAGTAAGAATATTTTCTCACAACTACTGCCAATCTACAAGGGAAATTGAACTTCTTGAGACTAGAAGTTCCCTGAGGAGAATTTTCCCTCAACGTGTGTGTTCTTCTCTCTTCCACCCCGATGTTGGTTTTGCTTTGTTGCATCACCTTCTATGTCCAACTAGAGATTTTCCCAATGAAACATCTGAGCTACTTCATTTTCCTCTGGAATCACTCGATCTGGAAGGATAAAATTCTTCTTACCCTATTTTAGAAAAATCAAACTTCCTTAAGAAACTCGACCTCCTGGAAAAGAAATTGTATTGCCCCTAGGAATTTCGGCATGTTTCCCTTGCTAAGCAACGAAATTCCTTTCCTTCGTTTCCTAGCTCTCCATATGATCAAATTCACTCTAATACCATGTAAAAACTCCAAAACTAAAATCCTATTGCAACAATTGGTATTAATTATTCTAACTAATAAATTAATTATTCAGTTTATTGCTATGGAAACATCGAATTAAACACACTCCAACCTTCATAAATAAAATTCTAGAAAATAATAGCGCTAAAAAATAAGAAATTACTAGCACACACACACACACACACATAAAAATGACATCGTTATTTTTGGACAAATGTCCATGGAAATGCCCAACTTGGGAAAATCGATGCAGCAGTGAAGGTTTTTATTGTTATTCAGCGGTGAAAAAATTGAATACAATCTGGATGCATGAAACAAGCAATCAATAGTAAGAAAATATGGGAAAATTTATTGAAGGTAATTTTCCTTCCTCCACAGATGATCTCTGGCACAACTTTCCTTTATAAAACTTGTCCCTTTGACCCTCTGTGTCAGCCTCAACATTGCGATCCATAGATTTCTTGACGTCACACCTTTAACTGGTCTGTGATGAAGTTGTTCTACCTTTTGTTGGCTTGGAAAGTTCTTCTCTGGCACTTTGGGGCTCCTTCCTGACCTCTAGAATTTAAGACATCTTCCCCTCTCAGAAAATCCATGTTCCCTTGAAGCTACTTCGTAGAGCTCTACGCTACATCTTTGGGATAAATCGGCCCTCTTGTTCCTGCCTCTTTGATTTGGTGGATCATTTTAATGCTCAAATTTCAAACTTTTTGGAATGGCCCAAAACTAGTATGGTCGTGTAGATCTCATCATTCTGAATTTGGCACACCTTGTTTCACGCAAAACCAATATCCTATGCTCTTGTAGTTGAGTTTTTTTCAGTTGTGGAAACCATTAGGGGAATTTTGAGGTCTAAAATGGGCCTCCTAAGGAAATTGTACAATCAAAATTCACTTTATGAGAACCAATCACATTTTAGGGGATGACATCATCCCTAATGGTTGAGGTGGCATTGATTGAGTTAAAGGTACTTACTTGTCACATTCTCAATGGTGGATATAAACTCATGGTTAACTATGGTAGTGCTTTAAGTGCTTTTAAATTCAAAGTAAAGTACTCATAATAAATGTCATTTCACACTTTTTGAATAAAAATATATTATTGTCATTTCATATTTCTTGAAAGAAACAATGCATATCCCTATACATTTATTATATTATATTATTTTTATATAGTATATTAATTACATGTTATTATACAGTTTAAATAATATAAATTTTAATTAATAACATATAATGATTAAGAATTTATAAATTTATATTTATATTTTATTTTAAGTTATTTAAGTACAAAGGACAAATGCATTAGTTGTTCAATGATAATGACTTTTTCTTGAAAAGCTCATTCTTATTTATAGTCACATCAATACAAGTTTTTATTAATTTTATTTTGGTACAACCCTTGAATTGAATTTAACTATGGTTACATGGATTGTGGTGCAAAAAGTGAATTTCAAATTCATAAATATTATTTTATTGGTTTAGTTATTATTTTAGTATTTCCTTAGGAGGCCCACTTTAGACCTTAAAATTCCCCTAATGAACAAAATATTTATGTTTTTGGGTGTAAAGGGTTTCACAGTCAACAATCTGCATTGCTAATTGGGAAGGTTGATTTGTTTTATTTGACCAATCCATGTTGGATACTTGGCATCAATTCATTGGTGTGTTTTTTGGGTTATTTGATTGGTTCATTGGGTTGGTTAGGTGGACCAACTAGGCGAGGCCACGTGGGCCAACCAGAGGCTACCATGTGGCCTCCTGGTGGCCACCAAAAGTTTTTTTACGGGCCGAGCATCAGCCTCGGGGACCGAACTCAAGACCTCCAACAACACAACAAAGCCTCCTACCGTTCGCACTACATTTGGTTCTTAACCTTATGGTCCTTAACTTCTATATGAAGTGTATTGTATAAACTTGCGGGAGTTGGGACCGGGGTTAATCCTTGACCCTGGTCTATATATATATATATATATATATATATATATATATATATATATATATATATATATATATGGCGTATAACCCAAAGTTTTGTATACCTAAAACATTTGGCGGTCAATACATTAACTAAAACCAACCATACCCAAAGTTTGAAACAAATATGTGATGACAGAACGTTAATGGTTATGTCGGCAAGCAGGCTAGTGGGAGTGGTGTTCACATGTTGCAGAAAAATTTTAATGCCAAGGATTTTACAGCAAGGTTGATAACCGTTATGATAATAATTTGACCGACAAAACCCATTCATATGTCCCAGTTACATTATATGCCATCTCCAGAGTATTACCACAAGAGGGTAGCAGAACTTGTTGGGGGCAGGGTTCTACTAACCCAACCTGACATCTACCACAGGTCACCACCCGGAACCCAAATAAAGTTTGCCACTGGTAGGAAATTGCAAAATCAACGACAGTATTCATGCAACATGGCACACTTTTAGCCAGATAGTGGGCTCACCCACCGAATTAACTAGGAAAAAGTTTACACTCGGCGCTGCAAGAATCTCGCCGACATGGGGAAAATTTGTTGCCCCATGTGGCCGAAAAAGCCTGAAATTGTAGGAAAGATTGCAAACATGTGCGATTTGTAGAACGAACAACAGAGAAACTTGGAGAGAGCATAAATTTTTCATTTTTTGGCCTTTTTGGGAGTAGAAAGATGATAGATAGGGCTTTTTGACAGTTATGAAGACATTGGAGCTATTATTGAAGCCACTTGAGCACTGTAATTTGATGTAAACACCATTTTTTTTAGCATAATGAAATATTCCCAACCATTGGAAGTTGGACCAGGAGGGGTGAACTCCTTCATCATTTGTTGTATTTTGTTTGTTGTTATGGTTATTTTGTCTCATACTTTCTGCAAAAACTGAACTTTTAATGCTTGTTTATGTATTTAAGAATTTGACATAAAAGGCTTAAAAACCCTAATTTAATCACTTGAAAAACTTTACATAATCCTAGAGCTATGATATACATATCAGTTTGGTATAATGTCTTAGGTTTCTTTTTTGTTGTGAGGGTTTAATTTTTTTTGCAAGTGTTTCTGATGCTTACAAGGTTGAAGCTTAAGAGAGGAGAAGGAAATCTTGTGGTTTCAAGTCCTCAAGTTAGGTCAAGGATAAGGAGAGCAAGTTTGCCACAATATCCACCATAAATTTCACCTCAAATTCTACTTGAAGCTTCAACAAATATGTCTCATGAAGGAGAGCCTGAAAATATGTCAAAGGATGAAAAGGATTTCAGAAAATCATTCTTTGACATGACACAAATGGTGAAAGTTACCTATGAGAATAGAAACACAAGGTTTCAATGTGAGATCTTAAATCCTCCATAGGGAGATAATTATTCAAAATGAGATGGAGGAGACGAGGACAAGACTCCAAAAGGTAATGGAGGTAATGGTGACAAACCACCTTTGACACCACCATTATCTTCACCTCCATCCTCACCACCATTTTCACCATCATCTTTATTCCACAACAAGCCCTTCACAAACATCACCACATTCTCCAAAAGGTCATGGTAAAACTCCATTTCTAAAACTTGATATAAAGTTTGATTTTCCTATGTATGATGGAGAGGTAAATGATGAAATATTAGATAATTGGGTTTATCAACTTGAAGTGTATTGAAGGATACAAAGGATCAAGGATGATGACACCAAGATTCAACTTGTTTCATTAAGATTGTAAAGAGAAGCTCTTATTTGGTTGGAAGCCAAAAATCAAGAGGACGTGAATAAAAATGGTAAGGTATTAACCTCTTGGAATAATTTTTTGTTGCCTTGAGAACACAATTTTATCCATTATCACACATGCATAAAGCTATAATGGATTGGAAAAACTTTGGGAAAGGAAAGGGACAAAGTGTGCAAAGCTATACTCAAGAATTTAGGTGTGGATTTGACATCTAAAGAAACTTTGTTGAAATACATTGGAGGTTTGCATAGTTACCTAAGGCATACAATTTTCATGTTTAACCCTACAAGTTTAGATGAAGTTTGTCTACCAGCCACACATCTAGAGGCAAGAGGGAAACATGTTTCAGATGAGACAAGTGAGAATACCTTTGAGTCTGGAGAAAAAGGAAAGGGCAAGTACAAGGGAAAAGGAAAAAATAATGCATCCATCAAGTTGGAGAAAGAAAAAATCACATGCAAACATTGTTCCAAATATGGACATGATGAAGATCATTGATGGAAACTTCGTCCATAAATGAGACCCAAGAAATTAAATAACAAGGAGAAGGAGAAGACAACTACAACAATACAACATGATTTAGGTTATGATTCTGGAGATGAAACAAAGATCGCAACGATGGGTTTGAAAGGTAAAAACATATAAATTACTAGGTTTTCAAGTTGTCTTAAAGATACTCAAGATGAGGAAACAATAATTGAGATTTTCCATATTAGAGTTGTTTCGAAAGATACCAAGATTAACACATGGTTTGATAGTGGTTCACAAGAAAATATTATTTGAGAGGAAATTTTTAAGAAGTTAAATTTAGAGACCATTCCACATCCTAGGCCTTATCATTTAGGTTGGGTATGTGAGAATGAAAAATTGTAGGTTAGAAGGAGGTGCATCTTTATATTTACAACCACTGCAAACTTTCTTGATGAATTTGAACTTGATGTAATTCTGCTTGATATTTGTGGTATAGTTTTGGGTAGCCCATATCTTTATGATAGGAGAGAAATATTTCATCTCCTTGAGAATAAGTATCACTTGTTCAAGAATGGGATTGAGTACATTGTTAGAGCTCAGAGTAAGAATATGAGTTTGTCTCTTTTGAATGATGGACAAATGAAGAGAATTGTGAATATTAGTCAAAAAATTTCTTTGTTAATGTGTAAGAATAAAGATGTTGTTAATGAGGCCTTTCAAGAAAATACATCAAATGGAAAATATGATTTCATAGATGTTGCTAATGGATGTGATAATATGTTTCATGATTCTATCATGTTGCCTCCTAAAAGAGATAAATAAGATGAGGTAAATTTGCAGCAACAAGCATCATTGTTGAATAGTGAACTGAACAAGATGCTAGTGCTAGAGAGTGCAAAGGTCAAAGAGCAAGTGCAAAATAAATTTGACAAAGTGGGCATTGGTTCCAAATTTTATTCTTGTGGGTTTCACAAAGTGTTTTATCTGAAATGGGATGCTACACAGCGATGGCGATCACATTTGGTCAAAGGTCGAGCCAAGTGCAAGACTATACATGTCAAGCATCGTCATGTCGACAATGTTCAAGGTGAGAATAATTTGAAGTTGTTTAAGTTTAGTTTGACGACCGAGGAGAGAATGTTTTTGTTTCTTCAAGGACAGTTTTTTATTCTACATATTCTGATAAATTGCAACAAGGTGGTATCTATAACAACAAGCCAAGGTCTCCAAATTCAAGGAAAATGATCAGTTTTCATGAAAATATCAAAATGTTGTATTTAAGAACATTTCAGTGGATTGAGACTGGAAGGGTGAGGTAGTTGTACCCTCATCTATGTGTTTATGGATAAAGAGTTTTTGGGGGTCCAAAAGCTTTTAGTGGGGAGGAATGATCAAGTGGACCAATTTTATGCTCAAAATTCAAAGTTGTCGAAATGGCTCGAAACTAGAATGACCATGTAAATCTCGTCATTTTGAATCCAACACAACTCATTTCGCAAAAAATGGACACTGTATGCTCTTGTAATCAAGTTCTGTTCATTTATGGAAATAACAACAAAATTATGTTTTTGGGTGTATAGGGATGCATAATGAGCAGTCCATATTGCTGAGTAGGCTTTTACTCGGTAGGCTGATTTATATTCTTTGGCCAATATCTATTGGACACTTGCCAACAATCCATTGGTGTGTTGTTGGGGTTACTTGATTGGTTCATTGGGTTGGTTAAGTGGACCAAATAGGAGGGACCACGTGGACTCATGGTGTCGACCAAAAATTTTTTAAGGGCTGAGTAGCAACCCCAGGGATCAAACTCAAGACCTCAAACAACACAGAAAAGCCTCCTACAGTCCACACTACGTTGGTTCTTAATATTCTGGTCCTTAACTTATATATGAAGTTTATTATATCAACATGCAGGGGTTGGAACCGAGGTTAACCCCCAAGCCAGGTCCATAGACTAGGGTTAGGAGCTAACCCCGGACCATTATATATATATATATATATATATATATAGATCGCATATAACCCAAAGTTTTGTATGCATAAAATGTTTGGCTATAAATACATAAACCAAAACCCACCATACGCAACTTTTGAAATGAAATATGCGATGAAGGAATGTTAACGGTTATGTCGACAGACAGGTTAGTGGGAGCGATGTTCACATGTTTCTAAAAAGGTTTAATGCCAAGGTTTTTGCGGCAGGGTTGATAATCGTTATGATAACGGTTTAACCGACGAAACCCATTCACATGTCTTGGTTACGTTATATTCCATCGTCAAAGTATGACTATAGGAAGGTAGTGTAACCTGCTAAGGCAGGGCTCCGCTAACCCAACCCGACATCTACCAAAGGTCACCACCTGGAACCTAGGTTAGTTTTGGCACCGATGGGAAATTGTGAATCGATGACTGTATTCATGCAACGTGGCACGTTTTTAGCCACATAGTGGGATCACCAGCCCGTTTAACTAGGCGAAAATTTTCACCCAACGTGACAAGAATCCCGCCGGCATGGGGAAAATTTGTCACCCCACATGGTTGAAAAAGCTGGAAATTGTAGGAAATATTGAAAACAACTCCTATTTATGGAACAAATAGAAGAGAAACTTGGAGGAAGCATAGCTTTGTCAGTTTTTTCCCTTTTTGGGAGCAGAAATAGGATAGATAGGGATTTTCGATAGTTTTGAATCCATTGGAGTTATTTTTGAAGACATTTGAGCACTGTAATTTGATGTCAACATCATTTTTTGAGCATAATGAAAGAGGCCCAACCATTATAAACTAGACCAGGAGATGTAGCCTAGGAGGGGTGAAATCCTTCATCATTTGTTGTATTGTGTTTTCTGTTATGGTGATGTTGTCTCATATTTTCTGCAAAAAAACTAAGCTTTTAATGTATGTTTATGTGTTTAATAATTTGACATGAGAGGCTTAAAAACCCTAATTCATCCACTTACAAAACTTTGCATAATTCTCAATCTATCATATACAGATCACTCTACGGATCCAGAAAACTTCCTCCGGATCATTGTCCCTTCCCCTCACTCACTAATTCGATCCATAACTCTCTCCAACAACTAACTGCTGCTACTCAAGAAATCGATCTACCAATAAATCGAAATGCTCAAGTGTCTGTAGTTATCTCTCCATCACTACATCAATCTCCTCTGATAATCCTTTGTTGGAGCACCAACGACAAAGATTAAAACATAATCAATGGCTAGGATCATCTTTGGATCGATCTGTTTAATTTTCTAGATGATTCTTGTTGAAATTCAACAAGAAAATGCACCACATTCTAGTGTGGGATTCTAGTCACACATGAGTGAGGAATTCAGTGACACATTAGTGCTAACATGGGCATCCAATTTTTAAATAAATTGGAAATTAAATAGTAATGTTATCTCATAAAAACTTGTAATAGTTAACTAAGTGTGAAAGACTTAGTTAGCTCAATAATTTCCAGTTGAGGGTCAAAGGTGAGGCATGTAGAGTGATTCTATTATTTACAGGTCCAATTGCAGTTGTAGCACTAGTGTGGATTTAGTTAGAATCAGTTTAACTAGTTCTAACCATGTGATGAGCTAGTGGAAGGTCAAGTGAATTAAAATAGAATTAATTCACAAGTAGTGATCTACCAAGTAACTGATATTCACTATTTATATTTACATGCATGTCAATTTTGATGACAACCCAGTTGAGACAAAGGTTAAAGGTAAGTAAACTATCAGTTTTATTATTAGCAAATTGCCTAAGAAAAATTATAAAGCCACGAGATTCCCATGATTGATTGTACAGTCAAGGAAGGTTGGAATTCCTATTTAACAGGAATTATTTTTCCTAGGGATTGCGTGATCAAGGCAGGCTAAAGGTGGGCAAGAAATTGGTTATGTATTGGTCCAATTTTTCCTAGATCAGTGTGAGACGATTGGTAGAGTGTATGAGGTTCTTGTGAGCACACATGCGTTGTATTGTTTCATTATTCCTTGGCTGATTATACAATAAAGATGAAGGGGTTTTGAGCAATTTCTTTCCCTAGGAAAATCTTGTGTTGTGCGATTGATTTACTTATTTCTCTTACTTGCATGTGATTGAGTGATCATGATTTATATTCAGAAAATATTGTAGAAGGATTCAGTATCTTGTTTTAGTACATTTCATGATCAGATTGAATCCATTGGTGTAATTTCTACATGGTATCGTAGCACCAAGAATCACAATAGTGGAGAATAAATTGAATTTGTGTTGAACAATATTCAAATGTTCACATACATTCTTTGGAGCTAGAAGCTGACCAGGATGTATTTCACAAGCTTGCAACTCGAATATGCACTCGAGGGAAATTCAAACTATAATGCATGGAAGGACAGGATAGAGGCAGTATTGGAGGATAATGTGTTGGAGTTCATTGACACTGATATTCCTAAACCCAATTAGGCTGATGCTTCGCAGCAAGAAGCATGGAGGAAGAATGTCGCAAAGGTGAGGAGGATATTATTAGAGGGAGTTCGATATCATATTGTCTCAAGTTTCCATGGAAAGGAAACTCCATATGATATGTGGAAGGCCATGACATATCTGTTTCAAAGCAGTAGTGACCACATAAAATTGGCACTCAAGGACAAGCTCAGAAAAATCAAAATGGAGAAGGGAAACACAATCCATAAATACTTGACCAATTTCACTAAATGTCAAGATGAGCTTGGAAGTGTTGGGATTACTGTAGTTGATGATGACTTGGTTAGCCTAATACTTCCTAGCCTTCCTAATAGCTAGCATAGTTACCAGGACTCTGTGAATGGGAGGGAGAAGTTACCAGATTGGGAGCGACTATGGTCGGATTTGGTATAAGAAGAGTTTCGGCAGAATACCAGGGATGGATCCTCATCCAAGACTGATGATGAGGAAAATTGTGCCTTGTCTGGTAAGGAAAATAATGGGAGGGGGAATAAGTTCCATTCCAAAATCTAAGATCAACAAAGAAGGCAAGAAGTGTGACATGTCAAAGGTGAAAATTTTTCACTATCATGATCATGGACACTGTGCCAAAAATTGTCCACAAAAGAAGAACAACAACAAGAAGGCTCAAGGAGCTGCAGCGAGTGAAGCTTTGGCCTCACAGTTTGAGTTGGACTTCTCTCTCATTGCATTCATGGTGTCAACTATGATGGGATCTGTGTGGTACTTGGATATTGGAGCATATGTCCACATGACGGGAAACAAAGAACTCTTTAGTAGCTTGGAGGAGAAGGATCTTCAGATGCACATAGAGATGGGTGATGATGAGAGTTATAGCACTACTGGGATTGGTACTATTACTTTCCAGAGATGGTCAGGTAAATATTTCATATTAAAATATGTCATGCATGTACTAGGCTTGAAAAAGGATTTAGTTTCAGTTGTTATTTTGGAGGATCTTGGATATGATGTGGTTTTTAGTGAAGGAAAGGTGTTTCTTTGTCATAAAGCCACATGACAGGTAAAGAAAATTGTGGTTCATGTGAATAACCTCTACAAACTTGACACAAATGGCTACATAGCATTGAGCAGTAAATCAGGGAAGGTAGTGAGATGGGATACAGGTGAGTTATGGCACAAGAGATTGGACCATCTACACCACAGTGCTTTGAGGATCATGCAGCAGATTTCTACAAGTCTTCCAAAGGGTACTCTTGTGCAGATATACACATGCAAGGGATGTACCATGGGGAAGTATACAAAGGAAAATTTTCATGAGAAGGAGAACCGAGCAGTAGAAATTCCTGAGAGAGTTCACTCAGACATGTGTGGACCATTCTCTACAACTTCCACAACAAAGCACAGGTATTAAGTGATTTTTGTTGATAATTTTTCTAGAAATAGTTGGATATTATTTCTGTAGAAGAAAGATCAGACGTTCTCCAAGTTTTTTCAGTTCAAATCACTGGTAGAGAAAGATACAGGGAAGAAAGTGAAGGCTTTAAGGAGCGACAATGGTGGTGAGTATATCTCCAATGAATTCAATAAATTTTGTGCCAAAGAAGGAATTCAGAGAGAATTGATTGCACCTCATAACCCACAATAGTATGGGACTGCAGAAAGAAAGAACAAAACAATTGTGGGATAAACATGAGCTATGTTACATGATCAAGGCCTATTGTTGCATCTACGGGCAGAGGCATGCAACAAAGTGGTATTTGTGAAGAACTGTATTCCTGATCAAATACTTGGCATGAATACACCAGAGGAGGCTTTTTCAGGTAAGAAACTAGATGTTTCATATTTTAAAATTTTTCCCTCATATTTTTATTTCCATGTGACCAAAGATGCCAGGAAGAAGCTAGAACCAACGATAGAGGTTGGGATATTTGTGGGGTACACTGATACTCCCCGCAACTATCGGGTGTATTCACTGACTAATAGGATGAAAATTGTTAGGAGAGATGTTAAATTTGATGAGGAGAAAGCCATGCGAGAAAGCCAGGAGAAATAAAAGGCTCCATTTTTTGCCTGAGGATTCCCACGGGTAGAGGGGATTGACTATGATGATACTTTTGCACCGGTTGCAAGGTACTCATCGATTAGATCTATCCTTGCACTCTCAGTGCAGATGGGGTGGTAGATACATCATATGGATTTAAAGACAGCCTTTCTCAATGGATTTATTGAGGAAGAATGTACATTGAGAAGCCAAAAGGTTTTGAGACCTTTGACAGGGATTCGCATGTGTGCATACTCAAGAGAACACTATATGGGTTGAAGCAAGCACCTCGTGCTTGGTACACCGGAATTGACAACTAATTCACCGTGTTTGGATTCACAAAGAGTGAAGAAAATGTGAACCTATATCATATTGTGGTTGATGGTAAGCTTTTACTTATTTTACTTTATGTTGATGATCTGACACTGACATGTGATGAGAAGCTCATAACTTCTTGCAAAGAGGATCTTGCAAGAGATTTTGAGATGAAGAACATGGGGCTCTTGCATTATTTCCATGGCTTGGAAATATGGAAAAGATATGGGGAGATTTTTGTATCTCAGGGCACGTATGCAAAGGAGATTCTGAGGAAGTTCCACATGGAGGGTAGTAAACCCATGGAGACTCCTCTTGCAGGAAACTGGAGGAAGGAGGATGCTACTTCGTGAGGTAGTGGATGCTACTATTTACAGACAGCTTGTGGGTTCACTTATGTGTTTGGTGAACACGTGACCAGACATATGCTACACATTTAACCATCTTAGTCAAGCTATGGTTAAGCCTCCCAAGCTCTTTTGGAAGGCAGAGAAGCATGTTTTGAGATATCTCAGGGGCAGTGCAGAGTATGGATTATGGTACAGACGGATAGAGGGAGTGAATATTCAAGGCTTCACCGATGCATATTAGGTAGGTAGTCCATTAGACAAGAAGAGAATATCAGGGGGCATATTCAGCATAGGATCAACTGTAATTTATTGGTACAACGGGAAGCATAGATCAATTTCACTCAGTTCAGCTGAGACAGAGTATGTGGCAGCTAGTCAGGCTACATGCGAGGCCATCTAGATGAGGAAGATACTTTTTGGTTTGTTTGGTCATTAGATGGATCCAACGGTGATACATTGTGATAACCAGAGTTGCATAAAACTCTTGGTTAATCTATTATTCCATGACAGGTCCAAGAATATTGAATTTTGATACCACCATCTCAGATATTATGTTCAGAGGCACATTATGTTGTTGCAGTACATTCCCACGGAGGATCAGGATGCAAATATCTTGACAAAGGTGATTGTGAAGATAAATTTTGAATACCATAGAGGTAGGATCGGGGTAGTGTTTTAGGGAAAACCCAACACCACCCTTTCTATTAATTTTTGGCTAAGCACCTTTTATGATTTTCATTATGTTAATCATCTTACAATTTTTGCCAATTGTTTTATTTTGTCAGATTTCCATTTTGATTGTTTCATTAAATTCGATTTTTCACAAGCTTTCCAATGATACTTGTTTCGCTCCATTTGGTCAATCAGTTTTTAAATGGCGCTCATTTGAAGTTTGATCATTTTTTGCGAGGGTTAAAAAATGTATAAAGTACATGATATTTCAATTTTTACGGTTGAAATAGTCATTCATTGTAAAGATTAGTCTCCAGTTAAATTTTTACTAATTTTTTCATTTTTCACTAACAGTCCTACAAAATGACCTAGTTAAATTGTACAATAGACGAAAACACGTTTCGAGATCTTGGTAATTTACTCCAACTTGTTATTTAAAAACAAATTGCCAAATCCAAAACTCCGAAATTGCAAAATGGTGGAAGTCCAGTTTGAAGAATTGTTAATTCCACATAGACCCCACTTCACATCGCTTCCTTGAGTCTAAAACCTTATGATAAAAAATTTAACGATATTGCGATATTGCATATTGCATATCATGACAAACCTCTCTACGATCATTTAAAAATTTCCGTTGTATGATTTGAAATTTATCCGGCATGTTTAAAAATTTTAATATGAATTTTTTACTCCTTATCACTCCACCCCATTCCTAAATTTCATGTGATTTTGGACCCCTCATAAAAATTTAAAAATAATTTTTGTAAATGATATTGGTTCCACTCCATATCGAAGGTTCCCGTATCACAAAAATAATGAGGAGCACATGTTTAAAACTCTGATGGGGCATCTCCTTGCGATATGCAATAACATATTAATGTATTAACACTCACCTCACTCATCCTCCCTTATCCCTCCGTACTCTCCACTCCTCACTCCTCACCGATTTATATATGTTTTGAATTAATGTTATTAAAATATATAATATATTATATAATATTATAATTTATATTATATTTTTATTATAATTTTAATATAATTTAACTTATAATATTAATATAATATTTTAATATTTTAATTAATCATTAAAAATTGTTTTAATTAGTTTAATTTTAGTTATAGTTAATTTATTCTTAATTAAGATTGATAACAAAATTAAAATTAATTGGTATTAATTAATTAAAAATTTGTAATCTAATTTAGGATTAGAATTTAATTAAACAATTTTGATTTTTAGCTTAAGTAACAGAAATTCCAAAATTCTGACAGTTTTAATATACCAACTTTGGAAGCTCATAAATGGAGTTTTGCTTGACCAAATGAGGCCCAAGATGGCTCATTGGATATATAAAATCATGGATAACATTTATGAAGTGGTTTTATTTCCATATTTGATCATTTAATTGGTCTAAAATTCAGCAGAATATCAAGCTCTGAATTTTTCAACAAAACTAATTTTCTGAGTTTAATTTTCTGCATTTTCATTTGCTCACAAATTCTTTTGAGTGCAGATTGTAGAAATTATATAAATTATGTGTTATATGTCCAAGATTCTCCTGATCTCACACTATTTTAACTTCATGCAAAATACAGAATCTATTCCACCATTGATCATTTGCAGAAATTAAATCAAGATTGCAATGCACACATGAAAAAATAAAAATTCAACACATTAACATAGTTTTTTAACGGGAAATCCTGAATCTGAAAACCCCAACTATATGTATATAATATATGTCATAGAGATCATGTAACAATCCTCATACAAAGTTGATCATATTAGGCTCTCAGTACAATACAATCGCTACACACTAATCAAGCCCGATCTTGCAAATCCATGCACCGATATTTGCCACCTACTAGCCTGCCTCCACTGCGCAATCCCTGCTGAAGAATGGCTCTGAATGAACTCGAATTACTCTAGCATTTCTCACGCAATCATAATTGGCATCTCCACTGAGTGTTGGATGCAATCAATGCATCACTATAGTCACAACTGATAGTCACACTTTCTCTTTCACCTATATCTCCACTGATCTCCACTGAAACTGCCATGCACTGTAGTTAATGTTGGAAATGTTGGCATTGATGGCAAAGGTGAAGACAAGAGCAACACCTAAACTATCCATAAGGCAAAAGAGACAGAGAGGTAGCAGAGGCAGCAAAAGAGACAGAGCAATTAGAAACAGAGCAGTGGAGTTGAAAGGGCCTGAAGGAGTGTAATATAGAGGTTTATTTATGAATTAGTACTTAGAACAGGGGTTAATAAAATAAATCCATGTAAGTCTGCATGTAAATAGAATAACTCGATCTCTGAGTTAAATTCCATCTTTGAACCATATGGTATGCAATGAGATTGGATATGCTTTGAATCAGTTGGCATTCACTAGTTGAATTATGTTTGAAATTAACCCCAGCTTTGAACAGAGCACACGTATTCGATCGTCATAATAAACAAGTTCAAGAGATTTAAGGTGGCTTTTACACAGGACTAATATTCAGTTATAGAGTGGATCTTGCATGGAATGTTACGATAATTGATCGAACAGTGAATCCAGATCAGGTCGAAACAAGGTTTTGTTGAAAGAGTTATTAATACTCTTTCAAGAATTAGTAATACTTTGTCCGTTGCATAAATGCGCTGTTGTGTTAATGATTGGCGATGGTAGTAAATTTATCTATAACATCGATGGAGAAAACAAACCAGAGGAATAATCAAAATTCGCGTGGAGATTCGGACGGAACCTTGTGTAAATAAGCGGAACCCAGAATGAACGCTATGAACAATAACGGTGGTTTCTTGTATTCATCGCACCACCCTTATACGGAGAGCGGTATTAGAGGAATTGGGAGTGATTCCATAGATTGATCGACGTGTGTCCCCGATCGACATTGCAAAACCGCCTCCCATGGCATGCCATCGCACGTTAACCATCGACCAAAGACGCGGAGCGATATTGACACAAGCCGTCGATCTGGAGAGAAGCGATCTGACAGTGGTCACGTGCTATAGATGCACGAAGATTATCCAAGGTACGGCACGCCATCGTGCGTTATTGTCCATGCAAGTTGCCTGAGCGATATCCGTTGGATCATCAGAAGCTATGCGATGTGATGTCCGCCATTGGATGAGGTAGGCCGTTAGCGCTGGACCCCAGTTTAATTTATATTGAACGTTGTTAAGGTTTGTGGGTTTAACAATGGTACATTATAAGCGGCTCAATTGATTTAAAGCTCGATATATATATATATATATATATATTCAAAATTCCCAAAGTCCGAACATTCGAGTAAACATTATATATATTTAAGCGAGGAATGTAATATAATCTGATGCTTTAAAGGTTATATAACAGTGACCATATTTATGTTGGGAGCAAATCAAAAGATACAGATTATTAATAGTTTGAATCGGGAGTATGGATACATGACGATATATATATATATATTTATATACTGTGCTAAAGTCAAAACATATATGTAATAAGATTGAGTTTATTACAAAAGCCTGAAGATTGAGTTTATTACAAGAGCCTGCAAGAACGAAAGAACTAGAGACAGCAGCAGAAATATGGTACGAAAGAAAAATGAATCGAAATTGTAAAGTGAACTTCAAGCAAGTATGCTTAAACTCATGTATGAACAGAGAACGTAGACAGGTAGCTCGATAACAGAGATTTTAATGCACACAAGTACAATGAACAGATAAATAAACACAGAGGTGAACCAAGATATATAGAACAGCCACTCAACAGTAGCAGAAGAGACAAACCCAGTAAAGCACAGGTTCAGAAAAGGAGTTGAGTGGTATTTAAATGCATAACTAAAAATGTAAATATTTTTGTTTATATTGTTTGTGATGCAAAGGCAAGTATCCTAAAGAAAAGACAAAATCCCACTGTAGCATGGAAATTTGTACATATTGTTGTAATTTTAAAAATGAGTTGGATAAAGGAATAAGAAGACAGAAGCCAAAGAGTCATGACTGTTCATTCCAAATTCTTTATGAAATACAAACAGTCATGTGAGGAACTCTATATATAATATCACATTGATATGCACAAGAGAGGTTAGAGAGAGAAAATATAGAGAAGGCAGAGTATAGAAGTGTAAGGTAGAGAAGATTAAGAAAAGAAGAGCAGAAAGAGAAGCTACAAAACAGAGCTGATATCTGAGGTAAATCAACAAACATTTAGTTTGAAAAATTGAGGAAGTTGGAGCTTCCCTATCAAGTTGCAGCTTGATAGCTGTCAGTTGTAGCTGACTGAGGTTGGAGCCTCCTGTAGGTTGGTGCCTGCAGAAAACTGAAGGGAGTTGGTGCTTCCTTGCAAGCTGTAGCTTGCAGAATTGAGGTAGGAGCCTCCTGTAGGTTGGTGCCTGCAGAAAACAGTGGTGAGAGGGAGTTGGAGCTTGCCTTTGCATCACAACAATAATAAGATGTGGTTTTCTCCCTTTATGGGTTTCCACTTATATCTGGTGTCTTTGTGCATGATGTTTATGTGTTGATCTTATTTATATCATCTGCTTAATACCTGCTACTCTCATATTAAGTCTGCTGTTATATTATATTAATACTTGCTGCTCACATTCTAATATTACTCACATATTAAATTGGATATGAAATGAAGGTGTAAATAAGGTTTAATAGAAAGTTTAAAATATCATGAATGTGTTAAACTGATTCACCCCCCCCTCTCAGTTTAACTAAGGGTTCAACAATTGGTATCAGAGCAAGTTTCCTTTATACAAGTCTAACAACTGAAAGGAGATCATAGGTTCCCAAGATGGCTAGTAAATAAGGATGCTCAACCAATAAAGCCCCTTTCTTCACTGGTGAAAATTATGCTTTCTGGAAAATCAGAATGAGGACATACATAATGTCTCTAGGAATAGAAGTCTGGGCTGTTGTGGAATTAGGATATGCCCCAAAGGAAACTGATACAGAGAAAGAAACAAAACAAGATTTTGTGGCTAACGCAAAAGCCATGAATGCCATCCTGAATGGATTGTGTGAAGCAGAGTTTATCAAAGTAATACACAAAGACACTGCCAAAGAAATATGGGATGCTCTTGAAAACATACATGAGGGAGATAAGAAAGTAAAGACTTCCAAACTTCAAGTCTATAGAGCCCGGTTTGAAAACTTAAAAATAAACGATGATGAAGACATTGCCAGTTTCTTCCTAAAAGCTGCAGAAATTATTAAGAATATGAAATCTCTTGGAGAAAAAATTCCAGAAAGTATAATTGTGCAAAAGATTCTAAGATCTCTTCCATCCAGGTTTAATCCAAAGGTGTCTGCAATAGAAGAAACAGTTGATTGGGAGAACTTGACCATGAACCAGCTACTTGGAAATCTAAGAGCCTATGAAATGAGGCTCCCACAGAAGAATCCAAGTACGAGGGAAGCAGCCTTTAAAACAGAAAAGAAGAAAGAAGAAGAGGGAGACATATGCTCCTGCTCAGATGAAGATGAGGCAAAGTTTGTCAAGAAATTGGATAGAGGCTCATTTAAATACAAAGGTAAACTCCCCTTAAAATTCTTTAACTGTGGAAGAGTGAGACACTATGCTACTAAGTGTCCTCACAAGAAAGTAAGGAATTAGGCTCAAGAGTCAGAGAAAAATAAATCAAAGAACTGGCAGAAAGGAGAGAAGTTTAGCAGAAAATCCTTCTATGCTCAACAAGACAGCAGTACATCAGAAGATTCAGATGAATCCTCAAGTGAAGAAGGAACCTCTAAATTCTTATTGATGGCCATAGAAGAACTGGAAGGTCTCCTTCTAGAAGATGAAGAAGAAGAAGGTGAAGTCGACCTTGAGGGGGAGCTAAGAAGTGCCCTAGAAGAGATTGATAGACTCAAACTGAAATGCAGAAAACAAAAGGACATTCTTCTAAAATATGTATGAGAAGAACAGAATTCAGAAGTCCTTAAGCAGTTAAAAATAGAGCTTGAAGAAGCCAAGAAGATAGAGGACATGTTACTTAAGAAAATCAAAGAAAAAACTCAAGAACAAGAAAAGTTGGAAGAAGAAGTAGTATGTCTCAGAAAGAAATTAGAAAATGCTCAAAGGAAAGTGGTTATAAACTCTTCCCGAACAACAAGCTCTAGTACGTTGAATGAAATTTTGGTTGCTCAAAGATCCCCTATGATAAAGACTGGAATAGGCTATGAAGGAGAATCAAGTAAAGGAAAAGAAATGGTTGACAGAGAGATTATTTTTGTAAAAGCAAAGAAGAATGATGAAGCAACTCAAACAATTCCTACAAAAGAAGAAATCTGCAATAAGGAATACAAAGATCAGAAGAAACCACTAGTAGCAAAGAATGTAATAAATACTAAGACCCCTAAATATGTAAAATTTGGAAACCATCAAAGGAGATTCTTCCCTCCAATGAAGAATGCCACCTGTTATGTCTGCCACAAGCTGGGACACATTGCTGCATATTGTCAGGCAAGGAGGAGTAATTGAAACCAGCAAAAGATGCAAACATTGAAGAGACTACCTCAAGCAAAAAAATGGAAGAGACAACCTTACATCAGGTATGCAAATAGCTTCTATGGTTACTTCTTTTATTGTAAGGAATTCGGTCATAAAATCATTGAGTGTAGAAAGTATGGACAAAGATTGATGTTTAACACCTCAAGAAGGTTTATGAATCAAAGAAATTCTGTTCATACTCATAATTCTACAAAATTATGATAAAATTTTGTATATGCAATCAAGTTGGACATATACCTTCCAAATGTCCTCTAAGAAGATGGAGGTCATCACCTCACAAAAGATACAAAACAAAAAGGTGCCTCCAGTGGATAAAGAAGGTGAATAAGTGTGACCTAGCTCTAACTGCTCAAGATCTGAAAAGTCAATGGTATTTGGATAGTGGCTTCTCTAAACACATGACAGGAGACAAAATTAAGTTTATAACTCTTGATGAAAAGAAATCTGGCAATGTTACTTTTGGAAATGATAAGTCAGGAAAGATCAAAGGAAAGGGCTCAGTCAGCATATACAATGGCAGAGGAAAGGCCCAAGATGTACTATTTGTAGATGGGCTGAAAGAAAATTTACTGAGTGTCAGTCAGATGTGTGACAAAGGTTGTGAAGTTCTATTTAGAGCAGAAGACTGTGAAGTCAAATCAAGCACCACAGGTAAGACTCTACTCAAAGGTGTTCGAACAGAGAGCAATGTTTACATTGTGAAAGAGGAAGATGAAGCATGCCATCTTAGCAAACTTGAGGAGTCATGGTTATGGCATAAAATATTGGGACATCTCAGCTTCGATCATATCATCAGACTGAGAAAGAAGAAAGCTGTCAGAGATATGCCAGAAATAAAAATGCCTTCAAATACCATATGAAAATTGTGTCAATTGGGAAAACAGACCCGAACATCCTTTAAATCTAAATATGAGTTATCAACAAGAAGACCACTCCAGCTTGTGCACATGGACCTGTGTGGACCTGCTAGAACTAAGACACCAAGTGGAGAATCCTACTTCATGCTGATAATAGATGATTTCTCCAGAATGACATGGGTTGCTTTTCTCAAGAACAAATCAGAAGCACTGGAAAAATTTAAAATATTCAAAGCATTAGCAGAAAATCAAACTTGATGCAAGCTAAAATGTATCAGATCAGATAGAGGAGGTGAATTTACAGATTATGACTTTGCTGACCTATGTAATGAACATGGGATAAAGCAACAATTTACTATTACAGGAACACCTCAGCAAAATGGAGTAGCAGAGAGACAGAACAGGTCTGTTCAACAAATTGCCAAAGCCATGATGCAAGAAAATAATATTGCTCAAACCTTCTGGGCAGAAGCAGTGCACACAGTAGTACATATTCTTAATAAAGCTCACTTAAGGCCAAGCAGTGACAAGACTCCCTATGAACTATGGCATGGAAAGCCAGCTTCAATCAAAAATTTTAGAATCTTTGGTAGCAAGTGTTACATAAAGAATAATGATGAAAATCTTGGAAAATTTGATGCAAGAGCAGATGAAGGAATATTTCTAGGATATGCATCCAAAAGCAAAGGGTACAGGTGCTACAACAAGACTCTTCGAAAAATAGCAGAAAGCATTGATGTGAGATTTGATGAAGAACTTCCAAAAAACACAAGGGATACAGACTGCTGCAATCCATCAGACAACCATGAAGGAGAAAACCAAGATGATGAGGAAACAAGAAAGACAACAGAAGATACAGAGTTGAGTTCTAAAGCTCCCTCAAGATATACTCAGAAGAACCATCCCGAAGATCAGATCATTGGAGACAAGAGAGTAGGGGTCCAAACAAGAAGGCAGCTAACAGAACAAACTGAAGAGGTATGCATAGCCATGTTGTCACAAATAGAGCCAAAGAAATTCGAAGAAGCCAGCAATGAGAAGTCTTGGGTAAAGGAAATGAATGAAGAATTGAACCAAATTGAAAAGAACAATACATAGGAACTAGTTCCTAGACCAATTGAGAAAAATATCATTGGTTCAAAATGGGTATTCAAAAATAAAATGAATGAGAAAGGACAAGTAACCAGGAATAAAGCCAGGCTGGTCTGCAAAGGATACTCACAAATTGAAGGACTTGATTATGATGAAACATTTTCCCCTGTAGCTAGAATGGAAGCTATCAGAATGTTCCTGGCATTTGCATGCTACCAAGACTTCAAGGTATATCAAATGGATGTAAAATCTGCTTTTCTTAATGGAGATCTAGAAGAAGAAGTCTACATGGAACAACCAAAAGGCTTCTCATTGACAGACAAAGAAGACTATGTGTGCAGACTGAAGAAGGCTCTATATGGACTGAAACAGGCTCCTCGTGCTTGGTACTCAAGACTGGATAAATATTTGCAAAAACAAGACTTTAAGAGAGGTGGAGTAGACAGCAATCTGTACATAAAAGCCCATAAAAACGAACTCCTGATTGTTGTAGTATATGTTGATGACATTATGTTTGGAAGCAACAGAGAAGAACTAGCAAAAGGGTTTGCTGATGAGATGAAAACAGAGTTTGAGATTTCTATGATTGGAGAGCTCAATTTCTACTTAGGACTTCAAATTCAGCAAAATAACACAGGTACATTCATCTCACAGGAAAAATACTTGAAAGAAATGTTGAAAAAGTTCAAAATGGAGAACTGCAAACCTGTGTCAACTCCTATGATCATGGGATGCAAGCTGTGTGCTGATGATGGATCTACTCATATATATCAAAAAATCTACAGATCCATGATAAGAAGTCTGTTGTATCTGACTGCATCAAGACCTGACATCATGCTAGCAATAGGACTAGTGGCTAGATATCAAGCAGCACCTAAACAAAACCATCTTCTGGCAGTAAAATAATATTCAGATATCTACAAGGAACAACACAGTATGGACTTTGGTATCCTAAAAGAAAAAGATTCACTTTGACAGCATACACAGATGCAGATTGGGCCAGCTGTGTGGATGACAGGAAAAGCACAAGTGGAGGTGCTTTCTATTTAGGAGAAAGTCTGGTGGCATGCTTAAGCAAGAAACAAACATCTATCTTCCTGTCTACAGTAGAAGCAGAATATATAGCAGCAGTAGCATGTTGTACACAAGTCATGTGGATGAAGCAGACTCTTCAAGACATGAAGGTAAGCATTAATGAACCTATATCAATTAAATGTGATAATACAAGTGCTATAAGTATATCTAAAAATCTCGTTCTTCACTCAAAAACTAAGCATATCCCAATCAAGTATCATTTTCTCCGAGAACAAGTGGCTCTGAAGATAGTGAAGCTGGAGTATGTGCCAACAAAAGAACAAACAGCAGATATATTTACCAAACCTCTTGCCAGAGAACCATTCGAATACTTAAGAGATAAACTAGGGGTAGTATCTGTAGATGCTACTCTCTGATATAAAGAGAAAGTACAGTTTCCGGGGGAGAATAGAAATGAAAATATCATTCCAAGGGGAGATCATCCAAAAAGGGAAGCATGAATCAGGTCCTCATGATCAAAGGATTATGGAAAGAATACATCCAACATAAAGGAGTCAATGAAAAGGCTAAAGCGTCAGCAATTTAGATTTAATCCACTGTGTGGAGCAGCAGGGTATAAAGTCAGATGATCTCAGAGAAAGGAAATGCACAAAATGTTGAAAAAGGATAAAAACACAGGATTAAAGGACAGAATCTACACTATGAGATGACCAACCCCTTGCCATTGATGTCAAAGGGGGAGGAAGAGCGGGCAAAGTGTATGCAAACAGAAAAAGTGAAGAGCAGGCAAAGTGTATGCAAACAGAAAAAGTGTATTTCCATCAATGCCAAAGGGGGAGACTATTGGAAATGTTGGCATTGATGGCAAAGGTGAAGACAAGAGCAACATCTAAACTATCCATAAGGCAAAAGAGACAGAGAGGTAGCAGAGGCAGCAGAAGAGACAGAGGAATTAGAAACAGAGCAGTGGAGTTGAAAGGGCCTGAAGGAGTGTAATACATAGGTTTATTTATGAATTAGTACTTAGAACAGGGGTTGATAAAATAAATGTTGGGAAAAATACTGAGAGGGGGGGGGGGTGAATCAGTATTTAGGGAATACTCAAATCTTTTACTTTTTCATGCTCTAAAACCCATACGCTACTTTACTTGATCAGACACGCGTATATACGCGGATACCCTTCACCAAACTCGCATATATGTAGAGATCTTAATATGCAATTAATTCATTACTTAGATCCTTGCATTTATTCATTCATCAGATGTTTATATAGCAATAGACATGTGCAGTAATAACAGAGTAAATCATCACACATTAGCATCACACATGAACACCAGGATTTTAGGTGGAAACCCAAGTCGGGAGAAAACCACCGCTGCCGTTGTCTCAGCCTTCAATATTTTATTATAAAGAAACATTCATGAACTGTAAATCACAGACCACACTGAAGACAGGCACCCACCGCTACTGCCACGCCTCCCTGGAAGGGAGAGCTACGACTCCTCGCTTCGTTACCACCCTCTCCGGGAAGGCAAGTGGGCTTACGACTCCCCTCGCTCTCGTTACGCCCCTCACCTCGGAAGGTACTGGGTGGAGCTACAACTCTGATCAAGGCTAACCTCAGCACCACCATGGACCACGTTTCATCAATTTTCACACTGGATCCAAAAGCTTTCTTTAGAGCACAACTTGCAGGCCACTTTTCATCATATTTTCAGACTGGACCCACTCCACACATTTAAGCTCAATCATACATCCAACTGATACTTATAACTCATTGACAGATAGCAGTAACACGACAGAACAAATCAGACATTCCATACCACATGCTTCAGCAAACCCTAGTTTTTCATACGCGCTTTCCTTTCACTGATACAGCGTATATACGCGCTTCCATTCACATAAACCCGCGTATACATCTGCACATATTCCATAACTGATTTCACAACCCATACACGCTTTCGCTTTATCAAACCCGCGTATATACACGCTTCCACTATTCCAAACTTGCGTATAGATATTCAGACATTATGGGGCAGCATACTTCTTCAGATCAGATATTCAGTTCAAATTTAACCCTTCACTTCAGACAGATGTTCGCCTCATCTCAGCTCTAAGCATTCCATAAACAGATCTAGAAAATACAAATACATTTCAGATCTAGATTCCCTTCTTCATCATTTTCTTCATAGGTGCATCACTGATTCAGATCTATCATCAAACTGTAACCCTTTCCATACAGATATATTTCAGAGTGAAGTATTCATTCAAACCCAGACTTATCCACACTCTTTGCACAATGAATTTCTTCTCCTTATATAGGTTTAGACTTTTTCAATACCATGAGCCAAAACCACACCACTTCCGATGGTATTCGTGGACGGGATCAAATAGATAATCAAGTGCTCAATACAATGGGTCAATACCATGGTAACACCCCGTGGTATTCTAAATTTGGAGCGCAAAAGGGCATATGCGACTTGGAATGTACTTTTCCGTGTGCATGCGCTACTTCTGCTTGACAAAACCGCGTATTCTTTGTAACACACACTTTTCATCATTGTTCTGGTACATACTGTAATTCCTTTCACCATATCATCTGAGCTGCTCTGTAGATACATCAGATTTACATCAATAACAAGTTCATCAAGTAGGTTGCCATCATCTTCATCAAGTGGGTTGCCATCAAGGACAACACATTGCATCATATTGCCAACAATAAATCCATGTAATTCTGCATGTAAATAGAAGAACTTGATCTCTGAGTTAAATTCCATCTTTGAACCATATGGTATGCAATGAGATTGGACATGCTTTGAATCAATTGGCATTCACTGTTTGAATTATGTTTGAAATTAACCCCAGCTTTGAACAAAGCACACGTATTTGATCGTCATAATAAACAAGTTCAAGAGATTTAAGGTGGCTTTTACAAAGGACTAATATTCAGTTATAGAGTGGATCTTGCATGGAATGTTACGATAATTGATCAAACAGTGAATCCAGATCGGGTCGAAACAAGGTTTTGTTGAAAGAGTTAGTAGTACTCTTTCAAGAATTAGTAATACTTTTTCTGCTGCATAAATGCGCTGTTGTGTTAATGATTGGCGATGGTAGTAAAGTTATCTATAACATCGACAGAGAAAACAAACCGGAGGAATAATCAAAATTCGTGTGGAGATTCGAACGGAACCTTGTGTAAATAAGCGGAACCCAGAACGAACGCTATGAACAGTAACGGTGGTTTATGGTATTCATTGCACCACCCTTGTACGGAGAGCGGTATTAGAGGAATTGGGAGCGATTCCATAGATTGATCAACGTGTGTCCCCGATCGACCTTGAAAAACCGCCTCCCATGGCACGCCATCGCACATTAACCATCGACCAAAGACGCGGAGCGATATTGACACAAGTCGTTGATCTGGAGAGAAGCGATCTGACGGTGGTCACATGCTATAGATGCGCGAAGATTATCCAAGGTACGACGCGCCATCACACGTTATTTTCCATGCAAGTTGCTCGAGCGATATCCGTCGGATCATCAGAAGCTATGCGATGTGATGTCCGCTGTTGGATGAGGTAGGCCGTTAGCGCTAGACCCTAGTTTAATTTATATTGAACGTTGTTAAGGTCTGTGGGTTTAACAATGGTACGTTATAAGCGGCTCAATTGATTTAAAGCTCGAGATATATATCTATTCAAAATTCCCAAAGTCCGAACATTCGAGTAAACATTATATATATTTAAGCGGGGAATGCAATATAATTTGATTCTTTAAAGGTTATATAATAGTGACCATATTTATGTTGGGCGCAAATCAAATGCTACAGATTATTAATAGTTTGAATCGGGAGTATGGATACATGACGATATATATATATATATATATATATATATATATATATATATATATATATATATATATATATATATATATATATATATATATATATTTATATACTATGCTAAAGTCAAAACATATATGTAATAAGATTGAGTTTATTACAAAAGCCTGAAGATTGAGTTTATTACAAGAGCTTGCAAGAACGAAAGAACTAGAGACAGCGGCAGAAATATGGTACAAAAGAAAAATGAATCGAAATTGTAAAGTGAACTTCAAGCAAGTATGCTTAAACTCATGTATGAACAGAGAACGTAGACAGGTAGCTCGAGAACATAGATGGTAATGCACACAAGTACAGTGAACAGATAAATAAACACAGAGGTGAACCAAGATATATAGAACAGCCACTCAACAGTAGCAGAAGAGACAAACCCAGTAAAGCCTAGGTTCAGAAAAGGAGCTGAGTGGTATTGAAATGAATAAGTAAAAATGTAAATATTTTTGTTTATATTGTTTGTGATGCAAAGGCAAGTATCCTAAAGAAAAGACAAAATCCCACTGTAGCATGGAAATTTGTAAATATTGTTGTAATTTTAAAAATGAGTTGGATAAAGGAATAAGAAGACAGAAGCCAAAGAGTCATGACTGTTCATTCCAAGTTATTTATGAAATACAAGCAGTCATGTGCGGAACTCTATATATAATATCACATTGATATGCACAAGAGAGGTTAGAGAGAGAAAATATAGAGAAGGCAGAGTATAGAAGTGTAAGGTAGAGAAGATTAAGAAAAGGAGAGCAGAAAGAGAAGCTACAGAATAGAGCTAATATCTGAGGTAAATCAGCAAACATTCAGTTTGAAAAATTGAGGAAGTTGGAGCTTCCCTATCAAGTTGCAGCTTGATAGCTGTCAGTTGTAGCTGACTGAGGTTGGAGCCTCTTGTAGGTTGGTGCTTGCAGAAAATTGAAGGGAGTTGGTGCTTCCTTGCAAGTTGTAGCTTGCAGAATTGAGGTTGGAGCCTCCTGTAGGTTGGTGCCTACACAAAAACAGTGGTGAGAGGGAGTTGGAGCTTGCCTTTCAATCACAACAATAATAAGATGTGGTTTTCTCCCTTTATGGGTTTCCACTTATATCTGATGTCTCTGTGCATGATGTTTATGTGTTGATCTGATTTATATCATCTGCTTAATACCTGTTGCTCTCATATTAAGTCTGTTGTTATATTATATTAATACTTGCTGCTCACATTCTAAGATTACTCACATATTAAGTTGGATATGAAATGAAGGTGTAAATAAGGTTTAATAGAAAGTTTAAATAAGGTTTAATATAAAATTTAAAATATCATGAATGTGTTAAACTGATTCACCCCCCCCCCCCTCTCAGTTTAACTAAGGGTTCAATAGTTAACTGATGTATTCTTCAGTTGATTAATGAGTTATTATTTAGTGAATTAATTAACTAATTAATTCACACCACTCTCACTAGTGTATCAATCAGTTAGACTAGATACAACTAGCTCAACTGAGTCTAACTGAGTTAAACTAAATACAACTCCAACTACTTCTCCAACTCCACCAAACTCTGTCACATGAGTTCTAACTGAAGTCTTCCATGCAATAGCTCCAGTAAAACCTCAGGAATAGCGTAATTCCTTCTGTCAGCTGTTGTGCCACATCTGTGCACTTAACTGAAGTGCTCCAAGAGAATAAGATAATGTTTAGAGTCCAAATATTATTAAGAGCTAATAATATTCGACATATCTATTTTTAGAATGGAAATCTAAAAATAGACTCCGCCCAATATGTCTAAAAATAGAAGTCCATCTATTTTTCCAACTTGACCAACCATCCACAAATAGCATTCTGCAACTCATAGAATATGATCGACATGTCTAAAAATAGACATAGTCTAAAAATAGCCTGCAGGCCCACTTAGTGAAGGCGACTCTTTTCACTAAGCTCATCATCATGTAGAATCTCAACACTCCCTCTCAACAAGATAGTGATTTTCTGCCACCCCGATCCTATCTCTATGGTATTCAAATTTTCTCCTGGTGAGCGCCTTTGTCAGAATATTTGCATCCTGATCCTCCGTAGGAATGTAAGAAAGCAACATGATCTTCCGCTACACACAATCTCTGATATGATGGTACTAGATGTCAATATGTTTAGATCTATCATGAAATACTGGATTAACCGAGAGTTTAATGCAACTCTGATTATCACAATATATCACAGTAGGATCTAAGTGAGAACCGAACAACCCGACCAGGATCTTCCTCATCCATATAGCCTCGCATGCAGCCAAACTTACTACCATGTACTTGGCCTCCTCTGAATTGAGTGCCACGGATCTTTGTTTCCTGTTGTACCAAGAAACTGCTGTAGATCCGATACTGAAAATCCCTATAGATGTGCTCTTTCTGTCCATTGGGCTTCCTGCCCAATCTGCATCTGTGAAGCTATGCAACTTCAACTCATCCAACTGTTTGCACCACAATCCATATCTAGATGTGCCCCTGAGATACCTCAAGACATGCTTGCCTGCCTTCCAAAAGAGCTTGGTAGGCTTCACCATCGCTTGTGAAAGCTAGTTCACAGCATAGCATATGTCCGGTCGTGTATTGACTAAATACATGAGCGAACCAACCAACTATCGATAAACAATGGCATCCACTACCTCTACTGATGTAGCATCCTCTTTCCTCCAACCACCAGGAAGAGGAGTGTCGATAGGCTTGCAGCCTTACATGTGAAACTTCTCCAGTATCTCCCGGGCATACTTGCCTTGAGTCACAAACAGTCCACCTTTCCACTGCCAAATTTCCAATCCCAGAAAATAATGAATGAGGCCCAAGTCCTTCATCTCGAACTCCTTTGCAAGATCTGCCTTGCATGAGTGTATCAACAGTTCATCACCCGTTAGTATTAAATCATCTACATAAAGCACAATGATCAAAATCTTACCCTACACCACAATCTGGTATAGGTTAGGATCTGCCTCACTCTTGGCGAAACCAAGTCCGGTGAAATAACTGTCTATCCGTGTGTCTCAAGCACAAGGTACTTGTTTCAGCCCATACAATGCTCTTTTGAGCTTGCACACATGCGACTCGCTGTTGAAGATTTCGAATCCTTCAGGCTGCTCAATGTACACCTCCTCCTCAATGATTCCGTTGAGGAACACAGTCTTCACATCCATCTGATGAATGTGCCAACCCATCTATGCTGAGAGAGCAAGGATGGTCCGTATGGAAGAATACCTTGTGACAGGTGCAAAGGTTTCTTCATAGTCGATCCCCTCGATCTGTGAGAAGCCCCGAGCAACAAATCTTGCCTTATACTTCTCGACGCTCCTGTCAGCAGCTTGCTTCACTTTGTAGATCCATCTCGAACCTACCACTGATTTCCCTTCCGGCCTTGGGACAATCTCCCATGCACTATCTCTAACAATCGAATCATACTCTTCTACCATGGCATCTACCCATGTGGGATCCTCCACAGCTTCCTTGAAAGAGGATGGCTCCATCATGATAAACTTGCTCATCATAGCCATGTATCCATTAAATCAGTCAGGTGACTGTCTCTGTCTGCGCTGTGATGTAGGAGCCCCTACATTTTGCGCTGCATCAAGATTCAGTCGCTCAGCTTCTATAGTGTGCTTCCACCCTCTGATGTTTGGCGGTGCATGAGCGGTTTCTTCCACTCCATGAACCTCCTCTTGTGGCTAATCCACATCTTGAGGCTCATCTTTAGGAACAAGTAGCTCCTCATATGTATGCAAGTGTAGCTCCCTCTCAAGCGACAACTTCATGGCTTTCTCCTCATGAAATTTGATATCCCGTCGCACAACAGTCATCCGACTGTCTGAAAAATACACACGATAATTGTGGGGTGTTTCTGTGTACCCCACTAATATCCCAACCTCTGCAGTCGGCTCTAGCTTCTTCCTGGCATCCTTCGTCACATGAATGTAAACAGGTGAGCCAAAAACACTTCACCTTGGACAAATCCTGCTTCTTGCCTTTAGCTTCGGATTTGGAAGATTTCTTCCCTTTTCATTTCTGAGCTTTGGCAGCCAAAGCACAATTTTCTTCATCTTCATTCTTCGATGAAGATCCATCCCTGGTACCCCACCTTATCTCCTCCTACACAAGATCCGATCAAAGTTGCTCCCATCCTAGCAGTTTCTCCTGGCCATTGACAGAGTCTTCGTACCTATGCCAACTCTTTGGAAGCCCAAGGAGAGCCAAGCTCACCAAGTCTTCTTCATCAACAGTAACCCCCACACTTCCCAGTTTATCCTTGTAGTGAAAAAACTTCGTGAGGTATTTTGGTATATTTTCGCCTTTCTCCATTTTTATTTTTCTGAGTTTGTCTTTAAGCGCCAACTTCCTATGGTCGCTTCTGCTTTGGAACAAGTATTTCAAAGCCTTCCACATTAAGAATGGAGTGGCTTTACCGTGAAGGGTGGACATAATGTGTTCCTTCACACCTTCCAACAGAATTCTTTGACACTTTTCTACCTTATTTTTCCATGCGTCAAGTGCAGCTGCATCGCTAGAACCAGGCTTTGGAATATCAACATCTATGAATTCCTTCAACCCATTATCATCCAGCACTGCCTCCATCTTGTCCTTCCATGCAATATAATTTGAGCTTCCATCAAGGGCATACTCCAATCGCAATCCGTTGAAAAAAATTTCAATGAATGCTCAACTTTGACACCAAGAAAACACTGCAGCAAATTCGAATTCCACCAACACAAAACTCAACCGCTTCAATAATTGCAATCTGCTCCAATGATCAAATACTCTGATACCATGTAGAAATTATATAACTTATGTGTTATATTTCCAATATTCTCCTGATCTCACACTATTTTAACTTCATGCAAAATACAGAATCTATTCCACCATTGATCATTTGCGGAAATTAAATCAAGATTGCAATGCACACATGAAACAATAAAAATTCACACACATTAACACAGTTGTTTAACGGGAAAGCCTGAAGCTGAAAACCCCAACTATCTGTATATAATATATGTCATATAGATCATGTAACAATCCTCATACAAAGCTGATCATATCAAGCTCTCAGTACAATACAATATCTACACACTAATCAAGCCCGATCTTGCAAATCCATGCACCAATCTTTGCCACCTGCTAGCCTGCCTCTACTGTACAAGCCCTGTTGAAGAATGGCTCTGAATGAACTCGAATTAATCCAGAATTTCTCACGCAATCATCATTGGCATCTCCACTGAGTGTTGGATGCAATCAATGCATCACTATAGTCACAACTGATAGTCACACTTGCTCTTTCACCTATCTCTCCACTGGTCTCCATTGAAACTGCCATGCATTGTAGTTAACTAATGTATTATTAAGTTTATTAATGAGTTATTATTTAGTGAATTAATTAACTAATTAATTCACACCACTCTCACTAGGGTATCAATCAGTTAGACTAGATACAACTAGCTCAACTGAGTCTAACTGAGTTAAACTAAATACAACTCCACCAACTACTTCTCCAACTCCACCAAACTCTGTCACATGAGTTCTAACTGAAGTCCTCCATGAAATAGCTCCAGTAAATCCTTAGGAATAGCGTAATTCCTTCTATTAGCTGCTGTGCCACATCTGTGCACTTAACTGAAGTGCTCCAAGAGAATAAGATAATGTTTAGAGTCCAAATATTATTAAGAGCTAATAATATTCGACATATCTATTTTTAGACTGGCAATCTAAAAATAGACTCCGCCTAATATGTCTAAAAATAGAAGTCCATCTATTTTTCCAACTTGACCAACCATCCACAAATAGCATCTTGCAACTCATAGAATATGATCGACGTGTCTAAAAATAGACTTTGTGCCAAAAATAGCCTGCGGGCCCACTTAGTGAAGGCGACTCTTTTCACTAAGCTCATCATCTTGTTGAATCTCAACACAGATCCATTCGTCAATGATATTCTTGACCAATTAGATCATCACAGGCATCAATAGAAAGCTTATATTTCCTTTTCAATTATTTATTTATTTAATTTTTTATTGGATCTGTTTTAAATTCCAAATTTAGCATTTTGATTTTATTTTTACATTTTAATTTTGTTTTGATTTGTTTTTGCAGGAAAACAGTTGAAGAAATGAGAAGAAGAAGATCTCAATAAATGAGAAGGATCCAACAATTGAAGGATATTATTTTGAACCAATGAAAATTGATTGAGCAGAACCACTCTTCCACAAACATTCTTCTAAATAAATCCTTTTGTAAATATTATAAATATCAGATTTTAAAATGTAATAGGAGCTCCTCTTCGCTACAATTCTGGAATTCTTGATGACACTATTGTCTAGATGATTTAGAGGTGTAGGTTAGAGAAGAGAACACTGATATCTAGGTATTATTGAGGATTTTTCCTTTGCATTCTAAATCATGCATGAGAGACAGATTTTTTACTATTGCAGCACTTGTTTTAAAAGTAGAAATTAAAGCTTTGTAAATGACTCATTGGAGACCGAAGTCAGTGAAATGGTTTCAATAAATTGGTATTTATAATACTATTATTTTAAATATTGGTTTCATTTTATGATAGCATAAATGTGTCATTTTATTCACATTTTCACACTTTTTCGGTATGAGTAATTCGCCTCAATTATATGTTATTATTTTTCTCTGCTCTTATGGGTTGAATTTGGATTTCTAATATTTGTCTTTTAATATTGATTAAATAAAAAAAGTGATGTGAATTTTTTCTGCATATTATTGTTTAGTTATTTTAATTACGGATTTAACAATCAATATCATTTTGTGAACTACTTACCAAATGTTGTTGGTTGATTATCTCAGTTAAGAGGCCTCTGAATAGAATGTGTTTTGGTATACATAATATCAGTTAATTGAAATTATTCATTAGCTTGATATTTATTATAAGAGAGATACATTTAAATCCCAACTATTTAAAATATCTTGCTCTCAGTTGGGTTAGATCTATATATGATGATTGGGATAGGATTAGGATAATTTTTCTTTTGCTTGTGTTTTAGAATAATTTTGCATTTATTTTTAATTCTATATTACTAGAAGTCCTCTTCTCAAAGAGTCAAAACTTTACTTGTGGTTTGGCTGAGCCCCAAATTAGCTTAATGATCACGATCTTGCCTGATCAGCAAGAAAAATGATCTGATGTCTCTTTCCCATTGGTAGACAAAAGTTATATTTTAAGCCGTTGGAGATTGAGAGAAGGTAGTTGGACCTAGTTAAACTAGTCAGAACCACCATTCCAAACGAAAAATGAGTTGTTTTAAGGTCCGGACTAAGTGGTCATCCCCCATGTTGTTGCAACGAATTTTGATGCTTCAACATTTTGGCACTAGAAGGAGGTCCTGAGACTTGTTTTCCTTTGGAGTCTTTGTATTCTAACATTTTATTTTTATTACAATGGCTCCTCTAAATCTTCTAATTTGGAGTTGTATTTCTGGACGTGCATCTTCCAATACTCTCCCAGAAATAGTAAGACTCTTGTCTCAGGTAAAGTTTAATGGTAAGAGGAATGCTTCTGCATTTAATGATGTCTTTCAATTTATTCAAAAATTTTAAAATTCTATTTTTCAAGGAAATGATGAAGGTATTTTATGTAGGATTTTTACTCTTACATTCTTGACAAAAGCCAGAAGTTGATCTCAATCACTTCCAGTTGCCTCAATTCAAACTTGGGATCAATTTATTACAATAATTCTTTGTAAATTTGATGGCTATATCTACGAACAGATATGTGATGATTTTGAAGATTTACGAAGGTTTGAAAGTGAGTTTTTAATTTATTTTACCATTAGATTTCATTTCAATTGTTTCAAATTTAAAATTGAAGACAAACCTTCGAAAGATGAATTATTAGATTGGTTTGAATATGTTTTCTCTCTTCCTCCCATTCATAATCCATGTGAAACTACTTCACGCTTTGCTCAATCTCCTTCCAATTTCATTAACATTATTGAAAATTCAAATATGGAGGTGCAAAAAAATGAGGATGAAGTGGCATCTATTATGTATGATCAATTCCTTCATTTAGTGCATACTTCCTACAATATTAATAATGATCAATGTGCACATTCACATGTCAATGAATCTCAATCACAAAGCTTGGAAAATTTCACTAATCAACTACAAGAAGATATTACCAGCAATACTGAAGAAAATATCGCTTTGAAATCTAAAAATAAATGTGAGTTAGAATCGTAAAATCAGAGCATAATCCAAGTAAATGATCTTAAATCTAAAATTTTCAATACAGAAGAGTTCTCAAATAGAGAAATTTATAAATGCATTGTTTCGGATTCAAATTTTTCTCTTTATCCTGATAATTTTTATAATAGCAATTTATCCTCTCATCACTTTAAAGATATTCAAGAAAACAGAGAGGTTGATCTAAATGAATTTCTGATTAGTTTTTATCAAGATAGAGAATTAATTATTGATCATCCTTCTGGCATTAATGAACATGAGCTCAATATCCCTTCTTGTTTTGATACATTAGGTGAGATCGAAGGGAATTCTAATGAATGTCATGAGGTCATTTATGATAGATACTTTGACATTGAGAATATTGATTTGTCTTCTTTACAATTGAATCCTCATGATCAAAGTCTAATCACATGTGAAAATGAAGAACAATCTAATTCATAAATTATTTCAAAGAGTTATCATTTTCAAACAATTAATCATACTCATGATTTCATATTTCAAGAAACCATTCAAATCTATGATTTATATGACGATCAAGCTCGCATTCCTATTCAGAGTCATAGCCCTCTCTCTAATTCACAAGTGGTTATCAACAATCATTTTAATTGCATTATTTTTCCCAATTATGGTGAAGAGGAAATTGCTTTAATTCAATCCCAATTATGTTGTAACACTACTGTAAACTATGATTAAATTTTGTTATTATTCCATCATTTATTTTTAACTTCATATTTATTTTATGTTTTTAGCCATAGTTTTTTAGATAATTTATGCTGGCATATTGAGAAGCTCAATATTGAACACTTAATTGATGCATTAACTCAAGGGAAAAATTAAGATTCAAATGATAATTGTGAACATCAAGAATTATTAAACTTCCAATTTCAATTGATATTCATTCCTTTTCAATTACTTCTTACTTCTCGAAAGCAGTTCCAACAAGAGAGTGTGTTTTCACAATATGACCAGCAATCTAATTCAATTAATAATCTTCCATTGGATCTATCAGACTTCCATATGTTTTTCATTGATCCATTTGAAAGACATTTGGAATGTTTTCCTTCATGGAAGATTGTTAATAATTTAAGACTTGAACATAACACTAACAAAATCACACATGCGATTGTTTCTAAAAGATTATTTCTACAACCTAGCCTGCCATCTTCTCTTTTAAACCTTTCCCACTCAATAATGGAAATCCATCCAAATTTCTATGATTTAATCGAAATTCAGTTGGAAAAGGAATTTCAATAGAAGGTGATTACAAATAAGCTTCTTTATGTAAATATATTGGCAATAAATATACATTCTTCTTTTAGATTTATTTATTTTAGTTTAATTATATTTGTATTTTTGTTACTAATGTTTGACATGTACATACATGCAGGAATTAAAATGAGAGAGTGGTTACATTGGAAGTATGACTATACGTAGTCATGTTTCCTTCATTGAGTTAGAAATAAGAATAGATTAATTTTATTTTTTGTTTTCCATTTATTTCATTATTTCAGATTTTCAATAAAGCAATTAATTAATCTAATTTATTTTGGGCATCCCATTTCAATTATAGAAAATAAGCTTAGAGAATTTTAGAAGCTCTTGCATTATCAGATCATACATGCTTGTTAAGCCTTCAATTGTCTTGTTTTTTCAAAATTCATCACATTAATCATACAAGAAGAAATGCTAAGAAATTTCTACAACTTAACAATTTTTATTCACATGTAATTCTGAAGAGCTCATTTTTATCACTCTTGTCTTCCGATGTAACTTTGCAAAGGATGCAATTCAAAAACTCATTGTTTATCGTTTTTAGGTCAAATAAATAGGTGATGTTGAACATATGCAAATTTTGAGAAAATTTGGGAGAAATTGAAGCTTGATGAGGTAAAAGTTACAGTTAATTTCTTCCAAGTATGTGTTTATAGGTTCACCACCATCTATTATTTGTTTTATTCTTAAAAGGTTGCTTCTTATTTTGTTTTGTTTGGAGGTTTTCATTCATTTGGTTATGAAGACTCAACATAAGCAAGGAGCCAGATCTTTTCAAATCTGCAACATGTTCAGGGAAGTAATTATTATTTTGTCTAAATTTGAAGGATATCTAATTTTTCTTATATTCATTAAAATCCTAATAATTCTTAATTAATTGTTGGAGGAATCATATCAGATCCTTATATTTCACAACTCTCTTCATAAGAAAGTTCTGATAAATTTTCTTTCCAATCAGATATTACAACAATTAATTAAATTATTAAAGGATTATTTATTTTAAAGAAAAGTTAAATCAGTTGCTTTCTTTTTTAATTGAATACAATAAGAAATTATCAGCCCCATATATGTCACGTCATATATCGAAATTCGCATATCGAAGGTTTTGAAATAAGCATACTCTAAATATATCCAATCTCCCAATATTCCCATTCCCTCCGATCACTGATGAACCTTTCCTTCCGATATCGCATCATCCGTATCGCAATATTAAATCAGAGGTATCTATTACCATTTACCCATCATAAAATTCCGATGCAATTCATCCGATATTTCTTCTCACTCATTCTCAAATAAAATGAATTTTTTAAAAATTGTGATGTCCACATAAACCCGGACCCGATACAACATTTAAATTTGGTTCTTAAAGATATCACGTCCATTCATAAATCACAAGTTTGGTTGGGGAATATGTTTAAAATTTCCGATCTCCCGGATCCAATTAGAAATTAAATCCATATTATTAAACGATCGGGTCGTGCGTCATCGTACATCGTCGTATCAATAACGTTACATCCCATCCTCAAATCTTTCGATCTTCGGTCTCTTATAAAGTCCAAAGTCGGTCCCACCAATTAACCATGTCATCTATCGCATTTCTGATATCGCTAGAATACTATTTCCATTTCATTTCATTCACAACTCCGATCTCTGATATGACTATTCTCCGATATCATAATCATTCCATCGCATTTTCCCACTGCATATGCTCATATCACGACTTTTCCAGCGCAACTATTATATCACATCGCAAAACTCAAATAAAGGTTTGTCTTAAGATCTTCTGATGCGAAATATGTCGATATAAGACTCTTCACCATTGTATTTTAATTATTATAAAAAATCAATCGCATATTGGCAAAGGTGGAAGTCTCAACTTTTAATTTATGCATGGCAAAGAATCTTGCGATGCGAAAAATTTGGCAAGGTAATGTACTGATGATTAATTCATATTTTTAACTTTCTTTTATTATGAATTTCTCTCCATACTCATCATATAGAGATTCAAATCCTCTTTATATATTGTTACATTATTTAATATTTTGAATCAACTTTAATATTTTGGGGCTGATATAAATTCAGAATGGAAGAAGAAAAGAGAACATTCATCGCCACAATTCATAAAGAAGCATATATTCATCCTCATTTCTTGTGAAAGTGATTTATTTCCAATTCCTTGAACACGAAACATTGCTTTCTTTTAGTTTATTTCTTGCTTTAGTTTTGATTCAATAAATAATGATTTTGGGTCAATAATTTTCAATCAATTCAACTTCTTTATGTTTCCAATTCTAATTAAAGTTAGAATTTAGCTTGTATTGGAGAAATCATCTTTCTTAGGTAATATTAAATGAAATTCTCCAATGGTAAGTTTCACGTGCCCACTTTCATTCATTTTCATTTCTTCATTTTTGTTTTAATTTTTGCTGAGATCGAACTCTGTTTTTTAGGTCTTCATGAACCTTTCGCACCTCTACCAGATCAATTTCTTAAGTTCATTTTCTTTTTCTCTTTGAGATCCTTGAAAGAAAAAATAATGATCCTCATCAAATCAGCTAAATTTGGGAGTTTCTGGACCTCTAGTCTATATCTTTAAAGCTTTACTTTTATTAGAAAATAGATAAGATGCTTTTATGCAGGTTTTGTTTTGAAGAATAAAAATTTTCAACAGACAAAGACTTCTCATCCAGCGTATTATCTATCATCACTACTATTCACCCTCTACATTTTGAGAGCCTTATTTCTTATAACTCTGCAAGATTTAAAATAAAAAAAAAAATTTCTCAATATAGGAATGAACATACATATGCTTATTTTATCTTATAATCCTTTGTTGAGAAATTTATACAAGCGGTCTTGTTGGAGTTTATCTTTTAGTTTTTCTTTCTTCATTTTTTTTTATTCGCTCGTTTCTTTTCTTGTTTTTTTTAGGAATTCTTTTCCTTTTCTTTTGGTTTTGTTTTAATTTTGGTGACTCTGCCATGATTTATATGAAAGGTCTTTTTCTTACCTAACAGTGATTGGCATACATGATTATTCTTTTACTCTATCAAATTAAGTGAATTCCATTTGTCATTAAAGGAATATCTTTATGGAGCCATTAAGTCATCTTGCTTTAAATATTTTTCATGGAGGAACACACATCCCTTATAAGTGATTGAGTTTACTTTTCCAAGGAAAAAACTGATTTGAGTTTAATACAATGAATCCCTCTCACCCCTCCACATAAAAGCCTTTGATTGACAGTTTCAGGGAAAGAATTTGGAGTAAACATTATGAAAGTATTATGTCCATTAAACATAAATATCTATTGTCATCCAACCTCTTTCACTCAAATACATCATAAACTAAAATCTTGCAAATGCACTTATAAAAAAGAGTGATTAAAAGAAGAAGCATGGGAAATACAAGTGAACTCGTCGGGGCTATGGACGCTCGCTGGCAGCGAGACTAGGCTTGTATGGCATAAAACACAACTTCGTCGAGGCACTTTTTAGGCTCATTGACAGTGAAGCGATGTCAAAGAGAACCATAAAATAGATATATGCTTTATCAAAAACTCCTATCTCTACCTTCTTCTATTTTTCATATGAGGTAGTTTTAAAATAAATTTTCCCAAATTTGGATTCGTCACGTTTGCTCGAGTCTATGTTAAGTACTTATCTTTACAAACTCATATTACTTAATCTATATATGTGGGAACTATGGAAATGTTTTAATGTTATATGATTTTGTGATTTTCATTATTATTAACCTTTGGGTAAATTAAAATTCATTATCTTTAATCAAATATAACTAGTCCTTCTCCCGTATGTTGCCATTGTTGTAGGGAAAACCCAACACCCTCCTTTTTTGAATTTTTTACTTTGAATAATGGGGACCCTTTCTATTAATTTTTGGCTAAGCACCTTTTATGATTCTAATTAAGTTAATCATCTTGCAATTTTTGTCAAATTTTTTATTTTGTCAGATTTCCATTTTGATTGTTTCATTGAATTCGAGTTTTCAAAAACTTTCCAATGATACTTGTTTCGCTCCATTTGGTCAATCGGTTTGTAAATGACACTGCTTTGAAGTTTGATCATTTTTCGCGAGGGTTAAAAAATGTATAAAGTGCATGATATTTCAATTTTTATAGTTAAAATATCATTCATTGTAAATATTAGTCCCTAGTTAAATTATTACTATTTTTTTCATTTTTCACTAACGATCGTACAAAATGACCCAGCTAAATTATACAATAGACGAAAACACGTTTCGAGATCTTGGTAATTTACTCCAACTTGTTATTTTAAAACAAATTTCCAAATCCAAAACTCTAAAATTGGAAAATGGTTGAAGTCCAATCTGAAGAATTGTTAATTCCATGTAGGCCCCACTTCACATCGCTTTCTTCAATTTAAAACATTGTAATAAAAAAAATTGTGATATTGTGACATCACATATCGCATCTTGCGACAAACCTCTCTACGATCGTTTAAAAATTTCTGTTATGTGATCTGGAATTTTATGCAACGTGTTTAAAAATTTTAATATAAAATTTTTACTCCTTATCACTCCACACCATCCCCAAATTTCATATGATTTTGGACCCCACGTAAATAATTAAAAAAAAAAAAACTGTAAATGATATCGAGTCCGCTCCATATCGGAGGTTCCATATCAAAAAATAATAAGGTGCACATGTTCAAAACTCCGATGGGGCATCTCCTTGCGATATGTGATAACATATTAATGCATTAACACCCACCTCACTCATCCTCCCTTATCCGTCCATACTCTCCACTTTCCACTCTTCACCAGTTTATGTATGTTTTGAATTAATGTTATTAAAATATATAATATTATAAGTTATATTATATTTTAATTTTTAATATAATTTAACTTATAATATTAATATAATATTTTAATATTTTAATTATTCACTAAATAAATTTTTAATTAGTTTAATTTTCGCTATAGTTAATTTATTATTAATTAAGATTAATAATGCCATTACAATTAATTAGTATTAACTAATTAAATATATGTAATCTAATTTAGGATTAGAATTTAATTAAAAAAATTTGATTTTTAGCCTAAGTAATAGAAATTTCAAAATTCTGGCAATTTTAATATACCAACTTAATTGAAAGACCATAAATGGAGGTTTACTTGGCCAAATGAGGCCCAGGATGGCTCATTGGATAGATAAAATCATGGAGAACATTTCTGAAGTAGTTTCATTTCCATATTTGATCATTTATTGGGTCCAAAATGTAGCATAAGATCATTCTCCGAATTTTTTAATAAAACTAATTTTATGAGTGTTGTGAAACCAGCTCCAAAAATAGAAGAAAAGAGATATCAACACCTTATAAATAAACCACTTCGAGGGGGAAACCTCCAATACATTACATGAATGAAAAATTCTTGGATGATACAAATGACAAAACCTCCTTTCTATATATATGAGTCCATGGTGCCACAATGTAATCCTAGCCGACCTAACAATAATAATTGAAGGGCATAATAATAACAATATGGGGGTTACAGGGGTACAACAATAACAATAAGGGGGTTACACTAACAACAATAAGGGACTATACTAGTAATATAGGGACCTAACATGCTCCTCTCCTTCAAAAAGGTGTTGTCCTCAACGCTTGAGTAGCTCCGGGTGCTTTTGTATGAAATTCTCATCCTCCCATGTAGAATCTTCAGTGGGTAAGTTCTTCTATTTGATGAGATACTCTGAAATTGATCTATTTTGTAGTTTTCAAGTTCTTTTTTGCATGACTTCTTCAAGTTCCAATATGGTTTTTCCTTCCTTATCAAGTTCTGGCAATATTGTTTGAACTGGAAGTTTGTCCCCTATAACCTTTTTTAAGCATGAAACATGGAAAACTTGATGCACTCACGAAGAAGCAGGAAGCTCCAATTTTTATGCCATCGTACCAATATTTTGCAAAACCTTGTAAGGACCATAGTATTTTGGTGATAATTTATTATCCTTCTTAGCTTGCTTGAGGGACATTTGTTTATATGGTTGTAGCCGTAAAAATACCTAGTCTCCCACATAAAAACTTCTCTCACTGCGATGTTGATCTGCCTGTTGTTTCATTCGATTTTGTGCCAAATTTAGGTTATCCTTTAAGAGTTGGAGAACTTCTTGTTGATGCTCGATGTGATCCTCCACTGCTTGAACCCTAGCATTTTCCCTTAAATAATATGTGATGGATGGTGGATGATATCCATAAAGTGCCATAAATGGGGTCATTTTTGCTGTAGTATGGAAGGAAGTGTTATACCACCATTCAGCAAGAGGTAACCACTTGACCCATTGTGTTTGTTTATCAGATACAAAACAACAAATATATCCTTCCAAACATTTATTTACTATCTCAGTTTGACCATTAGATTGAGGATGATAAGATGAGCTATGAGCTAATTGAGTACCCAAACAAGAAAATAACTCTGTCCAAAAATTTCCAATAAAAATGGGATCTATGTCGCTCACAATAACCCTTGGGGTTCCATGTAGCTTTTGAATTGTGTCCATTAATGTAGTAGCGACTGTACTTGCTTTAAATGGATGAGATAATGCACAAAAGTTGTGCATACTTGGTAAGTCTATCAACTACCACCATGATGACACTCTTTTCTTCGGACTTAGGTAAACCCGTGATAAAATCCATTGAAATCTCCTCCCAACGTTGAATTGGAATGGATAAAGGTTGTAGAAGATCCGGGGTCTTAATTGTCTCAACTTTATTCTGCTGGCAAACCAAACATTCCGCCACAAACTTTTGAATATCATATTTAAGTCCATCCCAAAAAAATTCTTTCTTCACCCTGTGGTAAGTTTTTAAAAATCCTGAGTGTCCTCCTAAAGGGGAAGTGTGCAATTCCAAAAGAATCTTTTGTTTTAGTTGGGAATTCTTACAAAGATATAAGTGATCTTTGTACCATAAGGAATCATTTTTCCAACTAAATGTATCATATGTACTAGGATCTTGTTGCAAATTTTGAATGAGTGTCCACACTTCTTCGTCCTTCTTCCATTCATCCCTTGCTTCGGTTATCCAATCTGGTTGGATAATAGAAATGGCACAAAGCAATGCTTCCACCTCTTCATTCTTTCTTGAGAGTGCATCTGCAACAACATTAAGCTTTCCTTTTTTGTAGATTATTTCAAAGTCATAACCCAATATCTTTGTGACCCATTTTTGCTGCTCTTCTAAAGATAGTCTTTGTTCCAAAAAGTGTTTAAGACTATCATGATCAATTTTTACCTTGAAGTGTCTTCCCATTAAGTAAGGTCTCCATTTATTTAGTGCATGTAGTATTGCCAACATTTCCTTCTCATAAATAGCCTTTTTTAAATACTTTCCTTTGATTGAACGACTTTCAAAAGCAATGGGTCTTCCTTCTTGCATTAAAACAACACCAATTCCATTTCCTGAGGCATCACATTCCACAATAAAGGTTTTTGTGAAGTCCGGCGTAGCTAAGACTGGTGCTAGGCACATTGCCTCTTTAAGATGTTCAAAGGCCTTAGTTGCTTCAGGAGTCCATGAAAATGCATCTTTCTTCAATAATGTTGTTAGAGGTGCTGCTATTCTCCCATAATTCTTAACAAACTTGCGATAATACCTTGTTAACCCAAGAAATCCTCGCAACTTCTTTATGGTTGTGGGGACTTTCCATTCCTTAATGGCTTTAATTTTGTTAGGGTCTACCTTAACACCCTCATGAGATACAATATGACCCAGATATTCCACCTCTTGTACTCCAAAGAAACATTTGGATGTTTTTGCATATAATTGTTTCTCCTCCAATAGTTTGAGCACCCTATCAACATTTTGAACATGATCCTTCCAAGACCTACTGTAGATTAGTATATCATCAAAAAATACTAGCACAAATTTTTTAAGGAAGGGTTTGAAAATGGAATTATCAACCCTTTCAATGTAGAAAGTGGATTGGTAAGGCCAAAAGGCATGACCAAAAATTCATAATGAACCTCATGAGTTGGAAATCTTGTTTTCAGAATATCTTCAGTCTTCGACATTCTAATTTGATGATATCTTGAACAAAGATCCAACTTGGTAAGATAAATTTCTCCATGTAATTCATCCGATAATTCATCAATCACAGGAATGGGAAATTTATCTTTAATAGTGAGCTTATTGAGCTCCTTATAATCCGAACACATGCACCATGATCCATCTTTCTTGTGCACCAATACTACTGGAGCAGAGAAAGAACTTTGACTAGGTTGAATTATACCAACCTCTAACATTTCTGCAATCATATGTTCAATTTCACTCTTTTGGACTTAAGGATATCTGTAAGGCCTGATGTTTGGAGGAACACTTCCTGGAATCAAATGAATAGCATTATCATGATCACGAATAGGTGGAGTCCTTTGGGAGTATCAAACACCTTGGAATGATTGTCCAAGACTTTCTGGAGATCTAGAGAAATAGATGATTTTGATGTTAGAACTTCTAGTGAGCATAATGTTTCAATTACGCCCCATTGTTCTTTATTCAGAAGATTTTTCATGACATTAGAGCTTATTATCTTTCCTGGCTTCCCTGCGATACCTCGTAATTCGATTTCCTTTCCTTCCAAAAAAAATTTCAAGAAAAGTTCTTGAAAATTAAAAGCTACTGTCCCCAAAGATTGTAATCATTGTACTCCTAGTACAACATCAGCACCTCCCATTGGTATGGAAAGCATTGGACTATTCAATACATATTCCCCCATGGCTAGTTTGATATTATGGAATTTTCTAGAGAAATTTATAGTTCCTCCATTCACAACCATCACTTGACATTCAGGTGCTGGGTATGGGAAACAATTAAATTCCTTGGTTACCTTACAATGAATAAAATTATGGGTACTACCCGAATCAGACAACACTATTACCTTTTTCTTCTTGATATGTCCTTCTATCTTGATAGTTTGAGGAGTGGTAATTCCTGCCAATGCATTACAAGATATGGTCAGACTCATTTCTTCTTCTTCTAGGGTTTCTTCCTGGTGTATATCCTCTACTTTTGAAGTTTCTTCTTCATTTTCTTCCTCCTCTTCACAATCTATGTAAAATAATTTCTTCTCAAAACACTTATGGCCTTTACTGTATTTGCTATCACAGCTGTAGCAAAGCCCCTTTTCTCTTTTTTCTTCCAATTGTTGTGGTGTCAACCTTGTAGGTTGTGGAATTCTAGGAGTAACAACACTTCCATATTTATAGATGTGAGTGGTAGGCTTCTCTGTCGCCATAATTTTACATTCAATTTTTCTTGGCAACCTGAATGCCTTATCCAATGAATCGGGTTCCCAAACACAAACCTCATGTTGGATGTTATCCTTAAAGTCCCTATGAAGACATGAATCTTGTGTTACTCTTAAATATCAGTTACCCTTATATTCAATTTTTGGAAGTCCTAAATGTGCTCCACCACTGGACCCTTTTGTTTGAGATTTATCAATTGGATAAAAAAGGTGTTGCTCTTTGTATCCTCAGAATGTGCTATCATTTCCTTCGTAAAAATTGACCAAGTGACAATTTTTTTATGAGAGAAAAGACATCGATACCATACAAATGTATTTTGTTCTAAATGTAAATTTTCAATGCATACCTTTTGTGGTTTTTGCACATAATTGAGATTAAAATATTGCTCCATTTGTAGTATCCATGTTACGGGATCCTTGCCATCAAACTTCCTCATATCCATCTTTGGAATATGGTGGTTCTTCCATCCAACATTACAGTTTATGACATCACGATTAACATTTATTTTGTTCTCATCATGAGTTTCCTCACTATTCTTTTTCACCATTAGGAAACATTTCTTGTATCAACTTTGTCAAACATTCCATGTCCTGCGTTTAGATCATTCTTCATGTTTTCCATGTTGTCTTTCATTTTTTCTTCCATGTCATGCATCTTAGCTTCCATGCCGCTTCCATGCCATCCATCTTAGCTTCCACACCTTTCTACAAACCATCCATTTTCGCTTCCACGCCTTTCTCCAAAACTTCCATTTCATTTTTTGTTGCTCTTTGCGAGAGTGAAATTTGGTGCACGTCCTCTTTTAATTTTGATAGATCATGTTGCAATTATTCATCTTCATGAGTCATAGTAGAGTACTCTGAGGGCTTAATGGGTGTTGATTTATTTTTAGGAGGCATTTCCGAACCCAATACTGAAATATATGCTCAATAGGCCCTTGGAATCACTTCAAACTAATTTTTTTACACAAGGCTTATGCAATTCAGAAAAAAAATACACACCTTTTTCTTGATTTTGAGGAGCTCGATATTGAAACTGAATTATCTCTATGACTTCATATCTTCAATATCTGAAATTTGGCCCTAAGGTAGCCCTCTGAATCCTCTTTCGAATGCCACAGGTGTGACCTGATTTGGATTCTTGAAGACAAAGTTGTGTCCAATCTCCTATGATGACCTAATTATGGACTGGATCAGTAGAGCGAACTTGTACAACTTTCCACGTGTCACTATTTCCTCCTTCGGCTCTGAAATTGATATAAAAGAAACTACATTCCATGTACTTGTGGCCACTTTTGACAGAATTCTAATCCGATGCTTAGAGAGATAGTTATGAATATTTTCCCACGATCACCTCTTTGAGATGAAATTCGGGAGCCTAAAGAAGACCTAAATTCCATAGACCATATCTCCGAAAATATTGTGAAACAAGCTCTAAAATTTTGCAACGATGTTCCTCAGGATTTCGGCTTCACTCTCTCCAAATTTCAGCTTCTGAACCTTTGCAGAAAAAAATTTATAGAGAAAATTCCGCGATGACCTTTTTAGGTTAAATTCAGGAGCCTGCAAAAAGTCCTAACTTCCATAGACCATATCTTCGAAAATATTGCGAACCAGTATCTGAAATTTTGCGATGACGTTCCTCCATATTTTGGATTCGCACTCTAAAAATTTTAGCTTTTTAAACTTCATAGAAAAACTTTATAGCGAAAATGCCACGATGACCTGTTTGGAGCACCAACCCTAGAATCCAAAGCTCTGATACCAAATGTTGTGAAACCAGCTCCAAAAATAGAAGAAAAGAGATATCAACACCTTATAAATAAGCCACTTCAAGGGGGAAACCTCCAATACATTACATGAATGAACAATTCTCTGATGATACAAATGACAAAACCTCCTTTATATATATAGGAGTCCATGGTGCCACAATGTAATCCTAGTGGGGCCACAATGTAATCCTAGCTGACCTAACAATAATAATTGAAGGGCACAATAATAACAATATGGGGGTTACAGGGGTACAACGATAATAATAAGGGGGTTACACTAACAACAATAAGGGACTATACTAGTAATATAGGGACCTAACACTGAGTTTAATTTTTTCTACATTTTCATTTTCCCACAACTTCTTCTAAGTGCAGATCCATTCATCAATGATATTCTTGATCAATTATATCATCATAGGAATCAATATAAAGCTTAGATTTCCTTTTCAATTATTTATTTAATTAAGTTTTGATTTTATTTGTTTTAAATTCCAGATTTGGCATTTTGATTTTATTTTTACATTTTAATTTTGTTTTGATTTGTTTTTGCAGGAAAACAGTTGAAGAGATAAGAAGAAGAAGATCTCAATCAATGAGAAGGCTCCAAAAATTTAAGAATATGATTTTGAACCAATGAAAATTGATTGAGCAGAACCACTATTCCACAAACTTTCTTATGAATAAATCATTTTGTAAATATTATAAATAACAGATTTTAGAATGTAATAGGAGCTCCTCTTCTCTACAATTCTGGAATTCTTGATGGCACTATTTTCTACAGGATTTATAGGTGTAGGTTATAGGAGAGAAAACTCAGATCTGGGTATTATTGAGGATTTTTCCTTTGCATCCTAAATCATGCTTGAGGGGCAAAGTTTTCACTATTTCAGCTCTTGTTTTAAAAGCAAAAAGTCAAGATATGTAAAGGATGGATTGGAGACCTAAGTTAGAGAAATGGTTTCAATAAATTGGTATTTATAATACTATTGTTTTAAATATTGGTTTCATTTTATGATAGCATAAATGTGTCATTTTATTCATACTTGCACACTTTTGTCGGTATGAGTAATTCGCCTCAATTATATGTTATTATTAAATAAAAAATGTTATGTTGTGAACTTTTTCTGCATATTATTGTTTAGTTGTTCGAATTATTGATTTAACAATCAATATCATTTTGTGAACTACTTCCTAAATGTTGTTGGTTGATTATCTCAGTTAAGAGGCCTCTGAATAGAATGTGTTTTTGGTATACATAATATCATTTAATTTCACTTCTTCGTTAGCTTGATATTAATTATAAGCCATATACATTTAAATCCCAATTATTTAAAATATCTTGCTCTTGGTTGGGTTAGATCTATATTTTCCTGATTGAGATAGAATTAGGATAAATTTCCTTTTTCTTGCATTTTAGAATAATTTTGCATTTAGATTTAATTCTATATTACTAGAAGTACTCTTCTCAAAGAGACAAAACTTTAGTTCTGGTTTGGCTGAGCCCCAAATTATCTTAAGGATCACTTTCTTGCCTAATAAGCAAGAGAACTGATCTTACGTCTCTTTTCCATTGGTAGACAAAAGTTATATTTTAAGCCATTGGAGATTGAGAGAAGGTAGTTGGACCTACTTAAACTAGTCAGAACCACCATCCCAAATGGAAAAGGAGTTTCTTTAAGGTCTGGACCAAGTGGTTATCCCCCATGTTGTTGCAGCGAATTTTGAGGCTTCAATAGGTAGTTGATAATCCTTTTCTTGTTGAGAGGGATTTTTAAATTCAACAATAAAATGAACCACATACTAGTGTGGGATTCTAGTCACACATGAGTAAGGAATTTAGTGACACATTAGTGCTAATGTGGGCATCCAATTTTTAAATAAATTGTAATCTTATCTCATAACAACTTGTAATAGTTAACTGAGTGTGATAGACTTATTTAGAACAAGACTTTTGAGTTGAAAGTCAATGGTGAGGCATGAAGAATGATTCTATTATTTACAGCATCCAGTTGCAGTCTTAGCACTAGTGTGGATTGAGTTAAAATTAGTTTAACTAGTTCTAATTGAGTGATGACCTAGTGGACGGTCAAGTGAATTAAAATAGATTTAATTCACAAGTATTGATCTACCAAGTAACTAATGATTCACTATTAATAGCTATATACATGTCAATTTTGATGACGACCCAATTGAGACAAAGGCTAAAGGTAAGTAAACTATCAGTTGTATTATTAGTGAATTGTCCGAGCGCAATTATAAAGCCACAACATGCACATGATGGATTGTGAAGTCAAGGAAGGTTAGAATTCCTATTTAATAGGAATTATTTTTCCTATAGATTACGTGAGCAAGGCAAGATAAAGGTGGGAAGGAAATTGACTATGTATTGGTCCAATTTTGCCTAGATCAATGTGAGACGATTGGTAGAGTTTATGAGGTTCTTGTGAGCACACATGCATTGTATTGTTTCATGATTCCTTAGATAATTATACAATAAATATGGAGGGGTTTTGAGAAGTTGCTTTCCCCAGGAAAATATTGTGTTGTGCAATTGATTTACTTCTTTCTCTTACCTGCATGTGATTGAGCGATCATGATTTTTATTCCGCAAATATTGTAGAAGGATTCAGTATCTTGTTTCAGTACATTGCATGATTGGATTGAATCCATTGGTTCAATTTCTATAATTCTCACCTTGAATTAATTAATATTGATTAATTAACCAGTTTTCCTAAGTTTAGACTTAGGAAACATTAAAAAAATTGTTAAGAATATAATTAAGTCCCTTCTAGACGCAATTTCTAGAAATTATTTATGGGTTCTTGAGATCTCATGTATTCTAGCCTCTCAAAAAAGTTTCATGTCTAGAACACATATGATGCTACAAAAACTAACAAGATGGAGAGAAGGGGGAGAGAGAATGACAAAGAGAGGGGGATAGTCAACATAGTTGTAGGACGAAGCGAGAGAGAGAGAGAGAGAGAGAGATGGGGAGATAAGAAGAAAGACATATATAGAGAGAAAGGTGGAGAGAGAGAGAGAGAGAGAGAGGGACTAAAAAGGGATATGGAGAGAGAGAGAGGAGAGTAGGAGGGAAGATATATAGAAGGGGAGACAGAGGAAGAGAATGGGAAGAGAGAGAGAGAGAGAGGGAAGGAGATATAGATAGATATGGAGGAACAATGTGTATGTTTGCAGGGTGATATAGAGATAAAAAGAAGGAGAGACAGAGGGAGGTAGAGATATATATGGAAGGGGGAGATAGGGAAGAAGAGAGATATAGAGGGAGTTCATTACCCTCATCAATATATGTAATAATATGATTCATATTTTTCGCACGATCAACTCTTATTTTATTATGTTTGTCATTAAATGGAAGCCATAGACGAGACCAATCAATATCAAAATAACCTTTCAATTTCTGAGGCCAAACTCTACTTAAAATAAGACCATAATATTATGGTATATCAGTTATCACAATATGAATGATTTGAAATACTTTGGGTTGGGATGATAGTCTTAGTAAGGCATATTTAAGTTCACCCAAAACCTTAACTTTTGACCTATCAAGTTGAACGATTTGAGTGGTTGATTCTTGGGGCCTAGAATTTATTTTTAAGCATGCATAGTATGGCATGATATTAGAATATGCATCATAGTCAACTAAACAATTGTGCATGTTCTTATTAAAGATATCAAAATTTTAAAAAATGGTGAAGTATGAGAGTTGGATCTGTCACCTATTAATATGGTGTCTACCTATTTCATCTTGTCAAGAGAAGAAGGAGGCTTCAATTTGGTTTTAATTTTAGTAACAACAACAATCGATGGTAATGGAGATTTAGGAGTATCATTTAAAGCATTTGGTAAAATTTTATGTTGTTGTTTTAACTTACTAACTTCATATAATGAGATATTTTCATTAGTCTTCTTCATGTCCTCAACAATACTATACTCTATATTATCATAAATAACAAGATTTTTATAATTTGACCTATCTAGAGTGGATATTTTATCTACAAGAGCAAGAGGAGTGGATGGAGCAAGAGTATAACTTTTATTTCCAAAACATGAAGAGGTACCTGCAACAAGGCCTTTATTAGCAGGAGTAGTACCTACAAGGATTTTTCTCGTTGTTACAGCAAGAACCTCTTCCTCTTCTTCATCAAATATGGAACCAAAAAAATCCCAGGTCTCATTACACTCAGATTCACTTCTTCTTCTTCCTCCTCATATTTTTTTTGGTATGGTTCTTCCCCCTTGTCTTCTTCTTCTTCGATAGTTTAAATTCGACCAGAAGGAGGATTTTGTTGAGCTCATCTAAATGGTCTGAATGGTCTCCTTGAGGATGATTGTTATACAACCTACTTCTTTAAATCAATAACTTTGTTTGATAGGGATTTGATAGCTTTTTGGATCCCTTCCATATCAAATGCATCCTTAGTTCTCCTCTTATTCTTCTCTTCTTTAAATGTAATTTTTCTGAGTTGGTTGAGAATATGATTTATTTTTTTCTATGGAAGCTTTCTTAGCAAGGGCTAGCATTTGTTTCTCAACATCAATTTCTTCTTTTATATTATCAACTAGAGTAATCTTATTTACTCAGTTGACAAACATATCCATTAATGTGGGTAGAGCTTTGATATACCATTCGACTTGAAAATACTAACCTGGCTTCGAAGTACCTAATATATTATTCAAAAATTTAAAAAATATTCTATTAAAATCCTTAAACCCATCTTAGTATTGGATAGTTCATTTATTAATGAAGTTGGTGACTTATCATCTCCATTTTTTTTCAAAAATAAGTCCTTCAAAGTATCCCAATTGGTAATAGTGTTAGCAGGTAAAGTGAAATACTAAGAATCAAATTTGCCTTCAAAAGTATGAGGAAAAGGTATAAATAACACTTATTCTTCCTGAATATACCTTAAATTGATAGCTAACCTAAAATTATTAATATTTTCTTTGGGAGGTATATTATTATCATGATTAAATTTGGGAAGCCATCATTTGGGATGTTTAGGTAGATGATGTTATTGTCCCCCAATATTCACAACTCCAAGTGTTTCGTAGGGTCTTTATTCGATTCTTGGAGTAGTATAACAGTAGGAGAGGTTACTTTGGATGTTGAAGGAATGGTTGTAACTATAAAAATGGGAGATATTACAGGTTGATTCTAAGAAGCAGAGGTGGATGAAGATAAAGGAAAAATTGTTTGTGTTGATTGTACAATTGAAGGGGTGATGGTAGGTGTAGGAGGGGGGAACAAGGAATAATATTTTCATTGGTTGTTGAGTTAGAACTTGACACAATATTCTTTCAGTGATGTGTTCCTATTGGAAACTCAAAGGGTTTTACTCCTAACTTTTCACTTTGAGCTTTGGTTATGATACAAAAACTATTCAGTGATGATGTGATACTTCCTTATGAAGCTTTAAATGCTTGAGGTTTATATCCTGATATTTAGAGACCTTCAATCATATGAATAATACTTTTAAGTTCATGTGATATAGTAGGATCTTCAGGCAGACGTGTGTCAACTGAAGGCTCACTAGAAAATATACATACAAAACTAGGAATTGGAGATATGACCTCATATTTTTGTGTACGTGAAGGTTCAATAACTTGACATAAGAGGATATCATGAAGGGGATATCTTGAAGGGGATCTAGAAGTTGTGGGAGAAATCAAGGGAGGATATGAACACTTTGAATGACTAGTGCACTTCTAATGTGATATTCTTTCCATTCACAATCAGACAACCCTCCTTCTAGCGCCAAAAATGTTGATGGCCAGAAATGACCTCATCAACATTTGAGAAACCACCCGTTCAGAGCCCCAAAATAGACTCTTTTCTGTTTGGGATAGTGGTTCTGACTAGTTTTAAATTGGGCCTAGTTACCCTTATGAAGATTTCTCCAATGAATGGATACTTGGGGATATGGTAGCCAAATGGTAATATGAAAGATCTAGAGAATATTCTAATTGATTGCAATAAAGGAAATGATATATATATATATATATATATATATATATATATATATATATATATATATATATATATAAGTCGGACACTAATATATATTTGAAAATGTAAGACAACTTCAACAACTAGAAATTTAGTTCTTAGGTTATCTCATTGATTAAGAGAAAACTGTAAATGAAATTTTTAATTCAATTAAATATTTAATTGAATTAAAATCGAAAAAAAATAAATTAATTAAAAAAATAATAATAATAAAATAAAAATAAATAAATAAATAAATAATCACATATAAACTTATAATCGTTATGATTATGAATGAAATAAATAACAAAGTTGTAGTGAATTATCAAATCACTCAATCACAAACATAAACAACACTTAAATGATTCTAATCACAAATTTAAGAAAATCAGTTTGATAATAGTACCAAATCTACTCTATCTCATTGAAACATGGAATCAAAATTCCTCTTTTCTTATATTGGAAAAGAGAAAAGTAAAAAAGTGTAACTAGGTATTTTCTTTGCAAATTTTAGAACACTAACAGGACTATATATATATATATAAGTCGCACACTAATGTATATTTGAACATTTAAGACAACTTCAAAAACTAGAAATTTAGATCTCAAGTTATCTCATTGTTTAAGAGAAAACTGTAAATAAAATTTTTAATTCAATTAAATATTTAATTGAATTAAAATCGAAAAAATAATCACATATAAACTTATAATTGTTATGATTATGAATGAAATAAATAACAAAGTTGTAGTGAATTATCAAATCATTCAATCACAAACATAAACAACACTTAAATGATTCTAATCACGAATTTAAGAAAAGCAGTTTGATAATATTACCAAATCTACTCTATCTCATTGAAACATGGAATCAAAATGCCTCTTTTCTTATATTGGAAAATAGCAAAGTAAAAAAGTGTAACTAGGTCTTTTCTTTGCAAACTTTAGAACCTCTAGCTCTGTGCCCAAGATCTACTTAAATATTTTTTACAACTTCAAGGAAGGTAGTTGTTCTTCCTGAATTTTCTAAATAAAATATTAACAAAAATATAAAAATAGGGAATTGTTACAACATTCGAACTGAAGACAATTTTAGATTTTAGAAGCATCTAATGCAAGTGAGTTATTGGTTGATTTCCATATTTTATGGACTTCTAGAAGCTCTACCAATTCTAGAGATGAATTACGTTTAATATTGACTCGACACTTGTATATGTGAGATTCAAGTGATGGAAACATTTGCATGATATGATTGTTTATTGCCTTAGTTACCTGCAAATAATCATTGGGTTCAATTAAGAATTCCCAATTTTCCTCGATATTTACCATATGTAATTGCTCAATTTTGTTGAGAGTTTCAACTCTATCCTTTTATGCTTGTATCTTAAATGCTTCTTCCTCAAGAAGAATTGTATCTGAGTTTCCTAGTAGTGATTTTTTCTCCTTAAAAGACTAAGATATAAACTCCAATAGAGGATCATAGAGCTTCTCTTCTACCTTGATTGTTTCCTTGGCTAGGTGAATGTGGGTCTTCTAGGCATATATAGCTATGTATTTTTGTATTTCAATAATTTTGGGCAACTTGGAAAGGTGTATTTTTTTATCATCTTGCCAGTAAAGGAGCTCAGTCAATTTCTACCATGCTTCATCATATTCCATTTCCATTTCAACAATATCATTAAGAAAATAATGAATAATATTTTCTTGAACCAACGTTCTGTACAAATTATGACAAAACAATTATTTCTCATGTTGTAGTTATTAATTCATATTAATAAATTTGTGTTTGAATTTTGTAATATCATTGATGTGTGCCTCCAATTTTTACACCTTTCTTTGTAAATATTTTATTTGAGCATATTTCTATAGGCTTTCATCCTCGAAGCTTTTGTGTATTCAAGTAATATCAACTTATATTTTTTCATTAATCTCGGAGGTTTCTTGCTCCAACTGATTAATTCGTTCAATTTTTTTATCAATAAATTCATTTACTTTGGTTTCCATCACAATGTTATCATTTTCATAATCCCTTGTGCATTGAGTTCATTCTTGATATGCTTTATCAGGAGTAAGTGAAGATCCATCACAAACTCCCTCTATAGGGATTGCTCATAGGGTCTGACTTTCCTTGGTTTTTCTCTTTTTCCTTCCTTTCCTAAGAATGTCTGTGTTGTGAGCTATAAAAGACTTATATGGGTGGTGTTTCCTTTATTTCAAGTTGAAACATAGAATCAAGAGACATTAGAATTTATTGGAACCTGTTAGAATGTGGATAAGTGTCTTAATGAAAACATGGGGTTCTATACGAGTAGTCCCAGGAACACTAGGAAGAGGAGAATATGATTGTTTACCAATAGTATATTTAGTATGTACTTCAGGAATACTTGGTTCTTTTGTCTTATTAGAAATTTTTGAAGTGATCTTCTCAAATTCCTTCCAATCATGTATAATGTTGATATCCCCTATATCTTGTGAAGTTGTCACTTCATGACGTGAGATAGGATGCACCTATATAGGTATAGTTTCTTATGAAGTAGCTCCATGTGCTAAAAAATATGTATCTTTTACTATTGTTTCCTCTACTAAAATTTGTAATAAACTAAATGGAAAAGCATTCCTTTTGCTATCTCTATAAAATAAAAATTGTTGATAGTTATATCGGGGTAATTGTTCATCTTTTCTATAGAAAACTTGATAAGAAATAGTTCTACATAACATTTCATCATAGGAGAAGTATCATGGATATACTTGCTAATGAATGCAGTTGTAGTTATCTTCTCAATAAATTTAGAAGGATCATGCAATTTCACAAAAATTGTGGCCAATTTTAAAGCATAAAATTTTTTCAATTCATTTTGAGTATGAATGAAATTTTGAAGAGTGTAAATCAAATCTTCAAAATAAACTCAATCCAAATCTTCTTCGAATCTCCTTTAAGGTCAAGGGCTACCCTTGTTCCTATTTTTTGATAGGAAACTTTTTTACTTGGGACTTTATATGAAATATATAGTGTCAAGACATGTGTAGAACCATAACTTCCCCAAACTCTGATATAATTAAAATAATCCTTTGAAAACCATTCTCCAATCCTAGACAAGCAATCCATAACATCTTAGGACATCCTCGAGGGTTTAGAGTTAAAAATTTCTTGGTAGATGGGGATTATGAAAAGTTGGAAAATTTGATATAAATGGTCAAAGTACTTATCTTCCCGCAATTTACAATAATAAAGGTGATTTGGTAGGGTATCGGCACGTGTCCATTTCTATCTCATTGCTAGAAATTCTATAGAGAAACATAGGGTGTCCATTATGAAAGATGACATGTAGAAGGGGGGATTATAAGTGACTATTTTTTTGGTATGAAATGAGAGAATATGTTGGGAAATATTATTGGAGAATATTTCAACCCAATTGAAAGTGAATCCTTCAAAATACCTGTGGATGAGAAGGAGCAAATGTAGCGGGAAATGTGAGACATCCTAATAAGCAAAGAGTCTACATAACATGGAGGAAACATAACTGAAAGGAGGGATTAAGGAGACTATAGATTATTTATGAGATGAAACCTCCTTATGTTTGTTAGGGTCCCTCCATCATTCCTTAATTAAACTAGGAAGTAGTTTCTCATTATTCTTGTATTATGCCTTAACAAAACCCTCTACAAATTGAGTATTGTACATAAGTTGGGGTTTTGGAACTTTGTACGTACCTTGAATATATTGTTCTTTGAAGGAGACTGTTAGAAAGTGTAGCTATAAAGGCTTAGTTTGACTTTAGCCTTAGTCAAACTGAGTAAATCAAATTTCCACATCAATGGGACAACTTGGAGGTAGTAAACTTGTGTGACATGGCCATGTCTACTAGTTTACTTAGTAAAATTGAATTATAAGCTAGAAGTAGAGTTGCATGTAGTGATCGCTAATATTTAGCAATATAGTTAAGTTATTGTTACTTGAGCTAATTTAACTAAGCTCTAGTCATTAGTTGAGTCAATTGAGTAGTTAAGATTGTTGTTAACTCATTGATCTCTCAGTTAACTTGTCAATCAGATAAAAATAGACACAGTCATGCATGGAATTTGAATTCCTAGTTGAGGCGGAGGAAAACACATGTTTGTATTTATATTTGTTTATTGTTTAGTATACAGTGATTTTGCAATGCGTAGATGATCAATTCCTCAAGAAATTTTGCAAGGAAATAGGGAATTCTCCTCTTATTTAGGATCTCAATTTATCCTAAATTGCGCAAGAAAAAGGAGGTTGGTTGAGGCTCAAATTGGCTAAGCATTAGCCAAAGAAATTTAGGAAGCAGGAGAACAGGATTGCAGTGTAGGGTGTGCTTCATAGTAGAAGCAAGACATTATAATTGTTTACATTTTCATCTGAATTAACGCAAAGCAGCGGAGGGGTTTTTCCCAATTGGGTTCCCCTACAAATCACTGTGTACTTGTGGTTTTTCTTGTTTCATTTCTATGCATGTTGTTCTAAATTACGATTTTCATTTTGCATATTGGTAGAGTATAATTTGTGTCTTCTAAGTTTAGTTCGATTTCTTGAGAAGTTGCAATTTCTATTAAATTTCTACATGGTCTCAAATCCCTAAAATCACATTATAACTAGTATTTTGAACTTGTCTCTCAGGAATTTCAAATGTGCAGCATAGTGATTGCAGGCAGTGTTGACAAGTGTCACTAGGATAGGTCTTCATATTGACTATGTAATTATGTATTTATGCTTGCTTCATGTGTTTCATGAGCAAGGTTTTATTATAGGTCAATATATTTCTTCTTGATGTCTATTATGATTTGTATTATGGTTATAAATGTATTCTAGAGTCATGTATATGAAGTGTCTAGTCAAAAGGATATGCTCCAAGACCTTGTCATTTAACTATGAAGGAATGGCTCATGACAGCCCTCATGTCAACCTCAATAATGCTGGAATATAAGCCTTCCAAGTCGGCCAATGAACAGTGCTAAAGTCAACCTACAAAAGAGCTTGTAGGGTCGGCCTAAATTTGGAACAGTGCATTATATATTGATGGATTTGTGGCTCATTTGAACACAAGGTTTTTGGATTTTTATGAAGCAAAAAGTGCGGATATGTCTGAGATATTCAGACTGTTCTAAAGAAATAAATTAGGATTATTTACAATGATGATATGAAACGGTGAAGATCTAAGTTTTGGTGAGTCTATATTCTGGTTTTGAGGCGAATTCTGTGGTTCAGAATTTTGGTAAGTCTGTGAACCATCTCCAGATTACATTGCGAGAAAAGAAGGAAGGTAAATATGTGATTTACCTTCTTTATGGACATTGCGTAAATGGGAGGTAGTAAATTTTTAGTAAAGAAGCCTCAAGGTCATGCGAAGTGAAAGGTCTCAAGTGACCTTGTCAGATATCTTAATAAAAACAAGTTTGTGGTAAGGCATTACTATGTAAAGTCCAAAGACGTTCTAGCGCAGCAAGAAAGATATTTTTTGAGAGTACTACAGACAAAGAATAATACGCAAAGAAGAAGTGTTCAGGTAACCAAGTCGAGATCAAGAAAGATAGACTTAGAGACCGAGCTCTCTAGTGCTAGTGCATGACAATGTCGATTGGTGCAGAAAAGAAGGACCATCTTTAAAGGGAAAGAAAGAAGTAGTGACAAGGTCTTGGAGGCATAAATAGGTCAAGGGTTCGAGTCTTGGTCATGGTAATTTTCATTTGAAAGTCTATAAGAAGAATTACTTGTAGGTTTTCCTCTCGAAGAGGGAGAGGTTTTGCCCTGGCTTGAAGAGCCTATATTTTTGTATCTTGTGTTTTTGGTAATTGACTTGATGAAAGACATAATAAGCTAAGAAGTGAATACATATGTAAGTAAAGTAAGATCACAAGTAATTATCAAGGAGATCATTTGAATTAATCTCCGCCCTCACAAATTCTCAACAGGCGGCACGAGTGTAGGCAGAGCAAGTGCAAGCAGCACAAGTGTAGGAAGAGTGAGTGTAGTGTTTTTTCTTAAGATTCGAGAGGATGCCTTTTAACAGACTGACATTGGAGTATGCTTTGAAGAAATTTTTAATTTATGAGCTTGGAACAAATTTAGGTTCATCACAAGTGCCCTAGGAGCAACATTTTGGAGTAGCCAAAATCTTAACAAGGGGGCAGTCCTTGAAGTCCTCATGTACAATGATAATTGAAGAACTAATGAGTTGTTAAGAGGTTGAGTTATGGAACCCTAGTTCAAGGCAGATCTAGAAGGCCCTATGTGCATACTTCTTGATGGAGCTACAAGGCTTCCAGTGAGAAAATCACTCAGTTAATGATTAGTGACATAAAAAAGAGTTGTGATCATGGATATTGGTATATTGAGAAGCAGATATATCTCCCATAGGGATATCGAGACTCCAAGGGATTCTAGTTTTAGATGGAGAAACCCTATCCAAGCTTGTACTTCAGGATTTGTGGAGATCATAATCATTATTGCAGTAGTTGTAACAACAGTGTGGAAGTGTTAGGTCCCTATATTACTAGTGTAGTCCCTTATTTTTGTTAGTGGAGCCCCATTATTGTTATTTTTGTACCCATTTAGTCCCCATATTGTTATTATTGTGCACAAGAAAAGCCCGCTATTGTTATTTTTGTGCCCTTACATTATTATTGTTAGGTCGACTAGGATTATATTGTGACCCCATGAGCTCCAATATACAGAAAGGAGGTTTTGTCAGTTGTCATTAGGGGAATTTTGAGGTCTAAAATGGGCCTCCTAAGAAAAATGTACAACTAAAATAAACTTTATAAGAACCAATAGGATTCAAGATGATGATGTCAACCATGGGGCTTAATTCACCATTTTTGGAGTAAAAAAGTAAAAATATTAAAAAAATAATAAAATAATGAAACTACTTTTTCAACTCGTATTTTGAACTTATCTCCCTAAGGGTTTACTCAAATTTCGAGTGGGAATACTCGTTGGATGTGAAATTTAATTCTTCATCGAAGGAGTACCCCTGTTGCATACTTTTGATGGACTTTGCTGCATGAAAAATGAGAAATACATGAAAAACGTGATTGCAATCACGTTTTCTATGTATTTCTCATTTTTCGTATATAAAATTCCATCAAAAGTATGCAACATGGGCACTCCTTGGATGAGGAATTAAATTTTGCATCCAACGAGTATTCCCGCTCGAAATTTGAGTAAACCCATAGGGAGGTAAGTTCAAAATACGAGTTGAAAAAGTAGTTTTTTCTTTTTTTCCTTCTAAAATTTGATGATGTAATCAAATCTTATTTTATTATTTCCACTATTATTTTATAATTTCCTTATGAGGCCTATTTTAGACCTCAAAATTCCCCTAATATATCATCCAAGAATTGTTCATTTATGTAATGTAAAGGAGGTTTCCCCCTCGAAGAGGCTGATTTCTGAGGCGTTGATATATCTTTTATTATATTTTGTGAGTTGGTTTCATAACATTTGGTATCATAGCTTTGGATTCTAGGGTTTATTTGCTTCAAACATACCATCGTGGAATTTTCACTATAACTTGTTTTATAAGAAGATTCATAAGCTAAAAAAAACCATTTGCAAAAAATTATGAGGAACATTGTGTAAAAATTTCAGATCTTGGTTCACAATATTTTCGGATATATGATCCGTGGAAGTTAGGGGTTTTGCAGGTTCCCGAATTTCAACTCAAAGAGGTGACCTTGGGTAAATTGTCACAACTCTCTCTCTGAGCATCGAATTGGAATTCTATCAAAAGTGGCTGAAATTACACGGACTTTAGTTTCCTATGTATTGATTTCAGAGTTGAAGGAAGAAACACTGACACGTGGCACGTTTTACAAGTTCACTCTACTGAACCAGTCCATAATTAGGTCATTGTGGGAGATTGGGCATAACTTTGCCTTGAAGAATCCAAATCAGGTCAGACCTGTGGCATTAGAAATAATATTCAAAGGTATACTAAAGGACCGAAGATAAAATCTTGGGAATCTAAAATTACAGAGATACATCAGTTTCAATATATAGCTCCTCAAAATCAAGAAAAAGGTGTGTATTTTTTTAAAATTGCATAAGTTTTGTTTGAAAAATCAGTTTCAAGTGATTCCAAGGGCATATTGAAGCACAAATATCAATATTGGGTTCTAAAATTGCGCCTAAATAGAATTAAACACCAATTAATCCCTCAAAAGTCTTTACTATGACTCATGAAGAGGAAGAAGTGCAACATGATATATCAAAGTTACAAGACAAAGTGCGACAAATTTCGCTCTCGCAAAGAGTAACAAAAAATAAAATGGAAGCTAATATGGATGGTTTGAAGAAAGGCGTGGAAGCTAATATGGATGGTTTAAATAAAGGCATGGAAGCTAATATGGATGCTTTGAATAAAGGCATGGAAGCTAAGATGGATGGTTTGAAGAATGGCATGGAAGCTAAGATGGATGGCATGGAAGCTAAGATCGATGAAAAAATGAAAGGAAACATGGAAGACATGAAAAATGATCTAAAATTAGACATGGAAGGTTTAACAAATTTGATACAATAAATGATTCCTAATGTCAAAAACGTAGTAGAGGAAACTCGTGATGAGAACCAAATAAACGCTAATCGTGATTTCATAACCTCTAATGTTGGATTGAAAACCTGCCATATTCCAAAGATTGATATGAGGAAGTTTGATGGAAAAGGTCTCATAACATGGATACTACAGATGGATAAATATGTTGATCTCCATAATGTGCAAAGCACAAAAAAGTTACGCATTGCAACTTTACATTTATAAAAAAATACATGTGTATGGTATCGATGGCTTTGCTCTCGTAAAAAAAAATCACTTGGTCAATTTTTACAGAGGAAATTATAGCACATTATGAGGATACAAAGAGAAATACCTTCTTTAGCCAATTGATCAATCCCAAACAAAAGGGTTCGATAGTGGAACACATTAAGGACTTTCAAAAATTGAATATAAGGGTGACTGATATTCCATAGGAACACAAGATTGATGTCTTCATAGGGACTTTAAAGGATAACATCCAACATGAGGTTCACCTTTGGGAACCCGATTCATTTGAGAAGGCATTCAAGCTGGAAAGAAAAATTGAAAGTAAAATTATGGTGACAAGGAAGCCTACCACTCACATCTATAAAGATGGAAGTGTTGCTACTCCTAGACTTCCACAACCTACAACATTGGCACCAAAAAAATTGGAAGAAAAAAGAGAAAAAGGGCTTTGCTACATTTGTGATAGCAAATACACTAGAGGTCATAAGTGTGCTGAGAAGAAATTATTTTCCATAAATTGTGAAGAGGAGGAAGAAAATGAACACGAAACTTCAAAAGAAGAGGATATACACTAGGAACCAACCCTAGAGAAAGAAGAAATGCCATATCCTGTAATGCATTGGCAGGAATTACCACTCCTCAAACTCTCAAGATAGAAGGACATATTAAGAAGAAAAATGTAATAGTGTTGATTGATTTGGGTAGTGCCCATAATTTTATTCATTGTAATGTATCCAAGGAATTGAATTGCTTCCTATAGCCAGCACCAGAGTGTCAAGTGATGGTTTCAAATGGAGGAACTATAAATTTCTCTTGAAAGTGCCATAATGTCAAGCTAACCATGGGGAAATATGTATTGATAGTCCAATGCTTTCGATTCAAATGGGAGGTGTTGATGTTTTACTAGGAGTATAATGGTTACAATCTTTGGGGATGGTAGCTTTTAATTTTCAAGAACTTTTCTTGACATTTTTTTCAGTAGTAAAGGAAGTTGAATTACGGGGTATCACAGGGAAGCTGGGAAAGATAATAAGCTTTAATGTTATGACAAATAATTTGAAGAAAGAACAACGAGACATAATTCAAAATTTGTGCTCACTATAAGTTCCAACATCAAAATCATCTATTTCTCTAGATCTCCAAAAAGTCTTGGACAATCATTCCAAGGTGTTTGAAACAACCAAAGGACTTCCACCTATTTGTGATCATGATCATGCTATTAATTTGATTCCAGGAAGTGTTCCTCCAAACATGAGGCCTTACAAATATCCTTATGTCCAAAAGAGTGAAATTGAATGTATGATTGCAGAAATGTTAGAGGCTAGTATAATTCAACCTAGTCAAAGTTCTTTCTATGCTCCAGTAGTATTGGTGCACAAGAAGGATGGATCATGGCACATTTTTCCTGATTATAGGGAGCTCAAAAAGCTCACTATTAAAAATAATTTTCCTATTCCTGTGATTGATGAATTATTGAATGAATTACATGGAGCATTTATTTTACCAAGTTGGATCTTCATTCAGGATATCCTCAAATTATAATGAAGACTGAAGGTATTCCGAAAACAACATTTCGAACTCACGAGGGTAATTATGGATTTTTGGTCATGCCTTTTGGCCTTACCAATGCACCTTCTACATTTGAAGGGTTGATGAATTCCATTTTCAAACCCTTCCTTAGAAAAATTGTGTTAGTATTTTTTGATGATATACTAATCTACAGCAGATCTTGGAAGGATCATGTTGAACATGTTAACAGGGTGCTCAAACTATTGGAGGAGAAACAATTATATGCAAAAAACTCCAAATATTTCTTTGGAGTACAAGAGGTGGAATATATGTGTCATATTGTAGCTCAGGAGGGTGTTAAGGTAGACCCTAACAAAATTAAATCCATTCAAGAATGGACATTCACCACAACCATAAAGCAGTTGCGAGTATTTCTCGAGTTAATAGGGTATTATCGCAATTTTGTTAAGAATTATGGGAGAATAGAAGCACCTCTAACAACATTATTGAAGAAATATGCATTTCCATGGACTCCTAAAGCAACTAAGGCCTTTTAACATCTTAAAGAGGCAATGTCTAAAGCATCAGTCTTAGCTATGCCAAACTTCACAAAAGCCTTTATTGTGGAATGTGATGCCTCAGGAAATGGAATTGGTGTTGTTTTAATGCAAGAAGGAAGACCAATTTCTTTTGAAAGTCGTCCAATCAAAGGAAAGTATTTACATAAAGATACTTATGAGAAGTAAATGTTGGCAATACTACATGCACTAAATAAATAGTGACCTTACCTAATGGGAAGACACTTCAAGGTGAAAACTAATCATGATAGTCTTAAATACTTTTTGGAACAAAGACTTCAGAAGAGCAGCAAAAATGGGTCACAAAGATATTGGGTTATGACTTTGAAATCATCTACAAAAAAGGAAAGCTAAATTTTGTTGCAAATGCACTCTCAACAAAGGATGAGGAGGTGGAAGCATTGCTTTGTACCATTTCTATTATCCAACCAAATTGGATAATCGAAGCAAGGGAGGCATGGAAGAATGACCAAGAAGTGTGGACACTCATTCAAAATTTGTAGCAAGATCCCAGTACATCTAATACATTTAGTTAGAAAAATGATTCCTTATGGTAAAAATATTGCTTATATATTTGTAATAATTCCCAACTAAAACAAAATATTATTTTGGAATTTCACACCTCTCCCTTAGGAGGACACTCAGGATTTTTAAAAACTTACCACAGGGTGAAGAAAGAATTTTTTTGGGATGGCCTTAAAACTGATATTCAAAAGTTTGTGGTGGAATATTTGGTTTTCTAGCAAAATAAATTTGAGACAATTAAGACCTCGGGTTTTTTATAGCCTTTATCCATTCCAAGTTAACGTTGGGAGGAGGTTTCAATGGATTTTATCACAGATTTACATAAGTTCGAAGGAAAGAGTGTCATCATGGTGGTAGTTGATAGACTTACCAAGTATGCACACTTTTGTGCATTATCTCATCCATTTAAATCAAGTACAACTACTACTGCATTTATGGAAATAATTGAAAAGCTACATGGAAACCCAAAGATTATTGTAAGCGACAGAGATCCCATTTTCACTGGAAATTTTTGGACGGAATTACTTTCTTGTTTAGGTACTCAAATAGCTCATGTCTCATCTTATCATCCTCAATCTTATGGACAAACTGAGATAGTGAAGAAATGTTTGGAGGGATATCTTCATTGTTTTTTATCTGATAAACAAATACAATGAGTTAAGTGGTTACCTATGGCTGAATTGTGGTATAACACTTCCTTCCACACTACAAAAAAAATGACCCCATTTATGGAACTTTATGGATATCATCCACTGTCCATCACATCATGTTTAAGAGAAAATTATAAGGTTCAAGCAGTGGAAGATCACATCGAGCATCAACAATAAGTTCTACAACTCTTAAAGTATAACCTAAAATTCACAAAATCGAATGAAACAATAGGAAAATCAACATCACAGTTAGAGAATTTTTGATGTAGGAGACTGGGTATTTTTACGACTACAACCATACAAAAAAATGCCCCTCAAGCAAGCTAAGAAGGACAATAAATTATCACCAACGTATTATGTTCCTTACAAGGTGTTGCAAAAGGTTGGTACTATGGAATACAAATTGGAGCTTCTTGTTTCTTCCTGAGTGCACCCAGTTTTCCATGTTTAATTCTTAAAGAAGGTTATAGGTGACAAAATTCCAGTTCAAACAATATTTCCAAAACTTGATGAGGAAGGAAAAATCATATTGGAACCTGAAGTAGTCACAGAAACAAGAAATTGATAGCTACGGAATCGATCAATTTCATAGTATCTCATCAAGTGGAAGAACTTACCCACTGAATATTCCACATGGGAGGATGATAATTTTATACAAAAGCATTTAGAACTACTCAAGCGTTGAGGACGACAACGCTTTTTTGAAGGACAGGGGCATGTTAGGTCCTTATATTACTAGTGTAGTCCCTTATTTTTGTTAGTGTAGCCCCCTTATTGTTATTTTTGTACCACTGTAGTCCCCATATTGTTATTATTATGCCCCATAAAATCCCACTATTCTTATTTTTGTGCCCTTAAATTAGTATTGTTAGGTTGGTTAGGATTATATTGTGACCCCATGGACTCCTATATATAGAAAGGAGTTTTTGTCATTTGTATCATCGAAGAATTTTTCATTTATGTAATGTAAAGGAGGTTGCCCCATCGAAGAGGCTGACTTATAAGGTGTTGATCTATATTTTCTTATATTTTGTAAGTTGGTTTCATAACAGGAAGAATAAACAAAGCAATAGTAGAAGCAGTATGAGTAGATCATATTTTTCCATGCATGCAGCTATACCTCCAGGCGTGAGGTGGGGTGATGTAGAGCTTTATACCCATAGTTGTAAATATTTGGGTAGGGTCCATTGAGGTATCCTCCTCATGGATGATTTGTTGAAAACATGTAGCAAGAAATTCTCAATTTGACTTTAGCCTAAGTCAAATTTATTAAATCAATTTTCCACATCAGCAGGACAACTTGGATGCAGTTAACTAGTATGACATGGATCTTGTCACTCAATTAGCTCAATAAATTTGATTTAGAGGGCTTCAATTTTAGTAATGCATGTGTGATTGCTTAGTTTTAGTAACACAATTCAGTTATTTTGAGCTATATTTAGTTAACTGGCCTCTAACCATTGATAGAATCAGTTGAAGTTTAGTTGTGTAATGGGCCAATAGTCTAACCCTAAGATCTATCAATTAACTAATCAATCAACCAAAAATATCTAATGCAAGCAAAGAATTCGAATTCCTCAATTGTAGTGGAGATGACAAGGTGGTGTAACAAGATTTGTATATTAGTTTGAGTGTACAAGTGTTGCATGATGTCAAATGATCAATCTTTGGGAATTGCGTAATCAATTTGGAGGAAATTCCCAAAGAATAGGGGCTTATTTCCTCAAGAATTATGAAAGAAAATAGGAGGCTTGGTGAGAAAATATTTGGCTAAGTGTTGGCCAGAGTTTCTCATTAAGAAAAGATAACAATTATAATATTGCAGTTTGATCCTAGAGCTGGAGCAAGCAATTTTATTAGTTTCTCTATTCATCTTATTAATGCAAAGAGGCTTCAGGGGTTTTTCCCAGTTGGTTTCCCTTATAAATCATTGTGTACTTGTGGTTTTTCTTATTGCATGTTTATACATTTTATTCTAAACTATGATTTCCATTTCATATATCAGTAGAGTAGAATTGTGTCTCTTGATTTTAGTTTAATTTCTTCATAAATTGAAATTTCTACCAAATTTCTACATGGTGTTAGAGCCCTAAAATCACATTAGAACCAGAATTTTGAACCTGTCTCTCAGGAATTTCAAATTTGTAGCTTCATTGCAACATTGTTTCTTCAGGATCGAGAGAATTTATTTCAATGGACTGAGACTGGAGTATGCCCCGAAGAGTATCTTGAATTTCATAGCCTGGAAGGATCAAATGGAAGCAGTTCTCGATGACAGTGGTGTGTTATAATATATTAAAAATTATATTGCAAAACCCCAACATTCAGATACACAACAAGATGTTGAAAAGGTCAAGAGAATTCTTCTGGAAGGTGTGAGATACCATGTGGTCTCAAATATCCATGGAAAAGAAACACCATTTTCTATGTGGAATAAATTGACTGAACTATTCCAAAATAGGAGTGACCATAGAAAATTGGCCCTGAAAGACAAACTTTGAAACATTGGAATGCATAAGAATGATACTATTCTGCAATATCTCTACATATTTACACTAGTGATGAGCTTGGAGGGGTTGGGGTGAATGTTGTAGAAGATGACCTCATGAGCCTAGATCTTCTAGGCCTTCCAAAATCCTGGCATAGTTACCAGGACTCTAAAAATGGAAGGGAAAAATTACCGAATTGGGAAAGGTTGTGGTATGATTTGGTTCAATAAGAGTTCAAGAGAAATAATCGATATGGAGCATTATCCAAAGCTGAGGATGAATGGAATTTTTCATTGGTTGGAAAGGGGAAGAAGGGAAAAGGGAAGAAGACCTAAATAAAACCTGAATCTATTCAAAATATTGGCAAGAAGAAATATTTGAGCAATATAAAATGCTCCCACTGCCACTAATTCGGGAACCATGCAAAAAAGTGTCCACACAAGAAGTCTACCAAGAAGCCCTAAAGAGGAGAAGGAGGTGAATAAATCGCTTCACAATTTGAATTAGACTTCACCCTAATAACATGCACGGTCGGCATTGTTATAGGGAGTGTGTGGTACCTTGATTTCAACACCTCATTCCATATGATCGGGTGTAGGGATTTTTTAAGTACCCTGGAGGAGAAGGATCTCCATATGCATATCGAAATGAGGTACGATGGGAGGCACAATTCTATAGGAATTGGTACTATCACGTTTGAGGGGAAGAAATCCTCTCCTCTTCACCTCAAAGATGTTAGGTTTGTACTTGGGCTGAACAAGATCTTGGTATTTGAAGTAGTATTGGAGTATCATGGCTATGGTGTTATTTTAGTAAAGCGGAATCCTTTCTAAGACACATAGCTACCGGGAAAGTGAAGCATATTGGGGTTTGTGTGAATAACCTATACAAACTTGAGGTAGGACATTGCATTGCACTGAGCAGTAAGGCTGAAAATTTGTAGAGTCGAAATGTTGGATAACTCTAGCACAAGATATTGGGTCATTTACACCATGGTGCCTAAATATTCATGCAGCAAATTACCATTAGTCTCCCTAAAAGCTCCCTTGACCAACAAGTTGTCTGCAAGGGTTTCACATTGGGGAGATATGTCAAATCCACTTTCAATGGTCGAGATAGTAGAGTAGATGCAATCTTAGAGTGAGTCCACCCTGATGTTTTTAGACCCTTTTCTACAGCCTCCAAAGAAAAACATAAGTGCTATGTTATTTTTATTGATTATTTCTCTAGAAAATTTTTGATCTTCCTCTTACGAAAGAAGGATGATTTTTTTACAAAATTTGTTAAATTCAAGGCATTGGTTGAGAAGGAGACTAGGAAGAAAGTGAAGGCTCTCAAGAGTGACAATGGAGGTGAATTTGTTTCGCATGCCTTCAAGGATTTTTGTGCCAAATAAGGTATTTGAATAAAACTTATAGCACCCCATAACCCACAACAGAATGGGGTAGTTCAAAGGATGAACATAAGCATAGTGGGAGAAGCAAGGTCCATATTTCATGATGAGGGGCCACCCTTACATCGATGGGTGGAATCATGCAACACTGTAATTTACTTGTACAACTAGAGTTGTCATAGAACACTTGGTATGATCACACCGAAGGAAGATTTCTCTAGGAGCTTAAGTTAATTTTCATGTCTCCAAGGATTCAAAGAAGAAAATTGAGCCTACAACAAAGTTGGTAGTTTTTGTAAGATACAACAAAACACCACCAGGTTTACTTACCTTCACTAAGGATAACAGTTTCAAGGAGGGATGTCAAGTTTGATGAAGATAAGATGATGAGATGCTATCTGGAATGAGAGTTGATTATCCCACCATAGCATGAGCTTTTAGCTCCAAAAGAGGAACATCAGGATGAGGTTCAGGAAGTTATGGAGCATCCACATGTAGAGGAGCATACAACAAGCATAATGGAGGCACTCACTCTACCAGAATATTCCAGAGATGGAAGAAAGAGAACCAAAGAAGTTGATATATTGTTGCAAGATGCAAGGGAGAATGTGGGATCCCCCACACCATAGCACATGCAGAGGATGTCACCTAATAGGTACACTGGGTACATGGCTCCCATGATAGAGCTCATTGAGACAGAGCCTGCTTCATTTGAGGTAGTAGTTTCTCAACTTTTTTGGGTTGATGCCATGGTGGAAGAATATGAATCCATCATGAATAATAGTGTATGAGAGGTGGTACCGAGACTAGAAAGGAAACCAGTGGTTGGTTTGAGATGGATCTGTTATCACTCTAGTAATTCTAAAGTTTTGAGATTTTTGGTTTTTAGTCAAAGAAAACTAGAGGTAACCACAAACCTACTTCAAACTCAAGGATCTAACCTTCCAAGGGTCCAAAGAGGGCTCTCTCTTTAAGTTTTAACTTTTTTTGTTTTGTAAAATATTAGGCTAGTTATGAATGTGCAATTTTGGTTTGGTTTTGATTTATTTGGTGGGAAATAATCACTTGAAGGTATGGATAGAGGTAGATCTATTTTTCCATTGGGCTAAGGAGTAAAAATCAAGCCAATATAACTGGGATCAAGGCCAAAAAGGTCAAATGTTTTCAGGGCAAGATAGATAACCCTTGGATATCTTGGAAAGTTGATTTTGTGAGGTGGTATGATCGGGATAAAGGGAAATTAAGGATCCTTTGATCCGGAAAAGGGAAGTAGTAGGCAGAGGTCAAACGAGTGAGAGATAAATTAAGAATTCTCTACACTGGAAATCAGAGGAAAACATAGAAATGATAACTAGTTAAAAACAGGGTGCTTTTAACAAATCTTGTAGTAATACTCCTAGTTATTCATTCAAATTTAGAATTAAACATAGATGGATGCATGTAACAAAGAAAGATAACAATGAAAAGTTTGGAAAATACTTCACTCCAAATAGCTCATCACAAGAATCCTAAAGTATGATGCCAATTGGTTTGATCTAGTCTACTACACAAAATTCGAACCACAAAGCCTTCAAGTCCAACAAAATGTCTATAGAAATCTCCAGCAATTTTATTCCACACAAAATACTTCTAAGAATGAAGTCTTTATACACAATGTTTTACAAAATATGCTAGAAAAATTCTAGGAATTAACTTAGGAAAATAAAATATCTTTACAACAATAATAGAGACAATTGCTTAACAAATCAACAAGTTGTCCTATTTTATCCAAAACAAATAGAAACTATTTTGAGGATAGGATGTAGCTAGCTGCCTAGGTGTCCTCCTTGCTAGCTCTTAGATATTTTTTTAGAATCTGATCTGCCTTGTCTGATACTCTTTATCTAATTCTCTTTATTCACTGATACTCTTTAACCCTCTTGTCAAAACTGTTTACTACTGTAAAATCTATTTTGACTGAAAAATCAGCAAAGTGTTTTTTCATCCTTTCATTTGTTTGTCTTTTATTCTTAATAATAAATCTATGAGTGCTTGCCAAACCTTATTTTTAGGAATTTGTATATTTTTTGATTTCCTGAAGTTCTCATCAGCTTCAGTATATCTAGCAAAGGTTGGCTTGATGACAAACAAGTGTTTGATCTCATGCTGCAAATAAAATAAGTCTTCAATTTTTTTCAGTAAGACTTTCCCTATTGGAATGCCTTGTCCTTGTGGCTTATTTACCTGTTCCTTGGCAAATTATATTATCTTCTTATCATAGTCATTTTGAGGCATCAACTTATCGTTAATTACCAAAATGTCAGGCAGTCCTTTTTGCCTCAAATTTTTGAACTTGACCATGAACCTGGTTATGGCAGTATTCATAGTTTCACACTTTTCTTCAAATTGCCCCATCATATTTTTCTTTGTAGTGACTTTCCTAATTTCTAGGATAGTTGCAGTTATGTCTGTGATTTTGATTTCTTCCAATTCCTGTCTATTCTTGCTATTAAGGAAGGTGATTAGCCTTACAGCTTGCTCTAGTTTATCAGCCAATTCACTTTGAGCCTTTTGAATTTATGCTGGGGCTGCTAGTAGTAACTCTCTTTGCTCAAAAATTACCTGAATTGAAGGCCATACATCATGGATGGCTTCAATGACATTATTCCAAAGGTAATTTTTGATGTATGATATCTGATCCTTCAAAGTTAATTCCTTTTGTAATTTCTTCAACTCTTCATTCAGTCTGATGGCATTTTTTTCATGTGTCTTTGCATTTATCTGAGCTAGTTTTCTTAAACTTTCAAGATTTTCTACCATCGTTGTCAACCTGTTAATCTCATTTGTCTTTAAAGACATCTCTTCCATAGCTTTCACTAGTTTGTTGGCCTCATCTCGAGGATGAACTGTTGTTGAGGATGACTCAGCAGCTGAGGTAGTGGATGAATTTACTGGCACTGCAGTTGCCAGTGGAACTTTTGGTGCCAACTCTTCAGGTAGATTTGAAGGCACAGCAGTAGTGACCATGGGAATAACTGTAGGTGGCTCTGGTATTTTAATTGCTTCCTTTTCTTGGACAAGTTTTTCCATCTGTATTTCCATCTCTTTAATCTATCCTGTAAGTTGTAATATGATATTCATCATGTCAACTTTTTCATTCTGTTCTTGTATGATCTCTTTTGTTTGAGGATGTTCGCTTTGAGGAAGCTTGAGTTGTTTCCTCAAAGCTGTTATATCTTCATTCTTCTTTTTCACCAATAATTTTGCTGCTTTGATATTATCAGGGTCATATCCCACCTGCAAAACTAATTCTTCTAAGGCTTTTATCCTTAGATCCTTGGCATACAAAGAGGCTTTGTCCATCTTCATCTGATCTTGCATGTTGGTGATAGTGTTCTCAATTTTTTGAACACTCATCGATTTTGTTGTAACTGTGGAATAAAACATCTCTGAGCTTTGTCTATGAAACTCTATTTGATCTAATTCATGGATATTGTTAGTAGCTACTTCTAGATCCAATTTCTTATAGTCAGCAACTGTTTTTGGCACTGGTACTGTGGGCTGCAATGCTAACATGATCAGTTGTTTGCTTGAATAATCAAATGTTGACAAGAATATGTTTTGGTTGCCTAGCTTTTGTTTCAAGAACTGAGAATAAATTTCAATTTTGATTTCTTAATTCTTCAGTTTGATCTGTTTATATTTTTCTTTAATATCCAAATATTTTCCTCAGCTGCCTGTGAGGAAGAGGCTTCCATGCTTTGTTGTCTTTCCATTAACTGTGTATCTTCATTCTGATTGTTAGTGGCTGATTCATTTATGATGACTGTTGCAATATCATCATTTATCTATGGTGTAGTTGTATCATCTATGTCAATTGTCACCTTCTCTTTACCAAATGAACTTAATTTAGGCCTTTTGTTATAGATGAGTTTGAACTTATTTTCAGTTGTAGTTTCTGCCACATAGGCTCCTTCTTCCCTAATTCTCTTAGTGGACTTTTCTAGCTAATTTGTAGTTTCTAAAGTATGACTAGTATTACCTTTGTTCACTGCATCTGTTAAGGTGTTTTTAGTCCACTCATTTTGATTTGAAAACTTTTCTATTTTTGGTTTTTCTTCATGGATGAATGGTGTTAATTTTCATTTAACCCTTAGCTTTCTCAGGATCCCTTGTGGATCATAGTTCCAAGGAAAACTCTGTTCTAACTTGTATTCCAATAATTGTTTTGCTGCTTCTTTCTCTGCATCCCTGTGATTGCAGATGAATGGCCCTATCCGATTCTTTAGTTTGAATTGGGTTTTCTTATTAGCTGCCATGAAATTGATGGAATCAGAGTTTATGATCTGCCTGATATACTCCAAGGCAAAGATCCTCATTGAAGGATGTTTGGGAAACTTGTAAGGTAAAAAATTTGACCCAAAGACTCTGATTTCAGTATATTTTTCATATAAATACCAGTCACCAACCTTACTCTACTCTGACAACTACAATATATTTTTCATTTCCTCATTTATTCTGTGTTGCTCTGCTTCTGTTAACATAGTGATCACTGGATGTAGGAATAACTCTGAAAATTCTGAATAACTGAAATCTATACATTCTTTCCTGGGCAATGTAGTCCAAAAAATGACAAATAGAGGATTTCCCTCTATGTCAAGCTTTTGTAGAGTAACTGGAAAATCATCTGACTGAAAATATAGAAACATATGAAAAAGGAAGGAAGTATATCTGAATACTCTTTCAATTGGAAAATTGATCAATTGATAATGAATATTATCTGCAATGAAACCAACATAATCAAAGATTGCTGATGGGGGTTGACCTGGGGAGAAAGTGGATAAGAATCCCAAGATTGACTCATCTGTGTGTTCATCAGTAAAATATCCTAGTATGAAGGAAAGCATGGAAATCACATGTCTTGAACCTTCAGGGAATTTAGCAGTATAATATGGGGGATTTAGCTTGGGAATTTATACATGCAGAGGCATAAATGTCTGAAAAATCATGAACCTTTTGGTAAAATCTAGGCCAATATATAACTTGGTGAGGGCCTCTATAGATAAAGGGATTTCTTGGGGGTCAGGCTGAAGTTGTAACATTTGGTTAATTGATTCTACAATAATGGTAAAAAGCACTTATTTTTTAGCATTTACAATGGCTCTTTGCTCAGGCACATAATACTGATGACACAATATAATGACTTCCTGACATGGATGAGTTAATTGGACAACATATTTGGGCAAATGGGATTCCCAAATATGGATTTCTTCTTCCTTATCTAGAGACTTTTCAAAGCACCAGTTATGGATATCTAGCAGGTTAAATTTAACTATGGGATTTGCTATTTTATAATCAGTATCAGTCAATGGAATATGTTCCACATCAACAACAGGTGGTTGAAGAGGATTTACAACAATAGCAGTATTTGAAGTCATGGTAGGGGTAGAATTAGGTACTTTGGAACCTTCAGGCTTGCTTGTGCTCTACTTCTTAGGCGTTTTTAGCTACTTTTGCAAGTTTAGACAATTTGCAGAAGTAATTTTATTTTTAGCAAAGGCTTAATGGGAAAAATAGGCAAAGTATAGTCTCTTCTTTGGGTTTTATTTCTAAATTAAATCTATGAAAATAGGTTTGGCAACTTTTGACTGGTTTAAAACAGAAAACGAGGGTTTCCTGAGTCTCTGACTAAGAAATAGGGCTAAAATTATTTTGAAAGGGTTACAGAGGCTTAGGGTAGTTGCAGAGGTTTTCTGGCTTGTTTCAGAGCTTGAAATAGATCATTAAACTGTCAAAAATTTCAGATTTCCTCAAAATAGCGCACAACAGTAAAATTAGGGTTTTTGGGAAAAACTTAACAGGGTCTAGCCTGTTTCTGGGGCTTTTTGATAGTTTCTTTCAATTATTTTCTAAAGCTACAAGTATGTTTTTGTTCTTTATAAGTCTTTCAAATTGATTGCAGGTTCAAATTTCAGAAAAATACCTTTTGTATTGCAGGTATTTGGGCTTTGGAAGAGTTTTGGAGTTTTTTTGAATGATTTGATGGTTTCTATAGCTTTTTTGGAGCAATGTGTAGCTCCTCGACAATCTTCAAAAGTTACAGGGTAAATTTTGCAGGTTTCGGGCACAGAAATGGAAAAAGGCTTAAAAATGGTGTTTTTACAGTCGAGAAGGCGCGAGCATAGGTTAAATCCAAAAGAGAAATGAATGAATTTTATTTCGCAGGTTTAATATACATTTCGGTTATATTACTTTAGCATTGAATGATTTTCACATCGGCAAGAAGGGTGGTTTTACGATTTCAAAGGATTGAAAACCATAGTGGTTATCGCACATGTTTTTGGCAGTAAGTGGTATTGGGCCTAACCCACGTGATGGAATAAGAAACATCCACGTGGAGGAGAGAGGAATTTGTAATACCACCCATTTCGTGCAGAAATGGAATGGGGGCGATCGCGCTACTTTTCCACGCGAAATTGTATTTTTGTCGTCGGATCTGGGGGATCTATGCAAACGGTCGCGATTGATTAGGAGTTGCATTAGAATGGAAGAGTGGGACCGGGTTGTTTGCATATGCGGCAATGGGTTTTGAACTTTATAACTAAACATTATTTAATTCAAAACCTTGGGTTATACGATGGCGGGGGGGAAATATAATGGTTTTAAAATATTTGTGAAATGTTTCAATTTTTTTATATGTGAGCACGGTAGTATATATTATATAGTTTTATCAACTTACACAGTTGTCAAAGTATAGGGGCAGGATATTCAAATAAAGATATGTTTAGACCAATGGGTTTGTAGGGCGGGTTTTATTTATTTGTGCACGTGGGATATTTAAACTTTGGTCTAAATTTAAAATAGTGGGTTAAGAGGGTTATTTTAATATAAGGGTATTAATATATACGGGAGGGTGTAGTTAGGGATTTAATACAATACGTTAGGTGTTAATATGAAAAAAGGAATGGTGAAATGGGCATAAAAGACATGTTAACTCTAAGTAAAGTGCCAAAAATAAAGCATTGCTTTATTATATTATATTTCACACTTTTAACTTAGGATAAAATGTATTTTTGAGGGTTTATGAATGATTTTTGAAAAGGAATGAAGTTAATTATTTTAGGGTTTCAATTTTACTAAGTAAGAATGTGTCTTTACTTATGAAAAAGGGATTATAATGTATGAATAAAGGGTAAATGCTGATAAATGTGGGTTTAATGCAGAACTCAATATTTTTAACTAATCAATCATCGAGCCTTGGGTCTGGTCCCAGCAAAAGTCAGAGAAATGCTCTGAGCCTTTTTTACTGATATTTTAGAATACTTAATACTTGTAGGGGAGGGGAAATTAGTGATTTTTCCCGATGATGCTTTATTACATGCTTTCTCAATTGCTTTCTACCTACCCAACTTCATTTCTAACATTTTTTCTTCATTTTGTAGGTGAATCTAGGCTTGACACCTTAAAACATTTTTCTTTCAAAACATAAAATTATTTAAGTCTGGCTTATTTCATCCGAGGGCTCAGATTAAACTATTGAGCTCCTCATTATTCTCTGCCTATCTACTGATTTGTCAAGTTTAAAGTGTTTGACAAATCTTTATTCACTATCTAAAACATGAAATTTAAAGCATGAAAAGTTAAGATTAAACTGTTTAACTAGTCATGGATTATGGCATTTATTAACACTGTGCACATAATCATTATTCTTGCAGTAAAGTAAAAGTAGTGGCATTTGGACTTGCTCACTTTCAGGTCTTATTTTCATCTCTTTTTCTTTTTGGGGTTTATATTTTTCTAAGTCCTTTGATCTTTCTTTTAGGACTTTTTACCCTCTTTTTTATTTTTTTTTATTTTTCATTTTTTCAAAATATGGGAAAACAATTTGCAGAAAGCAAGGTATGTACATATTTTACAAGACTATCAAAGTAAATTCAAAATTTTATGAACCCTATTATTATAGGACCCTAATAGGATCTACAATGTGAAGCATGCAGCTGACGGGAGCATCGAGAAGTACAAGGCCAAATTTATGGCCAGAGAATTTTTTGAGCTAGAGGGAGTGGTCTATGAGGAAAATTTTGCACTAGTTGCAAGATATTCCTAAATTATATCCATTCTAGAATTAGTTTTGTAGATGGGGTGGAAAATACACCAGATGGATATGAAGACCACCTTTCTCAACGATGTTATTGAGGAGGAAATTTACATAAAGAATCCAAAAGGATTTGAGACATATGATCGAGAGTGACATGTGTGCAGAATTAAGAGAGAATTGCATGGTCTTAAACAGGAGTCTCGAGCATGGTACACTTAGATCGATAGTTATCTCAGTGGAATGAGCTTCAGAAAAAGTCAAGCATATGTGAACCTCTATCACATTTTGGTAGATGGTAAGTTGCTTATTATTGTTTTGTATGTTGATGATTTAATATTGACGAGTGATGAGAAGATGATACTCTCTTGCAAAGAGGATCTTGCAAGGGAAATTGGGATGAAATATATAGGCCTAATGCACCACTTCCTCGGGTTGGAAGCATGGCAAGGTGATGGTGAATTTTTGGTGTCTCAAGGTATTGGAAATACTGAGAAGGGAGGTGAATCAATATTTCTTATCAATTAGCACTTTTTAAATCTTTTCAGAACATTATTTAATCTTCAATTATTTTTTATGTTTATACAGTTACAATAGTAAACAATAAAACACAATAGGCACACAAATTTTAGGTGGAAAACCCCCTCTGGGTCAAATACCACCGAATGATTCTCTAATAAATTATTTAATCTTCAGCCCCAACTAAAATTAAAGGTACAACTTCCTAGAATTCTAGAAAATCATAATTCTCCAGCTCCCACTGGAAGGACACCCCAACGCCCTGGTTTCTTTAGTATTCAACTGAATGGATGCCCCGACATCCTAGACCAACCTACCACCCTGAAGTGTTCATAGGCTCCAAGTTGTAGGTGACTTCATGCACCAACCTAGCACCTTCTTGCCACCCTATAATGATTAGAAATAAGACAAGAGTGTTGAATCCCATACCTAGGACAATGATCCACGATGCAATATGATTCACAATTATTTTCTTGAACTAGACCAATCACCCAATCACACTATGACCTACAACCCAACCATAACATTATCTAACAATGACACTTATACCTCCCAACAATGCCTCTCCAAATATAGGTAGATTGATTTTTTTACAATAATGACTCGTTTACAATTTTACAATGATGATTTTTACAATACTGACTTTTTACACGGCCTAATACTTGACTTGACACTGCTTCTTTGAACACTAGCAGTTGTTGAGGTGTTGTTGTGCTTGCTTCAAGTAATTGTACTTTGGCGTTGCATTTTCCTTCTAGTATGTGTCTGAGTTGTCCTATCATGTCCTCCATCCTGCACAGGCAAGACACAAACCAATATACAAACAAAATACTTACACTATCCTGCAAACAATATGTCAAAGAAATATTCAAAATTGAAATGTAAATACCTTCAACATTTATGAACAAAACCCAATCAAAAATACATACAAAATACTTACACTGTCCTACAAAAAACACATGTCATAGATGATATTCAAATTAAAATTCAAACACTAATCATACATACCTTGTTGTAGAAGACTTACCCTTGACTATTGATGTGTTGTCCTTACTGTAAGGATCCTTGAATGCATATTTTTTCTTACCTTCTAGAAGCCTGATATTGAATCTGTTGTATTTGTGTAATTTCAGATCTTGAAGGTCTGAAATTTCATCTTATGGTAGCCCTATAGGTCCTCTTTTCAACCCCGTAGGTCTGATCAACATTGGATTCTTCAAGAAATATTTTTTCCCAATCTCCTACAATGACCTAATTATAGACTGGTTCAGTAGATAAAACTTGTATGAAGTTCCATGTGTCACTGTTTCAACCTTTGGTCTTGAAAATGATACAAAAAAAACTACAGCCAATTCTGTTTCTGTCAATTTTTACGAAATTTGAATCCAATGCTCAGAGAGAATGTTATGACGATTTTCCCAAGCTCACCTGTTTGATATGAAATTCGGGAGCCTACAAAAACCCTAACCTCCTCAAATCATATATATGAAATTATAGCGAACTGTTGGAACACCTAATCCTACATGGGTAGGTGTGGAATATGAAAAGTCACAATGGAGTCCAAGTGACCTTGGAATGTGAAACCAAGAGTCACACCATTGTACTATAAATGTACATCTTTGTATAATGGAAAATAAGAAAGCCTCACGCTTATCCTTCATTGTGTGTTGAGTATCTTGTGTGTGTGTTATCTTCCTCATACACCATGTGTGTGTTTTAACATGGTGTTTAACATGGTATCAGAGTGGGCGATTGCTAGCCCTGCTCCAAATTGAATGAGCCATTTGTGTCTATGGCCTGTGCATATCTGCATTTTTGCAGCATTTAGAGAGTTTTTGCAGCAGTGTTTTTGCTGGATTCAGAAGTGTTTTGAAGAGGAGCAGCGTTCAAATTGCAGCATTCAAATCCTTGGCAGCATTCAGAAATTGTTTTGAAGAAGGTACCACTGCCCATCTGAAGGTTTTCATTCTCATTTTTCCTGCAATTTCTATTAATTTCTGCATTGAAGAGTTGCTGGAAAACACTGTTTAAAGAGGGTTTCTGAAGTAGAAGTTTCTAGCTTTTTAATGGAAAAGAATTTTGAGTTTTTCTGCTGCTGAGCTATTGGAAAAATTTCTGGGTTTTACTGCTAAAATTTTCTGGAAAATTCTGCATTTTTAAAGTCCATTTTCCTGGAAAAATTTCGAAGTTTTTTTGGCAATCTCTGCAAATTTTTCTGTGGTGTATTACTACTTGAAATCCTGCATTTCTGAAGAAATTTCCTACTGCTGCTTTAAATTCTGGAGTCTCAGTTTTTCTCCTCTGCTGCTGAAAGAAAAAAAAAATACTCTGCTATTGCTATTCCTCTCTGCTGTTTTAAAATTAAAACCAAAAAAAAAAAAAAAAATCGATTCTTAACCCTTACATCCCTCTCTCTACAGAGCTCTCCCTTACGCCATTCACCACATATGCCCCACCCAACACACCTGCACTCCGCCTCAACCCAGCGCACAGCCCCTGCGCTCCTTCCCACTCAATACGGCGCCTCCGGCCCCTCTCCTCACTGTAATACCACCGCACTCAAGCCGCCCTGCAAGCCCTCACTATCCACCTTTTGACCACACCCTACGGCTACCCTATTCCCCTCACGGCCTGCGCCTATGCCATAAATCCTCACACTCACGAGTCGTCCCTCAACTTACGTTAACTACAACCTACCCCCTCCTTGCTTCATACGCTCGGCCTCCATCAATTTTAATTTTAAATTTATTTTTATATACGGCCCCCCCTCCCCAAATTAATTTCCCTCCCCATTTATCAATGCTTACAACGTCCCTCTGCCTCCCTTTCACCACGCAGTCCCAATTTCTAATTTCGATTTTTTAATTCGCTCTCCCATATATGTACATTAATTCCCTTTCCCATTTCAATACATTCCCCTTCCCATATAATACTACCCACTCCCCTTTCGATTAATTTCCCTCCCATTATTATAGTCCCTCTCCATTTTTTTAATCCCCATTATAAAACTCCTTTCTCCTTTTTTTAATACCTCCCTCCATTAAAATTCTCCCTTTTCCCATTTTTATAAATTAATCCCTTTTTCAAGTTTTTAATTAATTTCTTTAAAAAAAAAAAAAATCCCCTCCTCATTTTTTAATTATTCCCATCCCAATTAATCTCCCTCCCCCAATTAACAAACCCCCTCCATATAATACTCTTTTTTATTATCCCCCCCTCAATTTTTTTAATCCCAAATAATTGTTTTTTTAATTAATTTTCAATTAATTAAAAAAAAAAAAAAACAGCAGAGAGAGAGAGAGGAGAGAGAAGATTTGAACAACAGAAAAAGAGGAATGATATGTGAGCAGAATTGAAGAAATGACATGGACTATACATATAGAAGAAGAAAGTGAAATTTGACATTGTGTGAGTTTTGACATGAGAGTGATTTTTTGAAGATTTTTACATGAGAAGACAAGTTTGCCATCATTTGAACAGCTCTTTGAAGGAAATTTCAGCTGCTTTAAAGGCCCCTTGCACTAGTGTTTCAGCTGCACATATTTTGCAGAGATATGTATTGAGCTAACATTGTATTTTGAGTGGAATTTGCCTCTTCATTCATAGTTGGAATCAGTGAATTTGAGTTGTTGATGTAAGTCATTGTTGATTGTCCTCCATCATTTGAGGAGCACATTTTGTACTTTGAGATTTCCATAGTTGGAAATTCTTTGGAGTCATTTGTATTTGTTGTTGAATCACATTGTAAACGGGTGCATTTTCGGTTGAAGCCGACACCCTTTCATTTTTGAGCCTAAGTTGTTGAAATGGATAAAATCAATGAGGCATTAGTGTTGTTGAATAACCTCATTCATTCCAATGTTGATGACATGATAAAAATGAGCAAGGATGCTCTTTGTAATATTCAGATTTGTTTACAAGATGCACAAGAAAAGATTGAGTTTTTGCAGTTGGAATCTCAGCTCCAACAAGATGAACTTCACCAAAAGAGTCACCATTCTGAACCTGTTTCTGTTCAGAACATTGTGAAAGACTCCCATCAGCAGCAAGTCAGCAAAGTTCCAGTTGATCCTCATTCAGTTCCTTGTACTAGAGCAGATGTACATGCAGATGCAACAGTTCAACCTGCACTTCTCAAGCCCATCATCAGACCTTGGGAAGAGCTTGTCCACAACAAGCACCGAACTGGTCTTGGATATGACAAGGATGTGTCCTTTCATATTCCAGACTACACCAAGCCCATCATATTTCAGAGTGTCGGATTCTTGTATGACAGTTCACCTGCAGCTGTTCCAGATCCTGTTCAACAACAACATCAGATTGTGAAATGCCAACACTGTGATCGAGTTGGCCATATGAAAGATCACTGTTTTGATCTTCATCCATGCAAGCACTATGGTCGGCACACTCATTCTTCAGACAGATGCTTCAGACACAAGCCTCCTGCAAGAACCAAGATTCATCTTGGATGGATCGCTTCTTGGCAATGGGCATCAGCAGCCAAGAAGATGTTTACGACACATGTTAGAACTTGTTCACGGATATTGAGAAAACTTGCAGTTGAGTTTTCGCCATCATCTCACCTTGTCCCTAACAAGGGGCAAAATGGTGGTCATGTACAATCTTCGATGACAGATCAAGCGAGCCTGAGCCACAATCTCTCATTCCATGTTCAGAGTTGTAGCCAGCAGTTCAAGCGAGCCTGAGTCACAATTCGTCATTCCGGATTCAGAGATGTAGCTAGAGACACAGATGCCCATGAGCATACCTTCGGTTGGTGGATAACCTAAAACCATCATTTTCGGTTGGTGGATAACCTAAAACCATCATCTTTGGTTGGTGGACAACCTAAAACCACCACAGGTCGTAGACCTCCCTTCTTATAGGTTGAAGGTCTCCCTTTTTATATGAGGGACAATTCCTCTAGCAGAAGCCTTCAGCTTCTTGCCAATTTTGGAAGAGTTCCGGGAACTGCAACAAGTTTTGCGTTCCAGTGTTTGTGGTCATCCTAAAACCACCTCTTTTTTCCAACATTTCAGAGAGTTGATTCAGCCCAAGTGCTGCCATGTATACTTTGCAAATTTGTATTACAACTCTTTTCTTGGACTCACACATACCCCTTCGGATTAAGGGGGGATGTTGGAACACCTAATCCTACATGGGTAGGTGTGGAATATGAAAAGTCACAATGGAGTCCAAGTGACCTTGGAATGTGAAACCAAGAGTCACACCATTGTACTATAAATGTACATCTTTGTATAATGGAAAATAAGAAAGCCTCATGCTTATCCTTCATCGTGTGTTGAGTATCTTGTGTGTGTGTTATCTTCCTCATACACCATGTGTGTGTTTTAACATGGTGTTTAACACGAACCAATATTTGAAATTCAGAAATGAGCTTCATCAAGATTTCTCCCAAATGGGATTTTAGTTTCAGCATCTGAAGCTTCGTAGAAAAAAAGTTATAGTGAAAAATCCACGATGACCTGTTATAAGTAGAGAAATCCTTACATGAGGAGGATATGAGGGTCACAATTTATATAAATCCTTAGATTGAGATGGTCTTCAACAAATGAACATTGGAGGGATTTTAGCTACTTAAAAAATTATTAATTATTGATAATTCAATGACCACAACAAATGATTAGTGTCATGCCACAGCCTCATGGGGTTTTAGCCCACTAACTAGGGTTACTAACTTCAAACATGAATATCTCTCAAATCGTGAATACTTACGTGGCATGCCATATATCAACGGAAACATATCGACAAGTATAATCCATCCAAACTATCCTTGACTAGTAATAGAGTAATTTTTCAAGTCAAAATTCGTATGCAAGATTGGGGTAGCCCCTGGTGTTGCATGGGTTGACATCAATGAAAACCACTAATCAACAATATCCCCCTTTAGCATTGATGGCAACACAAGTACTCCCCCTGCGATTATGACACCTCTTCCTACAAAATTCTCTCCCCCTTTGTCATCAATGGCAAAGGGTAACTCACCCTGCCATGTTGGGAAAAATACTGAGAGGGGGGGGTGAATCAGTATTTAGGGCATACTCAAAACTTTTTACTTTTCCATTCACTAAAACCCATACGCTACTTTGTTGATATTGTTGGTTTCCTTTTCTCTCAGATTATATTATCCTTCAGTGTTCAGTTATTCTTATTTGGTACAAATGAGCTGGACTAGTGTAAGGGTTGAAGTTGCTCCAGTGGCTTTCAAAAGCATTTGCACTTGATTCTTATCCAAAGACACGAGTCACACCATGTTGCAATTCAAGTGTTTTTGCTCCTTAACAATCCAGTCATACTCTCAGAGTAGTATTGGTTCTATGATCCTTTGCCAAAGTGCTCCCAAGTATCATTTCATCTAACATGAAAACTGATGAATACCCTTAAAGAGAAGTAGGTGCTCCATCCTAAAGGTCTTGATACTTCTTTATGTTCCATACTCATGAATATAACAAAGGGAATATCTTGATAAATAGCTTCATTTCTAGGATGTCCTCTGCTGCCAAGAAAAGTGCCTAGAATGGACCCTTTCACGTCCAGGATGTCCTCTACTACTAAGAAAAGTGCCCAGATTGGACCCTTTTCTAATGTAGCAAACCTATATGCTAACTGTCACACACTTCTGAGGGAAGAGTTGCTCCTAAGAAGGTGTCTCCATTGTTCTTCATGGTACCCAAAACAAAGATCTCCAAGGTTACTTCATGATGACCAATGCGTCATGGTCTTCAACATTATCTCCACGACCTTCAATGTGTCTTCAATTGGCATCCCAAGTTCTACACCTGCTCTAAGCCTCTTCAAAGGCTTCTTCAAGAACTCTCCAAGAAAGTGTTCACAAGGTGCTTCAAGAGTGTCTTCACATGGTGCTCCAAATACTTCAATATTTGGTCAACAATCTGCTCTAATATGCCCACTGTCAAGATATTCTTCACTTTTACACCCTTTCAAGTTCACTGTTCATTAATGCTCATTCATTATTCTTCATAGGACTGAAATCCAAGCATGTGGTCCCTGTTTTGATGTCCGAGCCTAAAGTGGAATTGAGCCTTCAAACCTTGATGTAAAGCTGGGTCAACGATATACAGTTGTATCACAAGTATATCTAACAGGTGAATTATCTCAAGTCTTCCATCAATTTACCGAGTCTGAGATTGTTGTTTATGCTAGGACATGAAGAGCCTTCACTATCACACTTAGCACAGTCACAGTAGTAAGTTCGAGCTTGTTAAGATTCCAAGAGATCTGAGTTGTGTTGTTTCTAAGGTGCTCTGTTTCTAGCCTTTACAATGCTACAAAAGACTGTCCCTTTTCAAGTCCAAGGTCTTACAAATATGATATAACACACTGCCCACCAGTCTTGAGCTTATCCTTCACAAGTGACTAACACAGGTCTGAGCTCTTGTAACAAGCAGCTACAGGACTATGGTCTGAGCCTCCAAGCTGCAATTTCTGGTATTTTAACACACAGGTCAAGGTATCAAGACAGCTAATCAGAGCTTATTGTTCACAAGTTATCACAAGTCCGAGCCGAAGACACGAGCTAATCTGACACTTCACTGCCTTCAACACCAAGTTTGAGCTAGTTCACATAGTCTTGTGCCTTTTTAACAATTATCCTAGGCTTGTTACAGTTGAAAAGAAGTTATGTTGCTGCCTGCGGAGGTGTCCTACAGCAGCCTGCTTCAATTGACAAATAATCCTGTCCTTAACCCAAACCAAAAGATTCTTGTCCTCGTTGTGCTGTCCCTTGACCGAAATTTGGTGAGATAAATGACAGACGGTGCTTGCATTTATATGAATTCGACACTGGAATGAAGGGACACGTCCTTTGGAATTGAGGCTGACATGAGAGGCCTTAGCATAGGTTGTCTCAAGGACCAGATAAATACCCTTAACTTGTAAAATCTATATCTCCCAAAATATTTGGAGTTTCGGGCCAAGTAAGAGCTCATTGGAAAGAGGAAAAATACTCTTTAATATGGTCTAGGTCCCATTGAGAAAAGATGCCTCTAAGGTGGCAAAAAATATTTTTCTTTGTGACTGTCCTTAAATTTTATGCATAAATTTTTTTGGACAGCATGAGGAATGTTTTGGATAGTATGGCTTCTCCATTGTTTGGCTTCTTCATCATCATAGGATCATGTAGGATATCCATGCCATCCAATAATAGTGCAGTGATATGTCACCGACCATAGTGCAGCATTTATTAATTTTCCATTAGGATATTTCCAAGTCCTTCATGTCATGTCTCCAATCATTGTCCATGTCATTAAGACCTTCATCAAGTGCCATCACCTATGACGTTATCAAGTGTGGTCATTCATGTATAGTCCTTCAATATCAAGGGTAAGGACATCATCTGAGTTCTAGGCTTCTTCATCAAGAGTAATAACGTCATCATCATTTCTAGTTCATGGTTAGTTCAAGCATCTAGGACAAGACTACTTCTTAGTGGCTTGACATCATAATGACATCATTAATAGCTTGTCATATTCATTAATGACATCCTTATCAAACAAGAGGGACTTGTCACCATGAGCAAGGAAATCATCATACTATGCATCACAAGAATATTTTCCATCCCATTAATGCCATATTGACATCAATGACAACCTTGTTTAACATCTATAGAAAACTATTACATAATCGGTCTATAGTGTGGACAAGTGGCATAGGCAAGGTATCTCTCTCCTGACCTTCCTTACTAGCTAGCTGTAGATGATGTCCACTTAACCTGTGCTTGTAGACAAGCCATGGACTCCCTACCAAAAAATGGAGTTGTCTCAACAACCCTTGATCTACCTTGCACGTATCTACACGAGTATCTTTTAGCAGTACTCCCACTTTGAGTTGTGTATCTATTACAAGTTTGATGGAGTTTGTTAGCCTTATTTAGAGTGCTCCACTATGAAGACAATTAGTGTGTGGAGCCCTTCGGCATGGTTAACATGTGCATTTTTTAGGAGTTCTAAGGAGATGAGAACCCATGGCAGAAAATCACACATTGGCACATTCTCCAATGCCAAAGAGAACCCCAGATTGAGGGACATCCTTCTTTTTAGGACAACGGTTTTATAACTTAATACTAATATACCTACTCTGTGGTTCTACTTGTAGTTCGCAAGACTTCAGAAGCCTGGTATCTATGGTTTATCCTTACAAAAATCATGCCCAACTTCTCTGAATTATTATAGCTTTCCAAATCTACTGAATTTAGGTTCTCCATGTACAGGGGCATCACTAGAGATAATTACCAAAATAAATGATTTGAGTAGAAGTTCCTTTGCCATGTTATAATTTTTGTTTGTTAATTTTGTAGGAACATGAAAGTATATAAGAGTTATGTTAAGAACAAAAATAGGCCTGAAGGATGCATAGCTAAAAGCTATACTGTGGAGGAATAAATAAAGTTTTGTGGAGGATACTTGAAAGGTATGGAAGCTATTGGATCCACACATGGTCGAAATGAAGTGTGGGATGAGGAAGTTGAAGAAGTTATCCTTGATGGAAAGCCATTATCTGCTCCAATTCCTTCATAATTGGATGGCATTAGTTGGGAACAAGCCCATAGGTGGGTTCTATTTCACACAAACGAAGTTGATCCATGGATAGAGTAAGTTACATATTTGGCCTGTAATTTTTTTGTTTGTTTGTTTAAGGTTGTTTAAGGTTTAACATATTTGACCTTTAATTTTTTTATTCATATTTAATCAAAACACATTAACCACCATATCTATTGTCCATAATTGTTGAATTAGGATGCACAAAATGGAGATTGCCAACTCAATTACCCAAACGAAAAAATATGAAGCTCTATTGCAGAAACTCCACAGCCATAAATTTACTAGCTGGTTAAAACAACAGGTAAGTACATTATTTATAATATAAGTGTACTTAAAAATCATTACATTGGAATATTATCATGCAGGAAATTAAATATTTTTTTTAGAGGTTGAATGTATGAATTCTAACTACATTTAAAAATCTAAAACTATACAGGTGGAGGGAGATGGAAATGTGTCTGATACACTTAAATGGCTAACGCGTGGTCCCAGGAAATTCGTGAATAAGTACAAGGGATACCTAACCAATGGTTATAGATTCCATACAAAAAGCATGGAGAATGAGAGAACCACCCAAAATAGTGGCGTGTGTATGGAAGCTCAAACAATGATGAGGTCAAGTTCCAAAGATGCAAACCCTATACTTCAAACCACAACATTTTATGGAGTGGTAGAAGAAATAATTACATTGGACTATTTTTGTATGGAGTACACATTGTTCAAATGTAATTGGATTGATGTATACAATAAGAGAGGGATCAAAACTGATGATTTTGGTTTTACAATGGTGAATATGAAGAATTTTTTAAGCCAAAATCATTGGCAAGATGATCCATTTATTCTAGCATCGCAAGCTAAACAAGTATTCTATGTACAAGATCCAGTTGAGACTGACTGGTATGTAGTGTTAACATGTCCTCCAAAAGGATTGAGAAATAATGCATCATATGAACCCGAGTATGCAGATTTGTCACATGTTGTGGACTTTCAAGACACAAAATGTGTAATTGAAGAAGATATAGCTGATTTCGATGTCAACGTTGACGTGAACGTGGATTATGTCCGTTCAGATTGTGAAGGAATATGGTTGAACCTTAAGAAATAAAACATATTGATTTTTCTATTTTGTTTCGAGAACTCCAAAATTGATATTTGGTTATGAAGAGAGATTCCTTTGTTTCTTATCTATAAAATGTTTTAGGCCCATTTAGTATATATATTTTTAGTCCCTGCCAATGACAGTGACTATTGTTTTCGGATTGCACCATTAATCTTGTCCATACAAAAAATTGAACACATAAAAATTTGATATGTGCGAAGTTTCTGCAATTTTTATATTTTTTTAAGATTGAAATGAGAATTTTCTATATTATTATTGGATCATAGCCCTAGAAATTACTCATTTAAAAGAACCCAGAAAATAAAAATTTCTTGGGCACATGCCATTTTTTAGCCTTCTTCAGCGACTGTTGGTTTCAAAACGAACTATTCAGTTGTGGGTTGCAAAACAAACTATGGAGAAAAAGGAGCATAAAGAATCTGAGCATATTATTGGACGGTCAATTGGAGGATTCCTTAGCTTAAGCACAGTTAAGCTAATCATTCTGCATTTTCCTCCATGTAGGTCAGCAAAAACCAGGATGAACATTTACAAAAACGTAAGTGCCATTCTCACATCTCAGTTTCTTTGCCAACATTGTTGTAGGATAATATCTACCTTTAATCTTAATATTTCTTGTTTTATTTCCTAAAGGTTCTAGCTTTAAGAGACTGTATAAGCTAATAATTCTGCATTTTCCTCCTAGTCCTTGAGATAATACTAACTGGTATTCCATCTCCATTCTTGGTGTTTACTGGTGCTTTAAAATATTACATTGACATTCTAATCTACTGGGGATTTATAATTGTAATTCAGATCTTCTTGTGCTTCTTTATGTATTGTCCATCCGTGCAGTGATTGTTTTTCTCCAATTGATAAATTGCTTCTTCCAATAGTTAAAAAATAAATATGACTGTAAACTTGCCATTCAAGTATAATTGTTTATTTCCTTGGAAACTATGTAGGTGCTTGATAAGGATGGTGACTTTCTTTAAAAAGGTAACCTGGAAAGTGGTGCAAGCTGGTTAGTGGAATTGGGTCGTCAAACTATGGGGTGCCCTATCATAGTGGAGAACATGAGTTAGCCCCAAGAATCGCTTATAGAGGTCAGTTAAATTGTTAGATTAACAGGGTTTTTATATGCACTCAATAATTCAATTTTGTTATTTTGAGACATGGTTTAAAGTCGTCATGCTATCTTCTATTGGTTTTCACCAATTTTGTAGATGCTATGTGAGAAGCGGGGGCTCTTCCTTGAAATGGATGACATCATTTGAGGCTTGGGGTTTATGATTTTAAAGGGAGTCATGGAAGCTCACAGTGACAAGATCTGGGATCGCTTTGTTGTTGAGGTAATGCCATAGTTGCAAAGACCTTTCATTCCATGTAAAGCTTCCTCTTTTGTTTGTGTTTGGTTGCTTGAACAGACCATAGACTTCAAGAATTGGCATTGTGATTTATAATGAGAACAGAGTATGCAATTTATTTGAAGGTTGCGTGTGTTTCTAGAGACCAAACAAATTGCATGGTTGATGCTTAATGGTTCTTGGGAATTTGATTGTGTAGGGTTGTAGACCATAATATATTCTAGCTATATTCTAGAACAGAACATCGTCGCTATTTTCAATGATTAAAGTTAAAATCCCTTTTCGTTCCCAATAATATCTTTAAGTTTCTGAGGATAGGTGGCTTCTGGTGCAAGCTGCACTGATTTCTCAATATTTTCAGGTTCCTCTACCAATGGATAAGTCTTGTCAATATCTCCATTCTCTGCTGCCATGCCCGTTTTGGCTATCTTCATAATGTGTCTACAATCATCAATTCACTTTCCCACACATTCAATATTAATTCATTAGATTGTTGTTTAAGATGAGGCTTCTAATCTGTGTTGATATGTGAAGTGCCCAATAAAATAAGAATGAGAAATGCTTTCCCTCATTTTACATTTAGACTTGATTATGAAACTAAAGACATTGCAGAACTAAAATTAATTTCCCAACAGAGTTCTACGATACACATTAGCTATTTACTAATAAAATTATGAAGACTTGTAATAGCTCACCTTTTGGAAAGGGAAAGGTCCTATTGAAGTAGACATATTTTTGGTCTCTGAGTTTTTCACTGCATCACATTCACTCAAATTAGCAATGACAGATTACGAAACTAAAGACATTGTAGAGCTAAAATTCATGTTCCAAAAGAGTTCTACTATGCTTGAGTGTTAGATATTTAGTGATCAAATAATTAAGACTTGTAATAGCTCACCTTGTGGAAAGGTAAAGGTTCTATTGAAGTCATAGTTTTAAAAATCGGAACCGGTGGACCTAATGAGCTGGGTTTCTAACCGGAACTGGTCTAACCGGGAGCGGTCAGATGCCAATGAACCGGTTTTAAAAAAAATACATTAAATAATTATTTTTTTAATAAAAAAAACTATTTTTAAGATTTGCAACCATGATTCCAAGCCAATAGAGACAAAATATGCAACAGGAGGGCAGTTAGCCAGTACTGGAGCTGATGTACCTGGTCTGATATTGGCTACTGGGTTTGGAGCTTCACTTTACTTTTTACGCAAGAAAAACATGAAACTAGGTGAGAACATGAGCCATGTATTATTTTGTTCACATTGCCCCAAAGAAGAAATTTGTCTTGGATGTTGAAACTTGAGATCTATGGAAAATCAAGAGGATAGGATTAGTTCCTATCTGAAATATCACAATAAATCTGCATTAAAAAGAATAAATAAAAATAAAAATTGAAGGATTAGCACATTTGAGATTAGATGGGAAATGGATTGATTTGAACTTTATTACTGTCAAGTAGTCTGTCCAACCTATGGGACTTGTAACAAGGGTTTCTAGAGTGAAACTTCATGAGTTCTTGCATTGGTGATTTCAGAAGGGAATCTAGTAGGACTGTTGTATAAATCAAAAGGTTAAAGGTCCTGTAGTTTGTCCTCTTTAGGGTGCTTGCTAGACCTAGAATTTGTTATGAGAAACACTGTATATCACTTTCTTAGATGGTTGTAGGTGAAGCATCTAAGAATGGGATGGTTGTTAGTATGGTCATTGTCTAATTTTCACAATCGTAAGCCCCTTTTCTTGATTCATACATTGGCCATTTCTATCTACCAAATTTAAATTTAAGTCATGCAAATTTGTCCTATTCGTTGGTTTTCAATATTCACTTTCAGTACCACCCCTCAGCAGCCCTACCTATGTCAGCACATGTCTGTTTACAAAGGAATAAGAGATTAGGAAATAGGTATCTTGCCAAACACCCGGTCTGGTGTTTTTGCTAAGGATTCATATACAGAAGTATGAAGTCTTGACTTTGAAGTATTCTTGTACTTTGCTGCCTAACTTTATGTTTTTTGTTGATGCAAGGGATTTGCATTTTTTCTAGAAATTTCCTTTTAGGTTGCCATTGTCTACATGCTTTAATGAATGCCATCCATTCAACCATTTGCAGTTCTGATTTTCCAGGTCCCAACTATTGTTTGTCAATTTCTGTTAATATTTTCTGCTAGGTTATTTGTTTAATATCAGATAGTGTTAGATGATGTCACAGATGATAGGAATCTCCACAGTTTGCCATGAGTTCCTAAGGTTCTCCACGAGTGTCTCATACATTCTGCGTTGTACCGTTTAATCCCAGTCAACTGCCTCATCTTCTGGGTCCTGATTGTGGTTTTCTTTTAGTTTTATTGATTGGATCTACAACCTTTGGGAGAGTTTTGGTACCTCAAATAAATTATTTAATAGTTAATACCTAGTTTGGTGACTGGTCACATTGATGAGAAACTTCACTGAGGTATCCTTCTTCGGTGCTATCAAAAATTCGCAAATTCCATTAGGAGAAAAACTCATGCATATTACAGGTCACTGTAATACAGATGTACACTGCAGAAGAAGTTGATTTAGATGAGGCTAGTTTCATGGAATGGGCGACTTGTGAAATTAAATTATATTGGTAGAAAAATGGATGTTCTAACTTCTATGTGACAATGGATAATGTCGGAGATGCTGTCGTCGACATGAAATGTATTGGTTATGTAGCTGAGAATGATGTCACAGTTAATGTCTTAGGTGATGTTCTTCAGTATAAGTGCCCTCCTGTATTGATGCCCTTCTTGGCATTGGTGTAGCATGTAAATGAGACTTCCTGTACAGATGTTCTCTTGTTAAAATTATGATGGCTTTGACAAATATTAATTGCTACACTTATGACACCTTGTATGGTTGTTTTATCAGTTGCAATAATGATGTCTTGTACATTCACCATCTCATTCTCCTTAATAATAATGTCTTCAATTGACGTGGTCCTTTCAATTAGGGTGTCTTGAATGGATGCCCTTTTATCTATGAGAATGATGCTTTCTAGGGAGGTTCTTTGAGCTACAATTTCTGCATGGAATTATTTAATGGGAAATAACATGGCTACAAATTCTGCATAGACTGTCAATTGGAGAAAAATCGTGTTCAAATTTCCTTGAACCCAGCAACCTGGCAATTTACTACCTAGCAGATTACAGATCTGCTGAGGAGGAGGTAGCACCTAAATTATTCACTTCAGAACATATTGTTTTAAATTATTCACTTCAGAATAGAGAACAATCATAAGAATATTCTTATTTTGTGCAGGCCTACAATCCATGACTGAGGAGGAATTGATAGCAAACAATAAACCACATTGCTCAAAGGCATTCAACAAAATTGGCAGATCCTTGGTGTTTTTTCTCAAATTCACCCGACTGTTCAGACGTTGGCTGATTCTTCTTACCTGTATGTTCAAACGCATCTCCCAAAATATATAGCCATCTAGAAAGTAATGACTCTTTGAGCCCTTTGAAAATACACCACATAATAATCTCTGCCCAATTGTTTGAGCTTCTTATCAACTCACCAATGTCTGGTCCAAACAAGTTTCCTTCAAGGATCAAATTAATTTCCTCTTTTCAAATAGAGTTTAGAAGCATTTGAACAGATTCTGGAGTTGTTGCTTCTGACCATACATTTAAAGGTCTCAAATTGCTTGATTTATATGTATTTGCATCCATTTAAAGGTTTCAAATTGCTTGATTTATATGTATTTGCACCCATTTAAAGGTCTCAAATTGCTTGATTTAAAGGTCTCCTCCTCATATGATGTACTATTTTGAATATTCTATTCTTTGCATATCAAACATTATAAAGCCTCTTGCACACTGTTCTCATCTCTTTTATTTGAACATAATTCCGATAATCATTGCATTCATAAAGAAATGATATATTCATGTGAAACCCTATCCAGCTGCTTCTCTTGGCTAATGCCATCACCTACATCCCATAGAGAATCTGACAATTGAATGTCGACTTGACCAAAGGCATTGCTTACTTCCTGCTGAGATTGAACAAGAGAATCAAAATCTCTCCTTCCGGGGGTCATTACTCTGTGCTTTGAACTTGAAGTTTGCCTCTTTTCCCTTCTCTTCTATCCCGAGACTCCAAAAACTTGCTGCAGCCCATCCTTTCTGTCTCCTCTGCCCACTGAAATTTCAAAAGCACTTCATCCTCACCCTTATATGCTCCTTCAATTTGAAATCCAAAATCATCATTTCCACTATTCTTGTTTTCCGTATTTACTTCTGTTGAATCTGTATTTTGTGCTAGGTTATGAGTATATTGTTTTAAATTATTCACTTCAAAACAGAGACCAATCATAAGAATATTCTTATTTTGTGCAGGCCTGCAATCCATGACTGAGGAGGAATTGACAGCAAACAATAAACCACATTTCTCAGAGGAATTCAACAAAATTGGCAGATCTTTGGTGTTTTTTCTCAAATTCACCTGACTATTCAGACGTTGGCTGATTCTTCTTACCTGTATTTTCAAACCCATCTCCCAAAATATATAGCCATTTAGAAGGTAATGAATCTTTGAGCCCTTTGAAAATACACCACATAATAATCTCTGCCCAATTGTTTGAGCTGCTTATCAACTCACCAATGTCTGGTCCAAACAAGTTTCCTTCAAGGATCAAACTAATTTCCTCTTTTCAAATAGAGTTTAGAAGCATTTTCACAGATTCTGGAGTTGTTGCTTCTGACCATACATTTAAAGGTCTCAAATTTCTTGATTTATATGTATTTGCACCCATTTGAACTGAAAGCTATATTGTGCAAAGTTGTTTCAAGCTCAAAAGTATTATCCTGCCTATAGAAGCCTAAACCCCAATAATCCTTGCAGTGGCCACTTTCACCAAGTAGAATATGTGCTTCATAAACATCATCAAACCTCAAACCTCAATTTCCCTTCCAAGTTTTTCTCTATAACAATTTTTGTGAGTCCTGCTTGCCGGACACTAGTTACAAACTTTCTTTCACTTGAAAATTCACAACAATTGAATTTAAATTAGCCTCACATGGGTTGTATTTCATTTTTAGTATATTTATCTTGATTATTTCTTTATACAATCTCCCCACTTTTCTTATCCATGTTCCGATGTTCCTTTGCACCTCTTGGTGCAATTTCTAGTTATAAGAATATTTAAGATTCTGGATCTATTGATATGAGATGGATATTGCAATATAAATATGAAATATTCATGAGATTACTTCATGTTTGATCAGATTTTTTTAATGATAAATGTTATCTTGCAGGAAAATTTCAAAATTTGAAGTCATATTAATTCAGTACATTGATGCAAATTCATACGTTGATGTGATGTATATGATGGCAATTTCATTTTTTTACAGTTACTTTTAGTTTAATTATATCATTTAGCTCGATGCTTTCCATATATTTAACTAAACCTTTCTTGCTTAACAAGACTTTGTCATTTCCATGTTTTAGTGAAACTATTTATGGTTTGATACTCTCATACAACCTTTATCAAGTTACATGCACCCTCATTCAAAAAAACAAGAGAATTTTGCTTGCCATGACTAAGTTTCTTTGTCATTGTTAACTTAAGAAAGTCTTTTAGCTAAGAAACTAGTTTCAAGGTTATGGCATAACTTGTCATATAAATTGAACATAATTTATATCCAAAATGTTAACTTGTAAACTACTTCGCTGGTTTTAGGCTTTCCATTTAAAATCTACTTCAGTTTGAATTTTGAACGAGTTGTTCCATAGACTTGAATATTAAGAGATTTTGGTGTAAGGATTAAAAATTAGCTCGTAAGGCCTCTCAGTTATTCATTTGTTTTATCTAATATAACATTTACTATTAAATTAGAACCACTTGGCACAAATACATCATAGATCAAGATCATACTTTTTAGAGTGTCGTAGAATAAAAATAGGAGCAAGGACACTGAGTTCTTTCGGTTTTCCTGGTTCTTATTCCTTTGGTGTATCTTTGCAACTTTAGGGGCAATTGCTAGTTTAAAGTCTAATTCTTTAAAGGGTGCTAGCTCAATGGAAGAGCACCTGCTTTACAAGAAGGAGGTTGGTGGTTCGATTCCATCGTGCCCTGATATTCATATATAGGGAATGACGAAGATCGGTTTTTGGTGACGGATGCTCTTTTGACCATCACCAATGAGCTTATGGTGACATTTTTCGACCCTCACCAAAATATGAAATGGTGACGGTCAACGAATGCCACCATATATATGCATCAATAGTGACGACCATTAAAGGTCCGTCACCATAAATCGTTGTTGTTTATATGAAATGGTGAGGGTCACTGTTTGTCATTATAGTCATTATTCATGACGGACCTTGATGTCACCAATGCGTTTATGGTGACGGTCAATGAACGTCGCCATATATATGCACCAATAGTGATGGTCATGAAAGGTCCATCACAAAAAATTGTTGCTGTTCATATGAAATGGTGACGGTCACTATCCGTCATTGTAATTAATATTCGTGACGGACCTTGAATGTCACCACAACACATACTTTCGGTGATGCCACCTTTGGTGACGTTCAGTTTTTTGGTGACGGAGGCTATTGTCCATCACCATTGCTCATATGAAATGGTGACGGTCACTATCCGTCACTATAAATCATTATTGGTGACGGACCTTGAATGTCACCACAACACCTATACTTTCGGCGACACCACCTTTGGTGACGTTCAATTTTTTGGTGACGGAGGCTATTGTCCATCACCATTGCTCATATGAAATGGTGACGGTCACTATCCGTCACTATAAATTATTATTGGTGACGGACCTTGAATGTCACCACAACACCTATACTTTTGGCGACGCCACCTTTGGTGACGTTCAGTTTTTGGTGAAGAAGGCTCTTTTGACCCTCACAAATGAGCTTATGGTGACCATTTTCGCCCCTCACCAATGTGCTTTTTTCTTGTAGTGCAAGTGCTAATGTGTGTTGAGTGTTAGCGAGTGCCAGGGAAACACAAGGGATAACTATGTCTAAATGCATCGAATTAATGAACAAGAGTGTGTGACAGGGAGTTTCAGTGAGTTCCAGGTGTGTTAAGGAGGGAGTGAAATGGTATGCTAGGCAGTGATAAATCATGCTAGTGTGCCAGAGTGTCATGCATCCAAGATGTTCCAGGTGATAGGGTGTGCCAACACATGCTAGGAAGTGTTAGGTAATCCTAGGGAGACAAAAAGGAGCACTAGGTGAAAATAATGCATGCAAATGAACAATTAAGAGATTGTGATAGGAAGTGTCATTGAGTCCCAGGTGTGCTAAGGAGGGAGTGATGAGGTATGCTAGGAAGTGCTAAGGCATGCTAGAGGCTAGGGAAACATGCCAAGATGTGCTAGGTGCTAGGGTGTACCAATGAATGTCAAGGAGTGTTATGGAGTGCGAGGGAAAAACAAGGGAGAACTAGTTTAAAATGCATGGAAATGAATGAATGAGAGTGTGTGACATGAGGGGCCTAAGATAAGGTATAGGAAGTTCTTAGGTGAACAAGTCATAATCTGCTTGTAGTAGGTGCAATTTTTCAAGTTGTTGTGGCTGAAGAAGGCCAATATCCCATGAGTTGTAGTAGCTAAGGACTTGATTCAGTTCCTAAGTCGTGAAAACATGTAAGGCTAGGTGTGAGGGCACGAGTGCCAAGGAAAACTAGGTAATTTTAACATGTGTTAGATAGTTTGAAGGCATGTCAAATAATCTAAGATGTGTCAAGTGCTAAGGTATGCCAAGATGTGCAAAGGTATGACAATACATGCTAGGGACTATAAAGGCAAAGAAAATGACAAACAAGTTAAGCTACAAGGAAATGAAAACATAAGAGGGTTAATAAGTCATCAATTTACCTTTTCCAAGAGGGGTATGCTAGGCACACCAACACTAGGTGGAAATAGGTGTCAAGTGCCAAGTGTTAGTGCATTCTAAGTGCCAAATAATACTCTAATACTTCTCATCTAATTTCCAATAATTGATTTCAAATAAATTTAATATTAAACCATGCCAAAGCATACCAAGGAATCTTAATGATTGCTAGACATGCTAATACTTTCCAAGCGCCAACACGTTCCTAGTGCCAATGTGTGTTAGGGAGTGATACACATGTTATGAAGTGTAAGGGACTGTAGAAGAGTGTTAATTAGGTGTGACAGACTGTGCTAATGCATGTTGAGGAGTGCTATGGACTACTAGGGAAACACAAGGGAGCACTAGGTAAAAATGCATGGAAGTGAGCGCATATGAGGGTGTGCCAGGGAGTGTCATTGAGTGATAGCTAGTACTCCAAGGAGGGAGTTAAAATCTATGTTAAGCACTAGTAAGGCATGTTAGGGAATACCAGGGCATGTCAAGAAGTGCCAGAGTGTTCTACATAGTTCCATTGTGTGTTAACATGTGCCAAATAGTTCCAGGACATGAAAGATTCTAAGGCATGTTATGATGTGTAGGGTGCTAAGGTACGCCGATATTTTCCAAGGAGTATTAAGGCAACAAAAAGAAGAACCAAGCTAAAATGCAAGGAATTGAATGCATAAGAGGGTTAATAAGTTAGGACTTTATCTTTTTCAAAAGGGGCATGCTAGGCACACTAATAATAAGTTCCAATACATGCCAAGTTCCAATGTGTGCCAAGTGCTCATGTAAGTTAATGCATGCCAAAGTGTTCTAGGGCATGGTAGGGACTACAAGGCATGAAAACACATGCTAGGAGAGTGTTATTCTATGCTACCACTTGCCAACCTGTGCTTGGGTGTCCTAGTCATGGCAAGATGTTTTAGGTACATATATTTTCTAAGACATGCGAGGTGCTAAGGAATGATAGTGTGTGCCAAAGCATGTTAAGATGTGCCAAGAGTGTTGAAAAGTTCTATCTCTCTCTCTCATTAATAGGATTGAAAAATCTTGATTATGTATTAAATAATATAGTTTCTACACACATTAGTGGAAATTTATCTAAAGGGAATTTTTTAGATAATAAACCTAATAGAGATTAATCTTGTATTGAATCATAGGAAAACTATATTCTCATTACTTGAGGGAAATGATACACACTAATTACTTCTTAACAAATTGACTGACTCTAACCACTATATGGCCTTGGACACATAATGAAAAATACTCCACAACGATGGCCTTGAATCGTTATATTTTAACAAAAAATATAGTGACATGCACATATCATCATAAAAAACACATTCGAATGATCAATGACGACGAACATTTTTTGACTGTCACCAAAAGTAACCAAAAAGAGCATTGGTGAGGGTCAATAAAATATTGTCACTAGAAATGTAACCAAAGAGAGAATTAGTGACGGGCCTTTAACAACCCTCACCAAAAGTGACAATGAAAATGGATTTGATGACAAACCTTAAAGGACCGTCACTATATGCACTTACAACAAAGATTTTTTAAGGACCGTCACCATATGTGACATTGGTGATCACAGGCATGACCCTCATCAATGTCCTTTTTTCTTGTAGTGCATAATCCTTAGTATTATTAATTTCTTGATTAATATGATCAATATCATTACTTTTACTTTCATCAAACTCATTAATAAGTGAAAAATTCGACTCCCTAATCATAGTGCAATCATTCCTGTTATATTCATTGATACTCATAGAGTTATTGTAGGAATGTGATCAGGAGATCAAGTCCTTTGTGGAAAAATGCTCAAAAAATTAGTTGCTCAAAATTGTTCCAAACCAGAACAACAGGAAAGATCTCGAAAAAATGATCTTGTATACGTGAACGACACTGAAAACCGACATTGCAGCTTTGAAGTTTGCCAATTTCAGTAAAAAAAAATGGCCAAAATTGACTTTACAAAATATTTTATTAAAAAGAGAATATTCCATAGAATATTCTTGGAATATTTCGTGGAATATTCCACAGAATATTATGATGGCGGCCAATCAAAGGGCGCCACATGGCAAGCCTGAAGGCTGCCACGTGGCCCCAAGTTACAATGAAATATGGTTCAAAAATTTTGTTTGTGTCGCGGGAGGAATCGACCCCGGGTTGGGGCGGTAACATCCGAGTGGCACAACCATTGGGCCACGGGCAGTACTTGTTAAAGCATGAGATCGAAGTTATATTTAAACTGTATTGTTGAATGGGCGGGGCCCGAAAGGGGGCCAGCCCCCAAGGGCCAGCCCCCTCTACGACGTGACTTTCTGCTCGAAACCGAGAGCTACCGAGCTCAGCGCGTAATGGTTGGGTTCGGTCCTGTGGACAAGTGCCCAGGGTGGAAGGCCTTTAATAATGTGGTTTCAAACCTAGACTTTTCCAATTTAAACTCAATGTTATTTACTATATCTCCATTCAGTGCGGTCACGTGGAGTTGCACGTCCAGCCCCCCATTTCGGCAGTCTATTTGGTGGTTCGCCCAATTTTAGCACCCGTCCCCATCTTTGTCGGGGCTATCTGGCAGTGCTCCACATTTAGTGGAGCTTTTCAAGGGTACATTGGGAAAAAACTTCAGTTGACCATAACTTTGGCTAGAAAAGTCCAATTGGGACGAATTGTTTTCTGATTTGGGGGTATTGAAGCATTCTGAAGCTGTTGGAATAGGTTGCAGAGCCATTAGGGCACTTTGTTAGTGATTTTATCAACGGATTTTCTTGTGGAGCCACCAGGGCTTGGTGAAAGATCAGCTATATTGGGCTATAATCATCCATTTAAGGTGAATGAATAGTCAATTTTTACTGTTTCCAACACTTTGTTTCTGAATTTGCAGCTATTTTAGCCTTTTGAGGCTTTCTTCATAGTGTAATACTTATTTTGAGCATTAATAAAAGAGGGAAAAGCCTATTTGGAGGCTTTTGGACTGAGAAGAGGTAGCCCAAGAGAGGGGTGAACTGCTTAAACAAATGCTTACTGTTATGCTGTGCATTTTTGCTGCTATTTTCCAGAAATTTCTATATTAAACAATAATTTTTAATAAGTCCACTTTTCAAAATGAGACTTATACAGTGATCAAAACTCATTTGTTTCACTTCAAACCACATTACTTCCATTGCAGAATACTTGAACTTGCTTATTCACACATAAAATTTTGTTAATGAATACTTTGCAAACATAAACAAATACTTTCATTGCCAGATCGATTTAGTGTTAACTTCATATTTCTTTAGGCAGAGCCAGTAAGAGGGCCAGAAGCTTCTGGTTTCATCCTTTCTAGTAAAGGTGAAATAAACAGTAAAAGCCCCTACTGTCTATCTCTGTATAAGAAATATTTTGTTCACACATTTTTAGATCAGATTGGTATCGGAGCTCTAGGTTTTGCTTAATAGTTTGTAAAATTTGTGCAAGAATATTGTGTTATTCTGCAAAATTTGATGCTTACTAGGCTGAAATTGAAAAGAGGGGAAGGTCAATTGGTTAGAGAACTAGATAATCCTCAACCAAGGAGGGCTAGTGCCATTATCTCCACCTTCCATTTCATCCTCATTAGCCTTAGAATCAACCACAAACATGTCTTCCAGAGAAGGAGAAGTACATGAGGAAATGGATCCCAAGGAAGAAGAAAGAGTCTTTAGAAAAGCTTTCCAAGTGACTGAGATGGTTAGGATCCTCTATCAGGAGAGAAATAATAGGATTGCTGGAGAAGGGTATAGAAACCAAAGAGAAGAAGGAGATTCTTCAAGAGGAAAGAAAGACAAGGATGAGTCTAAGAAAGGGAATGGAGGAAATGGTGATCCTTCATCTCCATCGTCATCCTCTCCCTCCACTTCATCCTCTTCAAGTTCTGTTAATCAGTCACACAAAACAAAAACATCTCTTAAAAATCCTTTGTTAAAGCTTGATGTGAAGTTTGAGTTGCCGATGTTTAATGGTGATGTGAATGCAGAAGAAATGGATAAATGGATTAGATAGTTGGAAGTCTATCTAAGGATTCAGAATCTCCATGATGATGACACAAAAATCCAATTAGCCTCATTGAGAATGGATGGAGCAGCTTTGGTTTGGTGGGAAGCCAAGACAAGAGAGGAAATAAAAAAGCATGGTAAGATAACTCTAACTTGGAATGATTTTATTCTTTCTATTAAGAAAAATTTTTATCCTTTTGCTCATATTCAGAAAGCAATCATGAATTGGCAAAATTTTAGGCAACTTAAGGGTCAAAAGTGCAAGATTATGCCCAAGATTTTAGAAGGAGAGCACTTCTACTTGGGGTAGACTTACAAAGTCAAGAAACCTTGTTAAAATACATAGGAGGTTTGCAAAATTACCTTCAACATACTATCCTAATGTTCAATCCTACTATCTTAGATGAAGTCTGTGTGCAGGCTACACATTTAGAAGCTAGAGGAAAGAATAATTTTGACGAGGATAGTAATTTCAAAAACAAAGGAAAGAAAAGAGTTGCAAATTCAAGAAAAGAAAAAGGAAAGTTATTTTGCAAGAACTGTTCAAAGACAAGTCATGATGAAGATCATTGTTGGAAGCTTCATCCTGAACTGAAACCAGAAAAATATAAGAATAAAAACAAGACCAAAGAAAAGGAGAAAACTGTAGCAACAGTTGAGCAAGACTTAGGGTCAGACTCAGGAGATGAGACAAAAAGCATAGCCATGGTTTTAAAGAATATTAAGGGGAAAGAAGTGGTGTAAGACACAAATCCTAGTTCTAGCTCTTTAAATTGTCACAAAGATACTCATGAAGAAAAGAGGAGGATAGAGCTCTTCCATGTGAGGGTAATTTCAAAACATACCAAAATTGACACACTATTTGACAGTGGGTCACAAGCTAACCTCATATCTGAAGACTTGGTCAAGCAACTTAAACTTGAGACCATTCCACATCCGAAGCCTTATCCACTTGGATGGATATGCAAGGATGCCAATTTGCAAGTTTCAAGGAAGTGCATATTGCGCTTTGCAATAACTGCACACTTTATTGACATAGTTGAACTTGATGTGGTGCCGCTTGATATCTCAGGTATTGTTTTGGGAAGTCCTTACTTATTTGACAGGAAGGCCATCTTTTATCGCCATGAAAACAAGTATCACTTGTTCAAAGATGGTAAAGAGTACATTGTGAGAGATCACAAGAAGAAGCTGGAATCTTCTTTACTCCATGCAAGTCAATTGAAGAGACTGGTTAATGCAAGTCAAAGTCTAACTTTGTTAATGTTGAAATGACCAGATTTTGAGCATTCGCCTTTTTATGATGTTGCAAATGATTTGTATTAGTTTAATAACAGTTTGTCTTTTAAATAAGATGATGTTATGTTGTGCAAATTACCTTTTGGGTCAGCCAATGCAGTGAATTAAGTGGCAAAGAAAAGAAGTGCAAGCAAGAAGGACACACAATTCAACATGGGACAAAGTTGGTTTCAGAATGGTAGAATTCGCCATGGGAACAGTTTGCAAGGTGAAAGTTATTTTAAGTCTTCTGGGAAGTTTGACCAGTGTAGAAAAAAATTATTTTCTGTAGATTACAATTGCTGTTCTGCAAATTTTAATAATTTGCATCATGAATCTGTCAATCTTAGCAATGCTCGATCAGTTGATTCCAGAGACATATTATTATTTGCTCAAAAGCTTCATTTGATGAAATCAGGTAGATTTCAGTTATTCAAGGGTGGAAGAGTGGAGAATCAGTCTCCACATTATCAGTTTCACTAATCAGAGAGCTTTTGGGGTCCAAAAGCTTCCCATTTGGGGTCCAAAAGCTTCCCATTTGGGAGGTGTGATCAGGAGATCAAGTCCTTTGTGGCAAAATGCTCAAAAAATTAGTTGCTCAAAATTGGTCCAAACCAGAACGACAGGAAAGATCTTGGAAAAATGATCCTGTAGACGTGAACGACACTAAAACCCGACGCTGTATGAGAAAGTTATTTAGCTTTGAAGTTTTCCAATTTTAGTAAAAAAAAGTGGCCAAAATTGACTTTACAAAATATTTTATTAAAAAGAGAATATTCCACAAAATATTCTGGGAATGTTCCGTGGAATATTCCACAGAATATTTTGCGGAATATTCCGATGGCAGCCAATCAAAGGGCACCACGTGGCAAGCCTAAAGGCTGCCACGTGGCCCCAAGTTACAATGAAATATGGTTCAAAATTTTTGTTTGTGTCGCGCCAGGAATCGACCCCGGGTCAGGGAGATAACATCCGAGCGGCCCAACCATTGGGCCACGGGTAGTACTTGTTAAAGCATGAGATCAACATTATATTTAAACTGTATTGTTGAATGGGCGGGGCCCGAAAGGGGGCCAGCCCCCAAGGGCCAGCCCCCTCTGTGACGTGACTTTCTGCTCGAAACCGAGAGCTACTGGGCTCGGCGCGTAATGGCTGGGTTCGGTCCCATGGACAAGCGCCTGGGGTGGAAAGCCTTTAATAATGTGGTTTTAAACCTTAGACTTTGCCGATTTAAATTCAATGTTATTTAATACAGCTCCGTTCGGTGCGGTCACGTGGAGTTGCACGTCCAACCCCCCATTTCGGCGGTCTATTTGGAGGTTCGCCCAATTTTAGTGCCTGTCCCCATCTTTGTCGGGGATATCTAGCAGTGCTCCACATTTAGTGGAGCTTTTCAAGGGCACACTGGGCAAAAAATTTAGTTGACCATAACTTTGGCTAAAAAAGTCCAATTGGGACGATTTTTTTTTGATTTGGGGGTATTGAAGCATTTTAAAGCTGTTGGAATAGGTTTCAGAGCCATCAAGGCACTCTGTCAGTGATTTTATTACCGAATTTTCTTGTGGAGCCACTAGGTCTTGGTGAAAGTTCAGCTATATTGGGCTATACTCATCCATTTGAGGTGAATGAATAGTCAATTTTTACTATTTCCAGCACTCTGTTTCTGAATTTTTAGCTATTTTAGCCTTTTAAGGCTTTCTTCACAGTGTAATACTTATTTTGAGCATTAATAAAAGAGGGAAAAGCCTATTTGGAGGCTTTTGGACCCAGCAGAGGTAGCCCAAGAGAGGGGTGAACTTCTTAAACAAATGCTTACTGTTATGCTGTGCATTTTTGCTACTATTTTCCAGAGATTTCTATATTAAACAGTAATTTTTAATAAGTCCACTTTTAACAATGAGACTTATACAGTGATCAAAACTCATTTGTTTCACTTCAAACCACATTACTTCCATTGCAGAATACTTTAACTTGCTTATTCACACATAAAATTTGGTTAATGAATACTTTGCAAACATAAACAAATACTTTCATTGCCAGATCGATTTAGTGTTAACTTCATATTTCTTTAGGCAGAGCCAATAAGAGGGCCAAAAGCTTCTGGTTTCATCCTTTCTAGTAAAGGTGAAATAACCAGTAAAAGCCCCTACTATCTATCTTTGTATAAAAAATATTTTGTTCACACATTTTCAGATCAGAATGAGATGTTGATGTTGCAGAAATAGAAACTTCACTATCACATGAATCCATGACATTTCAAATCATATGTTGAATGATACAAATGTGCTCTCCCCCAATGAAAATTTATAACTCAGAGAACGAAAATACCCCCAACATTTCCCCGCAAAAATTTTGCTCAAAAAATTTCCCTCCAAAAATTCCATTTGTAAAACTTCCCTCTAAAATTTATTCCAAAACAGTCTACTAAAAAGTTATTTTAAAAATTCGAATAATACTCTCTATTCAAATTTCCACACATATTTCCTTTAATAATTTCCATAAAAAATAAATAAAACTTTTATTTTAATTATTTAACATTAACTAAGTAATTAAGTTAATTTTCACAATTTATATTTATTTTTTATCCCACATTATTTGAAAAGGATTTTGGCTAAAATATACTGTTTCATTGTATTTTTGTTGAAAAATTAAACTTTTTAACTATTTTTCTCTCCTTTTTTGATATATATATATATATAGCTATATAAAAATTATCACATTTATAAGCTTTTTAGGGAAATTTTTTTTTTTTAGGCTTTTTAGGAGAAAAAAAAATCAAAACAAAACCATATCTTTTAGGATTCTAAAACTGAAAAAAAATGTTTTTTTAATAAAATTTGTTTGTTTGTTTTATTTTTGAAAAAAATATTAAACTAAGAATGAAAATAAAAAAATAGAACAAAAATAGAAGGAAAAAAACAATGTATGTGTGTTGAATTTGTTTTCTTTTTAATTTTTTGTTATACTTTTGAAAATTACTTTTAAACTAAAGATAAAAAAAAATAAAAATAAAATTAGAAAAAAATAAGAAATGAAACTAAATTAAAAAAAATTCAAATGTTCAAAAATTAAATAAATTAAATAATTAAAAAAACGATAAAAAATTAAAATTATATATATATATAATCCCTCCTTGCCCAGTTCGATGGAGGATTGATGCTAGGCATAACCTCTCCCAACATTAACAATATTTTTTTGTATTTTTATATTTATTTTTAAAATCTGGTACAATTTTAGCTTTTTAATTTTTATTTTCATATATATAGTTTTAAAATTACATTATTAATTTTTTTTAATTATTGTTTTAATTTTTTTGGATTAATTTTAGTTTTGTATTATATTTTTACTTAATTTGTTTAACTTAGTGCTGTTTTTTTTAATTACAGTTTTATGTTTTTGTGGTTAAATTTTTTGTTTTATTTTTAAATTTTTTTTTGCAATATTATATTTTTATTTTTTTATAATATTTTTCTTTAAATGTTATAAGTTTTGTTTTGTTTTTTTTTAAATTAAAATAATTAACTTTGTTTAAACTCAAAGTGTAAAGATTTTGTTGTAATTTAATAAAATTATAATTTCCTATGGTAAGGAAATACATACTTATATTTTATTTTTTCATTTAGGAAAATGACATTAAAGAAGGTATATGTGAATATTTTTGGATTAAGGGAAACAATTACAACATCCTAAGTTGCAATTCGATCCTCTATGAATGCTACTCAACAAAACCCAACTAACACTTATGATAAAAGTCAATCAACTGACCTTTCAAAATTAGTGAAGAATGTTAGATAAAGGAAGAGTACACTAGTTGAAAATAAAATAGAATTTTCATTGTATATTAAACATAGACAAATTAATGGAGAGGATCAAGTATTTCTATATTGTGTTGAGCTTCGATATGGTGGAAAATATGAGGTAGTTGGCAAGGTACAAAACATATATTTAGTGCTAGATATAAATATTTTTTATGATCTTGTAAAACTAGCCAAGAAACATGGAGAGGCTAGATATCATTTTAAAAAGACCAATTATGGCTCAACACAAGATTTTACAAAGGTTTGTGCAAGTGTCATGGAAAAAATTGAGAATGAAATTGTAAGTTTGCTTATTTATATTTGTGTGTTATGCATTATTGTTAGTATTATTATATATTTTTTTTATAATTTATTTATCATTGAAATGTTATATTTTGTTTGACAGAATTTTTCTCAACCTCTTTTAATTATGCTGGAGGGAATTTATTATATGAAGACATATTATCGATGTGATCAACAATTTTCATAGAGATAAAACGAAAGAAGAAAGGATAAAGAAACAAAAAACAATAGAATATAAAATTGCAAGAGTAGATACAAGGGATCAAGAAAGGAAATGACTAAAAAATATTAATCTAGTAAGGCAAGAGAGGTTACTTTTGAACACGTGGAAGCTCAAGATGAAGAATATGTTTTCATTGGTGATATTGAGGTTATAACTCTTATTGAAAAGGGGGATAACCATAAAAAACAAAAAAGAAGAATGCCCATGGATGTTTCTATTCTAGTTGATGAGGAGATTGTTAATTTAGAACAAAATATATTAAATGATAAGAGGAAGAAACCAAATGTTCTTGGTCATTCTAAAAAATAATGAGTGTCACTAAACATCATAGTGAAAGCTCTAGAGGCAGTAGAGAAATCACAACACTAGCCACTTAATTAGAGAATGGTATTGTTAACAAAAAACAAAATTCCATTCAAAGTCAATCGAAGAATTGAAAACCTAGTTGATAGTAGCCACACATTTTAGTTAAATGTTAGGCAACTTTATAACCAACAGATCTGAAATCTAAATAAAAAATTAGAAATCCACACCACCTGCATGTTCATAGCTTGAAAACATTGAATATGCACAATCCATATGCACATGTGGTTTATTGTGTGGTTCTTGTTGATCCAATTGAAGTTCCTAACAAAGAGATTTGATAGATCAAGAATTTTTGACTACTTATATTATGTAATTTGGGGAAACCATTTTGCAAATGTTAGAAGATAATTGGTGCAAGAATATCCCAATACCTTGCATTTTGTAAAAATTAAATTTATCATTCATGCTAGTTTAAAAAATATAGAAGCAAAGTTCTTGGCATGGGATCATAACAAATATAATGAGTATAGGATGTCTATAACTTTCATCCAAAGGTTTAGATTTATTTGTACTAAATTTGATGAAAAATGTGGTGGGGATAATGAAAATATTAGTCAAATCTTTTGAAAGAAATTTTTTATGGAAATAGGATGTTTAATTTATGAGGAAAATATTAATGGAAAAGGTCACAAAGTAAATGATGTAATCAAAGGTATGGATAGTGGGATTTATAATTAGAGAGGTATGTGATTTTTTCAATGAAACTTTCAACATATATGAGAATATTGGCATAAAAAATCAAAAGGCTAGAAATACTAAATACTTAATTTGTACCAATAGTAAGACAGGTCCTAAAATCAAGAATCTTCTAAATGATATGAATATCACCCTTGGAGAGAAATGTAAGGAGTGAAGGATGATAAACTTGTCGTGTGAAGTCAGGTGAATTATCAATGGAAGAAATGTGCAATGAATTCCAAAAGTGATTTTGTTGAATTATTTTTATTTGTTATTTGGATTACAATTTTATTTTCAATTTAACATATTGTTGTTGGTAGTATTTATTATACATACCACTATAATTTTTTTTACTTTATTTATTCAGTCATAATGTTCATATGAAAATACAAGAAGAGATGGTTAAAATGTTGAATGAAGATAGTTGGGATGATATAACAAACAAGTATCCAGACCCAAGTTTTGAAACAACACTAAATCAATTTTTTGTTACATTCAAAAAAATATTTTTATTTAAAACATTGATTTTATTCATTTGTAAATTATTTTTATTTTATTACTTATATGCATATTTTTTTATTTGATTTAATATGCTAAGGAGGAAAATAGATGGAATACTATAGACTTTAAAATTTTTTCAATCAAATAAGTAAGTTGAAAAGGTAAAGAAATCAACATCTTCAAAATGTTGAACCTGATTGTAGTCTTGGTTACTACATTTGGAATGAGATCAAGATTGTCCAGTATCAAATAATATTACGTGATTATGAGGAAATTGAAAATCTCATTCCCAAAATGGAATATTCCCAAGTTATTACAAATATATCTCATGGTATTACTGTCCCAAACATTGGATGTGATAGTGAGCCTTATAGTTATCAAGATTTCAATAAAGTTGTTACAAGATTTGAAGAAGTCATAACATCAACACTTTGGATATTTGTGACATGTCATTCAGACACAATATTTGGATTGATATTATCAAGCTTCAAGGGTAAATAAAACTTGAGGATGCGTTTCATATGGTAAGACATTGAGCTTTTATGTTTATTGATTAATATTAAAAGAAATTATTTACGTGCAAGTTAGTTGAACTTTTAATATTTCATGTTACAGGAAAAATTCAAATATTATTAGTCCTAGAGGTCAATAAATTATGAGTGATTGTGAGTTCATAAATGATGCATCTTGGACAAAAGATGATAGTTATAAGCTTATTATTCTAAATCTAGTAGATGGAAGGAGTCATAGCCAAATACCAATTCATGAAAGTGGTAATAAAACTAACATATGAGGCTAAATATGCAAAAGGAGAAAACATTAACATTTATCAAAGGTCACAAGAATTGATTAATTATCTTTTAGATTTATTTCCTAATTAAGGAGTTTGGGTTTTGGATTTATTCTTAGGTTCAGGTAAGTTTTATGATATGAAGTTGAAATTCAATAATTTTTTTTCTAATTTTCACGTGTTTATAATAATTTACTTAATTATTTATTTCGTATTTGATGATTAGGTAAAAAACTAGCATGTTACCTAGAATTTAATATCCATTGAAAAAGATGCATTACAATGCAATTTTATTCAAAAAAGAATTAATGCTATTAAAATTTTTCCACATGCGATGCAAGAGGTTGGTTTGAGGAAAGGGGATTTTGACGAATCACATGTTGCAAAAAGGGAAAAGGAACCTCAATCACCGATAGATGGAATGATTGGAAAGGGATACTTGTGGACTTTTTTAGACATCAAAAATCCAACGTGAGAGGAAAACGACAAAGTAGAAGCACAAAATTATCTAGAAGAAGATTGTAATAAATTTCTTGAAGATATTAGATATCATTTTTGGGATTCAACTGCGCTAATTTAGTCATTCATCTATGACCATTTCCATGAGAGGTAGTCGTAACTGGCTAATTTCTCATGATTTTTGAATAGTCCACTTAGCACTCATTGCATCGGGTGATGCTCATAGGGGTGAAAAGTGGGATTGAAACTGGTGAAATGAATCACATAGCGTCAATCATCACTTCCAGGGCTTGCACCCAATAACCAGGACTTCTCGGGAGGTCACCCATCCCAGAACTCCTCTGGCTCAAGCAAGCCTAACTGTGGAGTTTTCCCCACAATCAAGCCCACTTAGCTTGCTACCCCATTTTCAAAACCTTAGCAACTATTGTGCCTCATGAACCATTCCATAAGAGATCCCTTTACTCATAGTATTTTAAGTATGAGGGGTTTTCGTAGTGCATTATATTAGATATCATCAGCATATATTATATGATATTGTTGATTGAGTTTAAGTTATGCTTGAAAATCAAGCTCAATTTTGAGAACTATTAATAAGTTATACTTGTAATGTTTTGACTTTAAGATTTTATGATAAGAATAAGTATTTAGTTATTGTTGTTATATGTTTAATATTTTTATTATATGATTTTTACTTTTATTTTTATGTGAATCATTATTTTTGGAAAAAAATTGAATATTATTATTTTTTGACATAAAATTCATAAAAAATTCTATTGAAAGAAAATATTTCATTTTTTTTCCTATAATAATCATTTACTTGACCTGTCATTTTTGGCGAAAAAATCCTAAAATATGTATCATTTTAATTATGTCTGTATTCAAAATGTGTATTTTTTTGGTCAAATGCATAAAATTATTATTATTTTAGTGACAATTATTTCATGTATATTGAAATATTAATTAAGAATACATAAATATATAGAAAATACTAAATTCAAAATATTGACTTTTTTAAAAAACTCTGCAAAAAAATGAAATTTCATTACAAAAAAATTGAAAAGAAAAGAAAAAAAACACATACTTGAAAAACACTTAAAAAATAATATCTCAAGAAAAAAGAAAAAAAAAAATCCTACTAAGAAAATTGTTAAATAACTAACATATAATTTTTTTTTATCCATACATAATAAATAAGAAAATTTAAAGTGTTCAAAACAAATCCCACAAAAGAAGTTGCTGATGCTACATCAACATTTTTTAAAATTAGCTTGAAATTCACTAACATTTTTTAAAAAATTACATAATTAATATAGGTAAAAAAATTTAAATTGTCAAAAATATCTTGCAAATTTTTTTTTGATGTTGCATCAACACTTTTCAAAATTGGCATGAAAATCATGATTTGTTGCAACCTCTTAAAAAAAAGAACTTGGTATGATTTTCGCTAAGTTGGTAACTATGTACTTAATCTTGTAGTGTATTTACCATCTATTTCATCCTCTACCATTTAACAACTCATATGATTTGCACCCATTTTAAGTATGATGTTGCAAGAATAGGCCATTGTTGTTCGATGGCAGTAATTATGGAATTTATGAAAGAAATAAAAGGATAGTGAATGCCTAAGGGTTAATTATGGCATAAATAAATCATTATCATTAGGTGGTGGCAATTAGGGAATTTGTATAAATATTAATTGGGATTGAAGAACTAAGGCTTAATTATGGCATAAATATGTGGGTGGTGGTAATTAGGGAATTTATGAAAAAAGAAAAGAAAATGGATTGATGGCTTAAGGATTAATTAGGGAATTAAGTGTGATGTGGCATGGATATTATATTGTTGTTAGGTGATGGTAATTAGGTAATTTATGAAAGGAATAAAAGGGAGTGAAGACTTAATACCTTATTAGGGAATTCAGTGAGATGTGGCATGAATAGCTAGTTGTTGTTAGGCGATGGTGATTGGGGAGTTTATGAAAGGAAGAAAATGGAGTGATATTGGCTTAGGCCTTAATTAGGGAATTAGGTGTGATGTGACATTAATAGGAAATTTTTGTAATTTGGTATCATGTGATACAAAATACAAGTAGTGCTATAAATTCAATTAGGAGATCTAGGCAGAAAAATGTTTCAATTGTACGTAGAGGAATACATATGGCAATGGTTTCATCAATTACTAAAGAGAATCGATTGGTAACATCTATGGCACGAGCATTAGGAACCTCATGGAAAAATTTGCACAAACATCGGAAATTTTGGCTGCAAATAGATGTAAATGATGAACTCGCTTGTTGGAGATCTATTTGTAGGCAACCATACAAAGATAGACTTGGAGAAAATGTTAAGAAAATAATATATGAATATTGGAAGAACAATTCACGTGCTTCGCCAACTGCAAAGCGAAGAAGAATAGCACGAAATCAGTACGAAGAACATGAAAAATATTTCTTGGAAACCACTCAGATAGAGTTATTGAAAAAGTTCAAAGAAGAGAATCGTGAAATTCATGTTTCAATCAATGTTTTTTTTCAACAAAAACCATGGTATGTAAAACCTATCACCGTACGTGACACTTGTTGTTGCCATTATCATGTGGAATTTAAGTTATATTATGACACATTCCTTGATTTTGGTAGAAAGTTATGGAAGGATTCACCTCCTCCTTCCACTATCCATAATTTCATCTCTCAAATTCTATGTGAAAGAGAAAGCGATGAACTATTTTACAAAAAGAAATGTGTTGGTGGTAAAAAATGCGATGATTGTGGAAATTTGACTAAATTTCAAAACAAATATCGTACTGATATAAATTATCAATCATTGTCCTACATGAAAGTGAAATGGAAGAGATATGAATATATCCATACATCGATTCAAGGTGAAAATAGTGTTAAAAGAATTGAATTACGAGAAGACGAAATTTTTGTGATAGACTTTTTGAGAAATTTTGAGGCATAAATTTACAAATACACCAAGCTTTCCCATAGAGCTTGATGGCAAGACTTGCAATTTAAAAAATCACCTGAAATTTTTTCCAACAAGGACCATTTTTTCAGTGATTGATTTTGCATAAAACTGCACATTTGTTCCACAAAAAGAAATTAAGAGTGAATACTATCATTCTGACCAAGTCTCCATGCTTGTCCATATTCTATATAGACATGCTGAACAAAACGTCGATCATATAGAAAACACGAGTGAAAATTGAAATATCATTAAAGAATATCACTTTTATATCAATGATGATCGTACACATGATACATATTTTGTACAACATTGTTTTGGAAAAAATTATGATTCCTTAAAAAATCATGGAATTACATTCAATGAACATTGGATATGGTTAGACGGATGCGCAGGTCAATTCAAATCTGCACGATCATTCTTTTGGTTGTGTTGTCTTCATAAGAAAACCTACATTAAACATTGTTGGAATTTATTTGAGACTGGCCATGGAAAAGGAGAACATGACGGTGCAGCGATATGCATAAAATGAGCACTTGGAAGATATCAAATGAACCCCTCTGCAAGCCTACTTATGGATGCGAAAGAATTTGTTCAATGGTGCATCGCTGCTATAAGCCATGAGACTAACCCATCAAGGGAAGTGCGAAGGTACATTCAATTTAATTTTTATTGGAAATCTAATTTTATCGTGCAATGATTATCTTTGATTTTATTTTGATATCATGTTTACATTCTTCTTTGAATTTTCCATATAAAGGTTTTTCTGGCATATTGGGATCAAAGACGTAGATATTTCAATTGGAAATGACGTTGAAACAATAAAAGGGACTAGAAAATTGCATTCAATTAAAACAAAGTCGTCCATAAATGTGTTTGCATTGGATAAAAGAAAATATTCTTGTTTTTGTCATGTTTGCGTAAATAACACAAAATCCAATGACGTTTGTGAAAACAAAGTGTATGTAAACGATTGGAAACATACAGAGCTAAATACAAAGCGAAAAATGTCTGTTGCAATGTTTGAAGAAATGCAATTAGAGGAAACTACAATATCATCCGATGGTGATCGAGTTTCTGATCTTGTTAGAGAAGGTAACATTTGAATTGCTTTCTAATGATTTAAAGATCTAGAAATAAATTTAAATATATATAATTTTGTTAAGTTTGTTTGATTGTGCAGGAGATGTTTTTGTTGTAATTTCACCTATTGACAACGATGAAAATGTGAAGTATTATTTGATGTGTTGAACTGAACGAAAAATTAAATTATTAGATAACTATAATGATCACGGATTTCAATATGAAAGAGGATCTATTATACTGAAAGGTTATTTTTTCAGAAAAAATAATCAAAGTGGGGTTTTTGTTTACTTTGAAGACTATGAACCTGATTTCATAAGTTGTCAATATAGTCACTTGGTGTGTGCAGCACGCACAAAGTTGATAGAGGTTCAATTAAAGAAAAAAACGAAAATTAAGAAATGGAAAGTGTCAAAATCCGATCATGAATGGATTATTGAAGATGGCATTCCATTGGAATTTTTTTGATTGAACTGCCCAACAATTTATTCTCTTTGGATTAAATATGTTTTAGAACTTCCAGTACTCAACTAAAAATTGAGCTGCTTATGTTATTTGTGCAAGTGTTTGCACATGTACAAATTGTTTTGGGACATGCACGTGCTGTAGTATCAATTGAAAGTAGCTTTTCTATACATGTGCATTGATTACATTGACCCGAATTCAACAAACATATATGTCCTTCTTATATTTCCAATCAAAATTAAAGGGATTTACATATATCTACTTCTTTACTTTTTTTTCAATTAGAGCTCAATTGATATGGTTAGTTGCATTGAAAAGCTATGTTCTTCCTATTGGAAATTTTTTCACTCAAACAAGAGTACGTAGAGATCAAAAGAAATCTTAAGATTCCAAATGTACTTCAACCATCCAAAAATTGAGTTTTAAAAACTTTTTGATTAAATCGAAACAATACTTCACATGGGAGTCTTCCATATAGGCCAAATGTAGATTGAAACCATCTGAAACTTAGATCAAAACATTTAACATTTAACATTAAATCAAAATTAAAGGGATAATGTACAACTTCTTTACTCTTTTTGATTAAATCAAAACAATACTTCACATGGGAGTCTTCTATAGGAAAAATTTAGATTGAAACCATCCAAAACTTATATCAAAACATTTAACATTATATCAAAACATTTAACATTTAACATTAAATCAAAATTAAAGGGATTTACATATAACTACTTCTTCACTCTTTTTGGTTAAATCAAAACAATACTTCACATGGGAGTCTTCCATAGGAAAAATGTAGATTGAGACCATCCAAAACTTAGATCAAAACATTTAACATTATATCAAAACATTTAACATTTAACATTAAATCAAAATTAAAGGGATTTACATATAACTAATTCTTTACTCTTTTTGATTAAATCAAAAAAATACTTCACATGGAAGTCTTCCATCTAGGCCAAATGTAGATTGAAACCATCCAAAACTTAGATCAAAACATGTAACATTATATTTTTTTTTTCTAACTTGGTTTAATCTATTGATATTGAACATAATTTACATAGCGAGACCCGTCTCCTGGGTTGCCTAACTAGCCAACACCAGAGGGGGTCTGAATCAAAAAAATAGAAAAGGGGTTTCCCATAACCGAGAAACCAGCCCAAAAGATGCTACCCAATATCGGGAAACTAGCACACATAGAGTGTTCAGAAGCACAGTGATTGCAAAACATGACAAAATTTCAAAAAATCTAAAGAGGACCTGACATCAGGCTAGCTATCGATGTGTGTAGGAGGATTCTCCTCCACAATTGGAAAAATGTAGTCCTCTGGATCATCATCTACTCCCTTGGAGTGCTGGGAGGAGCTCTCAAAAGCGGAAGAGGAGCCAGAGTCGTCTTTGAGATTTTTCTCCACACAGGCCGAGCTGTCGTTGCTTGCACCATCGCTGCTGGAGCTCATCAAGCTAGATTTAAATGGAAGAGTTGCTGAATTCCTGGTGTCTTGGGGCTGATGGGTTGGATTGGTGGACTTTTTCCGCCGCTTCCTGGAACCAGAGGCACCTTCATCTTGCGGTTCCTCCTGAAAAAAGACAGAAATGGTCGTCGTAATTTGAGGTCTGACCATAGCGTTGGTGAAGTGAAATTGTGTGACACTACTTGCTGGAGGAGGGTGGCTGCCTGTGTCATGGATTGAAAGAGGCGGGCGAGAGCCAGCACTCCTACCCCCTCTGCCCCTACCCCCACCTCCCCTTCTGCAACGCATCCGATGTCTATGCATGGGAGTCTTCCATAGGCCAAATGTAGATTGAAACCATCCAAAACTTAGATAAAAAAATTTAACATTATATCAAAACATTTAAAACATTTAACATTAAATCAAAATTAAAGGGATTTACATATAACTACTTCTTTACTCTTTTTTATTAAATCAAAACAATACTTCACATGGGAGTCTTCCATAGGCCAAATGTAGATTGAAATCATCCAAAACTTAGATCAAAACATTTAACATTATATCAAAACATTTAAAATATTTAACATTAAATCAAAATTAAAGGTATTTACATTTAAAAAATTTAACACTAAATCAAAATTAAAGGGATTTACATTAAATGTAGACTAAAATGGTATCCAAAACTTAGTTTTAGAAATTTTTTGATTATATCACAACATTACTTCACATGATTAATGTACTTTAACCATTAAAAACTTGGGTTTTAAAAAATATTTAATTATATCACAACATTACTTGACATGCCATGCAATTATATATCGTGCAACATTACTTCACATGCCATGCCAATTATAGTTCAACTATCCAATAAAAACATTTAACATTATATCACATGCCAGATGTAGATTGAAACCATCCAAAATATAGATCACAACATTACTTCACATGCACGTATTACTTCACATACCATGCCAATTGTAGTTCTTGAATATCCAATAAAAACATTTAACATTTAACATTAAATATCACATGCCAAATGTAGATTGAAACCATCCAAAACTTGAGTTTTAAAAACTTTTTGATTATATCATACATAACATTAATTCACATGCCATGCCAATTATAGTTCAACTATCCAATGAAAACATTTAACATTATATCACATGCCAAATGTAGATTGAAACCATCCAAAACTTAACTTTTAATTTAACAAAAAGTTATAGATCACAACATTACTTCACATGCCAAATGTACGTCAAGCATCCAAAACCTAAATTAAAAAAAAATTACTTCACATTCACATGCCAAAAGTACTAAAACCATCCAAAAATCAACTTTTTGGAACAAAACAAATTATATTAACACTGTAATAAAATATGTCAAAAAATTTTAGATCTCATAAAATATGTCCAAAAATTGTAGATCTTACAAGTATCAAACTGTATCAAGTTATATATATATATATATATATATATATATATATATATATATATATATATATATATATATATATATGGCAAGGCATCTAGATAATATATAAAAAGTAAATTGAAGACTATCTAATCTTGAAATCAAATATACAAATCATGTCCATCAAATAGAGATGGATGTAGCGTCTTTTCCTATCAAAGTAGTCTTAATCATGCGCACTATCATGCGAAGTATGGGGAGCTCGTACACAATGCACATGTACTTGAACATTAAAATTTGATATTTTAAAAATGAGTGAGAATATATATAGAACTTCATGTAAAAAACAAATATAAAAAAATCTATGCAATACCTCATGAGGTTCCTCCATTTGTTCACCCGACGGTCGCTCCCCCCCATGGGAATATTCAGAATTCGTAAACTGTACAATATAAATTTACAGTTATATATATATATATATATATATATATATATATATATATATATATAAGTGAAAAATTGAATACTTCTGCACGTGAGTTTGGAACATCTCCTAAGAGAGGCTCCAAATGAAAATCTCCAATAACCTAAAATTCAAAAAAATTAAAATAACTCAAGATATATAGATATATATATCTCAATTTTTAATGGAACTTTTTGAGGTGGAATATAAATATATATATATATATATATATATATATATATATATATATATATATATATAACTTAAACATAAATTTTAAAGGTGAAAATTTGTCCATACTTGTTGTGGATGTGGCACATCTCCTAAGGAAGTAAATGGTACATCTCCCAAGGAAGAAGAAGGTACCGCCATCCCAAAAACATCGGACGGAATCGGAATCTTTTAAAACATTTTATCATTATATATACATACATGTACATATGTGCACAATTATTTATTTTAAAAATATCACTTAAAAAAACTAGCATTTGCCAACATATCTTGATGGTGAGACCCATCTACATTGTTTGAACCAGAGGTCCCGAACATGATATTAAAATTTTCGTCACTCATCATGCGTGACAATTGAAAATGGTGTTTTAACATATAATGATACATTTTTGTTAGATTAATGTACATAAAAATAAATGTATACATGTACATACACATGTATTTATTACAAATTGTACACATGTATACATGTTAAAATAATTGAACCCTAAGGTCATTAACACATACCGTTCTCGTGCCCTCTTACTCATGAAGAATTAGGTCTTAAAAACCACTGCGAAAATTCTTTGCATATATTCGGAGATCTTCAACATTCATCTTGTCAATCTCTTCATCTATACAATACACAAAATTGGAACGTGCATTTTCACATGCTCTTTGTCGATTTAGGCAAACATCGACTCCACCCAATTTGTTGTAAACAGTGTCGATCATGACATCCCTTGCTTCTCGAATTATTTGAGAAGTCGCATCCATCTCTGACCGCAGAGTTTCGACCTGAAAAGGTCGACTCACCAATGGCGACTCAAGGTGAGGCAACTCCACATCTCGCTTAGTGCCCTTACGGTCATACAATCGACCTTTCCCCGGACCAAAAAAATCTGACGGAAGGTCATTGTAGTTGGGTTTCATATTCAAAAAAAATTCTGCGTAAAAAAATTGTGCAAAATAAACAAGAACCTCGTCGTTCCATGGGAGCCTTCCATAGGCCGCAAGGTGCCTATCATACAAATAGTGAGCTATATTTGGGTGCTTGAAATATTGCACCTTCAGCATTTTTCTTTTTGGCCCTTCCTTGAAATTAAACATTGACTTTGCCATATCTTTTGTAACTCTTTGTTTTACATCCTCCCATTTATCTGGACCCATTACTGTTTCCTTTCTCTTTCTCATCACTTCTACAAATGTATCAGTCGTTGGCCCAAGAGTTTTGTACACATTTACAAGCTACTTCGATAGGTGTGGGTTTATTGTGAAACTTTGTGACTCTTAACAATAGAGTCAAGCCACAAGATCTCTACGGCAATTTTTGCATGAATTTTTTGACACCTTTGTAAGGTGCCATTAGACCATGTTTCTTTCCCGCTGGTATATATCAGAAATGCCGGTCGGATAAGTTTTGGTGGGTAAGAACCTTCTTCTTGAATGTAGCATTACGCCACCAAGTCTATTACCAATATTTGAAACATTTTCAGCCTCTGCGTCAATATATATAAAATTTTGTATATTAGAAAAAACACATGTAAAAAAAATTGTACAAATCATTAGGGGAATTTTGAGGTCTAAAATGGGCCTCCTAAGGAAATAAGAAAATAATAGCTAAACCAATAAAATAATATTTATGAATTTGCAATTCACTTTTTGCACCACAATCCATGTAACCGTAGTTAAATTCAATTCAAAAGTTGTACCAAAATAAAATTAATAAAAAAATTGTATTGATGTGACTATAAATAAGAATGAGCTTTTCAAGAAAAAGTCATTATCATTGAACAACTAATGCATTTGTCCTTTGTACTTAAATAACTTAAATAAAATATAAATATAAATTTATAAATTCTTAATTATATCATATGCTATTAATTAAAATTTCTATAATTTAAATTGTATAAAAACATGTAATTAATGGGCGAAAATGTGAAGTTGGGTTACACTTTTGTGAGAATCGGGGGAATTTTTTTTTTTCGGCAATGGT